>JARHVA010001279.1:3125000-3665395 GCA_037957365.1 Torreya grandis | reverse complement strand
TAATTAATTATTATTTTTTTTTTTTAATATTTAAAAATTTTGAATCTTGAAACTAATAATGCCATGCCATGGATGGTATTTAGTACCTACTTTATTGATGATGGGCCCTTTTGCATTAAATGTTCTATGTCATAGGTTCATCTATAGACAAAAAAACTAATCTAAGGTTGTTGGTTTTCCTATAGTTTCCATATCAATATGGACCTATAGAATATATATCACTTTTCTATTTTATAATAGGTCTAAATAGACCCATTCTATCTTTGTAGGAACCAAAATCTTATATATGCATACATAGATCCTTCTTAAATAACAAGCATTGTTGTAAAAATAGCCTTACTCAAGAAAAAATACACCAGAGTTCCATATTTAGCCTTTGGTGATCCATAAATGTTCCTTATATCTTACTACATTAGTGTGTCCCTTTAATATCATTGGATCAAGCTTTAATGGTGGTGAATACCCTTTTAAAATGTTGCCCTATATTAACCTTAATCATGTGTTTGACTCCCAAGAACTCCCTTTGATTTTATTATCCATTTATACTTGAATTAGCTTATTAAAATATTAACCTTGCTCATGATGTCTAATCAATATGTATGAGTTAACATGAGCCCTTGAATTTGTCTTTGACTTGTCAACTTTATCCAAGATTATACCACGTGTCAAACATGTGTTAGTTATTAGGATTTATTGTTAGTCTACTAGCCTCATGTGCTTACACCATATGTTAAACTCTCAATCCCTCTGACTGTTTGACTCTTCATTGACCATTGGATCAGGATGTATAATGCAATATGGACCATTAGATCAATTAGGACCCACTATTTAAAATCTGATGACTAGTTTATGAGCTTAAAATTGATTTACTCACTCCCATCAAATGAAATTTTCATGGCCATCATTGGAATTTGCATGGACATCAAATTTAAGATGAAAAGAGTTGGTCTTGATCGATCTTAAACTTGACATTAACATGAACATCTTATGTTTTAAGTCCAACTTTGAAGGCCTATAACTTGAAAGGCAAAAGTCATAGAGGCACCAAAGTTTTAAGAGATGTTATTGAGACTAAAAGGGACGAACCCATTTGATATGATAGTCTTGAGATATTTCCAAATATGTATATAAAATGATCAAGTTTATTATTTCATTCATTCTTGAATGACATCCTGACAATGGTCTAGTTCATTTGGCTAGTTATGGGAAACTTAGCAAAATTTGAGGAGCCAACTTTGAACATGCATAACTTCTAGTGCACTTTGGCAGATGATCTAAAACTTAGTACAAAGAAACTAGGGACCAAGATAAATAAACAAATATGATCATTTTTTCTTTATACTACCACATCTATGAGATATGGCCTCATTAATATGCTCACTTGGCTCTATTTGAGCTTCTTCAAAAATGGATAAGTATGGAAACTTAGTGGATTTTGCCTGAGAGACCATCTTCATATATTTTGATGCACTTCGACAGATGACCAAAAACATAGTGCATATGTTCTTGGGGCTAATGTGAACAAATACATATGACCAATTATCCCTAACTCATCCACACATGGCAATTATGATGTCAGTAAATTACCTACTCAAAATTTATGCCACTAGACCCACATGTCAAGAAGAACACAATAAAGAACCAAATGAATGTTATGTAACTCCATACTCATATCAAGCACTCTTAAAATCCCATAAGATCTATACAAAACTTTATACCTATCCCAATGACTTTTGATCCATTTCTTTATCAAACCATGCAAGAGCTTCATATGTTGTCTAAAATTGGCCAACATCTTTGGTGACTCATAGGGGTTGCATGCCTATCTAGGAAAAAGAACCCAACCCATGTGCCTATTCTATTCCATTGGGAATGGAGTCTCTACTTGGATCGAACATAATGATTTGGATTTGAAACTGGTTACCAATCCTACTCTAACATCTCTTAGAAACAAACACAAAGACCAAAATGAACAAAATAGAACAGAGTGCCCAAGGCACTTATTGAAATGGAAACTAACCTAGAACAAAATAGGGAAAACAAAAAAAATGTGCTATAAATAACACTTAGAGGAAATCATGAAAAATATTCTAATATGTACATGGCTTCAATCTACAAGTATTTTCCACTTGGGTCAAATAGGAAACTATTTTGTGCACTTTAGAACTTTGAAGCATACTTGCCTTTTTTTGATAGCTCTATTCTATAGCTATGATCAATTAGATGTTCATGTCTTCTTAGGGAAGTAACTTGTTCCTCTAATACCAATTTTAGATGCATGAATTATAGATATGATTCCAATACCCAATCATACTCTTTCCAAATTTGTGGACTTTACAACAACAACTTCAATTCTTCTTCATTCCTAAACTATTGATCATGAACATAGAGACCAATTTGATGTGTCTCTTTTGAAATATCTATAAGGTTTACCTCTAAGTGAGATGGACCTGATATGATAACTTCTTGGGACTATTTGAGCTCATTTTTAGCTTCCAAGAGTAGAGAGATGTCTGAATTTCGAGAGAAAATTTGATAACCAATTCAAACATGTCATGTCTTAAGAGAAAAATTACCTCTTGATTGATGATAACACTCTTCTTATCCTATAATGGACTAGATTAAAGTAAATAAAAAATTAAATGAAAGAATCAAACAAATTAGAATATTTTTTCTCATGAAGCTACAGTTTAATTGGAGCCTTTTCAAACTGAATTACAGAAACAAGCACATCAGTTTCTTGACCACAAACATGAGGCCAAAAGCCTTATTTTGACATCTTATATTGGTCAATCAACACTTCTTCATTTTCAATATCAAGATTATGACTAATCATGCTCTCAATTTTAACTTTTTCTTCACCTACAAGCTCTTATCCTTCATGATAAATGGTAGATTCTATGTTATAAAAGAACTCATGGAAGAAATCATTAACTTACCTAACTAGGACATCCTTATCTTGTACATCAATAAATTCCTTCTCATGTACATCAACAACTTCTTCCTCATGTACTTTTATCTCAACCTCTACCTCGTCTTTTTCTTACACTTGATCCATCTTTGCATCATCATGGAAAATCAAAGATGTTTGTGCTTGCCAAGAGGTGTCCCAATCATGATTTCTTTTTTTTTGGTAACTTAAGTACCCTTTATTTCCTAATTCTTTAGCTTCATCTTCTTGGTTTGCCTCACAAAGGAGAGGTTCTTTCTCAAAGAGTGGCATAGTAGATCCTTGAAAATATTTAACAAGATGAGAGAGATCTAAAGAAGTTACCATAGGTACATGATTTTGATCTTAAAGTTTCTCTTCTTAGATCACCTTCACCTCCTCTTCCTATTTTTTGCCTCTTGAATGGATTTATAAGAAGGAAAATATCTGGGCTTTTGAGGGGAAAGGAGTAAAGGTTGTATGGTCTCTTATTTGACTTCCATAATCACCACTTTCTCCTTCTACATACTACTTTTAATGGATTTCCAAGATGGAAATGTCCTAGATTATTGAAGAGGGGAGGGAGGGGATTGAGTGACCTTAGATTTTCTTGACTTCATGATTTATTTCTATGATGGGAAAGATAGAAGTTCTCCTTTTATCTTATGATTCTAGTTTTCCTCCTCTTTCCTTTTTTTCAGCCCCAACTCTTTGATTTGCTTTGTTATATTCTCTTAGAATATCTTCTATTTAAGGTGGTCAGTGACTTTATGAAGATAAGGAACACAAGAAGATCATTAAAGAGGGGTGAGAGAGGTTTGTATAGGTTCAAATCCTTTTTTATCTTGGGCCTTCAAATCTAGATTTTCTTTACTTTTCCCACCCCATGACTTCACCACTTTATTCTATCTTAGAACCTTGAAGGACTTCATAAGGGGTTATTGATAAATTATGGATTCTTGAATCTCAAAAACAAACTATTCCACAAACATATCCTTCTTTATTTGACAACTCTCTTGGATAGATCTCCAAGAAGGGAAGGTCTAAGGAACATATGAAGAACTTGGCATACTCAAAGGGGAACTTTGAATGGTCCCTTGAAGAGGAATGGATGACACATAAGAAGTTTGAGGTGGTGTATATGAAGGCACATAAGGTTGGCAAGGTTGTACCTATTATTACTTAAGGCCATTTAACTTTTCCTAAATACTTTGAATGTATCCACCTACATCCATTATCTCACCTATGATATTATTATAATTTTCTCTCTCAACAGGTGTCCATTCTACTTTCATTCATTGCAATGACTCTCTCACATAATATATCTAGTGAGTAGGGACATTTTGGCCATAATAATTTTGTGAGTTCAACTGTAGTGCATGCTTATCAAGGCTTATTAGAGTCTGCTTAAGTGCTAGTATAGATGGTTCATGATATGATTGGTTCATGATAGGGTTGATAAAGAGTAGTGTTATGATGGGCCTATTATCCATAAGAAGTATTAGCAAAATACTCTTGAATATATGACTAAAATATTCCTCATGTTGCTGGTGAGGATCATGAGGAGGGTGATAACTATTCCCTTGATAATAAGGATCATGAGAAACTTGCCAAGGTTCCTCATAGCTTTGACATAAATCTTGATAACACTGATCAGGCTCATATGGATCATGGGGACCATATTGGTACTACTATTAATGAGGTGGATAATATGGATATTCACCATATCTATTCATATTGACGTCATATGTCAAATGAGATACAAAAAATTGATTAAAAAATTCATTGAGACATACCTAATCTATTCATAATCAAAAGTTTGATTTGGAGTCACCATTGGTGCTAATGTGCTTTCTTCAAAAATTTGATTAGAATACACACCAAGATATTTACAATATTTTGGAGATTTGTCCCATTAGGTATGCTAGAACTACTATAGACTAGAATTACACCCTAGTTAGAGGTAGGAATGTTTAGGTCTTACTTCCAAATCTAGATCAACATAGGATTAACCCCAGGTTATGGGTATGCTATAATGGAGTTAGACCTCTAGGATTTTTAATGTGTGTGTGTGTGTGTGTGTGTGTGTGTGTGTGTGTGTGTGTGTGTGTGTGTGTGTGTGTGTGTGAGAGAGAGAGAGAGAGAGAGAGAGAGAGAGAGAGAGAGAGAGAGAGAGAGAGAGAGAGAGAGAGAGAGAGAGAGAGAGAGAGAGAGAAAGAGAGAGAGAGAGATAACATGAAATGGAAACCTAATCTAACAGTAGTGATGAACCTAATTTATGGTTTGATCCACTTTGCTTGACTCTTAGAAAATTAATGAAACAAATACAAGACCAAATCCATGATTCCAAATATATGTCATACATTAGTATTGCATGAAGAGGTTCACCAAATGATCTAAGCTAAGGAATATGATGGAGAGGTCTAAATCAAGACACTAACCAATCACAATATCCACATGTAGGATTCAATCAAGGGATTCAAAACACTAAACATGACCTACATAACAAAATGAAATAGTAACTAGGTGAGATCATGACTTGGCAAGGGAGAAATATGTACCACATATACAAATTTGACATGTACACACTATACCAAAATAATGAGATATGAAATAAAGTCTCCTATTCATTTCAAGAGGTTAAAAGCTCCATCTTGGTAGAGTTTGGTCATGTCCAAGAGTGAGAGTAGATAATATGCAGATAGGATCCATTTTTTGGCTCAAAATCCTCTATATATAGTAGAGAGAGAGAGAGAGAGATGGGAACAATGGGTGGGAGTGGAGAAAGGATCATCATGTGGTGGTATCTCATTGATTATTATTCTACATGTGTGTCTTAACCTCCCTTTGTCCCAATAGTCCTCAAGATTCTCTCATTAGATAAGAGATCCCACTAGAGATAAGGGTTTGTTAAGCATGATGATCTAGTCTAATTGAATAGAATCAATGCTCCTTAACTACCTATCTAACTACCAACTCACCACCTTGAGACCCTAAGTTTACTTGACCTATTTATGAATATCAAATCCTTAAATATTGAAATTGATAAAGCCATGCCATGGATGGTGGTTAGTACCTACTTTATCGATGATGGACCCTTTTGCATTAAACACATATTTGCACTATCTTCATGTATGGATCATATGTTCATCTATAGATGGAAAACCAACCTAAGGTTATTAGTTTTCCTATAGTTTCCATATCAATATTAACCTATAGACTATATATCACTTTTTGTTTTACAATAGGTCCAAATAGACCCATTCTATATCTATATGAACCAAAATCTTGTATATGCATACACATATCCTTCTTAAAATGGTGAATTTTATTATATAAATAAACTTACCCAAGAAAAAATACAAACTAGAGGTCTATATTTAGCCTTAATGGAAATCTATATATGTTCCTTATATCTTACTACATCATTGTGTCCTGTTAATAGCATTAGATCGAGCTTTAATGGTGGTAAATACCCTTTAAAAATCTTGCCTCAGCTTGACCTCGATCATGTTTTTAACTCCCAAAAAGTCCCTTTAATTTGATTGGTCATAGATAATCAACTCAACTTATTAATATATTTACCTTTGCTCATGTCATCTGATCAAGATACATGAGTTAATGTGAGCCCTTAGATCCATCTTTGACTTGTTAAATTTATCTAGGCTTATGCCATGTGTCAAATACATGTTAGTTTTTAGGATTTGTTGTTAGTTTATTAGCCTCATGTGATTACACCACATATCAAAATATCAAGACCTATGATTGTTTGACTCCTTACGCATCATTGGATCAGGATGTAGATGTAACACAAACCATTATATTGATTGGGACCCACTATTTGAAACCCAACAACTAGTTTATGAACTTAAAATTGACATCCTCACTCCTATCAAATAACATTCACATAATTATCATTGACATTCATGCAACCACTAAATTTAAGCTAAAAATATTTGGTCTTGCTCGATCTTAAACTTGGCTTTAGCATGAATGTATTATGTTGTAATTCCAACTTTGAAAGCCTATAACTTGAAGCACAAAAGTCATGGAGGCACCAAATTTTTAAGAGATGTTCTTGAGACTAAAAGGGATGAACCCATTTTATCCATTAGTCCCAAGAGCTTTCTAAGTGTGTTTACAAAATGATCAAGTTGATTGGTTCATTCATTCTTGCATTACATCGTAATGATTGTCTAGTTCATTTGGCTAAGTATGGGAAACTTAGCAAAATATGACTAAGGAGCCAACTTTGAACATGCATAACTTCTACCATGCTTCAATAGATGATCTAAAACATAACACGAAGAAACTAGGGACCAAGCTAAACAAACCCATATGATCAAATTTTTTTAGACTATAACACATGTGAGATATATACTTGTCAATATGCTCACTTGTCTCTATTTGAGCTTCTTCGAAAATGGCTAAGTATGGAAACTTAGTGGATTTTTCTTGAGAGGCTAACTTTGGGTCTTCATATATTTTGATGCACTTTGATGGATGACCAAAAACTTGGTGCATATATTCTTAGGACTAACATGAATTAACACATATGACCAATTCCCCCTAAATCATCCACACATGGTAATTATTATGTCAACAAACTACCTACTCAAAATTTATGCCACTAGACCCAAATGTCAAGATGAACACAACCTAGCTAATTAAAATAAATTTCATACTCGGGCTTCAATTTATTTACATATAATTTAAATTGTTGCAAAGAAACCCTAGATTCAAACAAACCTAACCCCAGACACACTTAGGGTTTGTATCTTTTTACTATTCATACTAATATTTTAGATTCACATATCTT
This sequence comes from Torreya grandis, assembly GCA_037957365.1. Lineage (NCBI taxonomy): Eukaryota > Viridiplantae > Streptophyta > Pinopsida > Cupressales > Taxaceae > Torreya > Torreya grandis. Next base: position 3,657,647 of record JARHVA010001279.1, on the reverse strand, counting down.
ATAATTCATATAATCATGATCATAGTAATGTAAGAAATTAATCACTTTTTGTTACAAAGTTTAATACTTTCGTTTGCATGTTTGTTCCCTTTAATTCATAATGAACTCTGAGAAGACATAAACACCTGCATAGATGATGCTTTATATCAATTTAAATATATGTCATATCTCATAGCATGTTATCTTTATCCTATGTAGATTTTCATTATCAAGAAAACTCATACACACATAGAGGGTTTAACACATAAGCTAACAACTATGTTTCAAGTTTTAATGACATATCTTATGTATAAGAAAGAATCTCCTTCTCCTCTTCATCTCCATGAGGGTGATAGATACTTTCCATCTAACTAGATCCATGTTATCATTCATCCTCAAGATGAAGTAGCCTATACCAATGTCACTAATACCCATACTTAGCCTATTCACACTTCTTCCCGATAGGGTGTGTGCCTACATGTTCAAATAGAAATAAATAGGGCTTACACTTGTGAGACTCTATGTGATGAAGTTATTAGTATGAACAAGATAATTTCAGGTTAACAACATTATAATCAACTATTACATGAATATATTATAACATTAGAAAATCAATTTAGAAGACAAAGGCCTCCAGGGAAAAATAGTGTAAATCATGTATATGCATCTTCACCTAGTCAATTGGTGGAAAATAATGTTACATATTCAAATCATAAATCACAACAAATTACATATAAAACTAGTGATTCCAAAAACATTAAAATGTCAAATAAGAGTTCAAGTGAGGTACTAATGGAAATGGCTAAAGATAAGTTGATCCCAATATTTTTGTGCATATCATAGAATGCATGGGAATAAAACTAATTCATGTTTAGTATTGAAAAGGAAAATATAATAGATAATGGATATAGATTAATCACATAATGACAATTAAACCACACAACACACAATTGAACATATACCAATTCAAAAAGGGGCAAATTTAGAAATAGTATAAAATGGTTGCAAAACATAAATCCAAACATAATAAGGTCCAAAAAGCACAATTGCATCAAGAAATAATACAAGCAAAAATAAATCAAGTAAATCTACCTCTTTAAAATAAGGCTCAACATTAAATATGGTATAATTTTGGTCACATGTATCTACAACAATTTGATTATCATGGTCACGATTTGGGAAAATAAGCTCAAGACATCACTTATCCTATTCTAGTAGTTGATAATATTGGTCAATAGGTTTTGGAATTTATTTAACATCCTAAGACACATTTGTCATAGATACATTTTTTCAAGGGAAAACATCTAGATACATAGGAAATGTTACATAAAGAGCAATATCTTAAGTTACAAGGTCAAAATAATGCTCAACAAACAAGTATTATCAAACAAGGTATTCTAGAAAAAGAGCCTCCACAACACCATATATCTACAATAAGAACAATTTCAAATGAAAAAAATCACAATCAATATGCCAAATCACAATTCAAAAAGGTAAAATCCATAGTATGAGGCAATTCCCTCTAGAATTTTAAGTTATCATGACTCTGATGTTGAACAATATTATGATTCTGATGATGATCAATACTCAAATTCCTATTGAAACAACATTCAACTACCACATAACAATCACACTACATGAGAGATTAGGATTCCTATTTTTGACACAAGCCATAATGATAGTGAGTCTCCCAAGGAATTAATTGGTTAGTATGCTTCCTACTCTTGTACATACTTTTTCTCTCTTGATCCTTATACATAGTTTATTTTTATTTACTTTTACATAGCTTATACTTAGAAAACACAAAAATAGTATAACATGTAAAAATACAAAAAAACATTCAAATATTATGTAGGAAACACAAATTTATAGATTGTATGCATTATTATGTTTAAATTTCTACTATTTTCCAGATATTACATATTGATAGCTATCTTAGTATGGTCAGTTTTATCATACATAGATGGTTCACTTGTTCTTGTCAATTTCTTGAAGATTATATACATGACTTCAATCCACTACACTGATCCATACTATTTATAATCTAATCATTGGGGGCATATACATAAATCTAGGTTTATTCATTTGATACATCTGCGCATTTGGGGGCATCTCTTTCATGGTTTCTATTCTCAATTTTTATCCTTACATTATATACATTTTAGTTTTTGCATTAATACATCTTGATGTTGATCAGTTCTAATCATTACTTAGATTTTTTCAACTATCAAGAGTTAAACTCCACATATGTACATCCTCATATTTACATATATTTGTATTACATAGTTATACATGATTTCATTTCTAGTTTTCCTATATTAGACTTGATTGTGTTTCCTATGCTTATTCCACTTTAAGGGAATTTGAATATTCCATTATCATTTGGATCTTTCCACTTCTCTATTTTTATGCCTTCCATATGTGCCCATGTACCTTATGTGTGCTTTCCTAATTTTATATGTAGATATTTGAATATGTCCTTTTATGTGGATCTAAGCCAAATTATTTATTGCTTGCATATGTGGACATTTGAACATGTCACTGTATGTCTTCATTCTCATATATAGTGACATGTGCCCATTTCTATTGTATTATGGCCCCTTGGCCTACCTTTGCTTTCCTCATGTGCTTGTATGTATACTTCTTCACCATGACACTTGTATTTATTTGTTACACACACACACACACACACACACACACATCAATTTTTAATGCCATGAGGTATCTCATGCATCTACCCTTCCTACTTGGGTGTTATGATGGAAATCATGCTCCATACCCCTATGTAGTTACTTATATTTGATACTATACACATTTATTACATATATATTAAAACCCTTATGCAATGTTAGATTACACTATACATCTTACATTACCTACTTATACTAAGATAATTTTACATTTTGATGTTATGTTTATACATAGTATTAGAATATCATGCAATGCTTGCAAAGATACTTAATTTAAGGATAGTTATTACATAGGTTTCATAAATACCCTCAAAAGAGTTGGAATTCATATGGGTTTGTCATAGAGATCAGGCTCCTACTTCTATTCATAGATAAATTTTAGCACATAGGGAAGACACATAAAAAATAGACTCAAAAAATAGTTCAAATTACCCATATCTCAAACTAGGTAGACATTAGCACTCAGATTAGGGCACTAGATCTATAGGATGATAATGTCCACTATAAGGCATCTCTATCTAGTAGTCTCATATTCAGGTTAGTCCAAATTAGCTATACTAGTACACTAGGTACAATACATATTTTCATAGATACAGTCATAGATTTGAAATTTATGTTTAGATTTTACTCATATACATTTATTACATGCTTAAATTCATACCTATTGCTTATATTTTGGGGAATCATGTGTGTAATGATCACTCCCACATTCAATTTAGTTAAATATATTCAATTATTACATACTCAATTCAGATTCAGTATACTTAGATACTAGATTGGGGGCATGTGTGTGGCACATGGTTTCCATATACTTAACTAGACATAGGTTGATCAGATGGAATGGAAAAATACATGTCATTATTTATAATGTATACACTTGGTATCACATTTTATGTTGTTGCCAGGTTCATGCCTTACTCCATTTATAGTGGTTAGCATTCATGAGTGGCCTAAAGCCACCTAATATACCTGAGTGGTCATAGAGCTGACATACACATTTAGATTTACTTAGTTAGATACTTTTATCACTTTTAATAATTTAGTTATATATGAAACTACTTCACATAGGTGGAGAATGATGGAATCATGCCCCACTTAAGTTCTTAAGCCACCCACATTAGAGGGTTAGACACACTTATAGTCTTATCCAAGTTATTCATAGATCAAGATCCATCGAGCAAGGGTGGGAAATGATGGAGTCAAAACTAGATTGAGTTCTTGAGCCACCATATGAGGATTGAGTAAGCTATAAGCTCAATCCAAATTATTCAATAATATGATCACTAGTACACTCACACGTATAGGTTGTCACTAGGTTCATGTATTGGTTCACATACCCAATGAGGTGTATTCATTCCTTTCCTTTCTCTTTACTCATATTTACTCAATTAATTTATTTTAGCATAGTCTTTTACTTTTGATCATATCTTAAGGACTTATTTTTGCATGTTTCATTATAGGACATTACTTTGGATCATGCTTCACATATGTAGACCCAGATTCACATACTCAGACTCATCTACACAAGTTTCACTTCCAAGGTAAGTCTAGGTATGCTTCTTTTTCCTCTATACTATTCATTTTTCTTTGATGTGTTTCTAACATAAATGGGGGTAAATGTAATCACCTAAAAGTGGTATTTGGATGCTAAGAGTGTCACTTAGGTTATCTTATCCCTACCTTATGTTAGGGTGTGGAGCTAAAATCTTCACCAAGGAGCACACTTAGCAGATTTGGGTCTACACAAACACCAACGTCGGTCAGGAGTGACCGACGTCGGTCAGGAGCAGTTATAAAGACGCTGATGTCGGTAGAGTATCAGCCAATGACAGTCACAGACAAGCAGCAGGAACTGACGTCGGTTACCTGTGTGTCCAGAGAGCTATTTTTGTGGACAAAAGCGAGTGTTTGCATGATGAGTTTGAGTTGTAGTCTTAAGCTCGCGTCTCTATTATTGGCACTACTATTTTTAGAGCCCTTGTTCAAGTGGCTTAACTATTTGTTGGAAGTGCATGCTCAAGTCTCCTAATTCTATATGTAGAATTAGATCTTCCTAGCTTATCGTAGTTAGTGTGGATTATTGTAGTAATTCATTATGTGTGAAGAACAGTACAAAATTGAATCAATCCAGGCTTGTTGGAGTTGATTGTTCTTGAGAGAGAGAGCTCTTGAGGAATAGAGATCTATTGAGAGATCTATACATCTAGGAGAGGTGTGGAATAAAGAAGTTTCTTCAATTGTATTTCTTTTGTAAAGAGTTTGTTAATACAAGTTTTCAGGGTGGTTTCTTGTATCTCTTGTTCTTGTTGTTTATCATTCTAATTACTTGTCAATCTGATATAATTCCATGTTTATTGCTTTCACAAGTGTAATCTATTATTGGTTGATCCCCAACAAGTGGTATCAGAGCCTTGGTTGCAGGTTCAGAGCTTGATATCCATCAAGTGGTATCAAAGCTCAGGTTCACTAACAGGTGGTTCAGATCTGTGTAGTGTGTATTGATTATAGGTTCTCACAGGAGTTTCTACAGGGATTTCTGTTTGAGTGGAAGAAGCAATGGCAGATGAAAGTAAATTGAGAATGGAAAAGTTCAATGGCAAAAATTACCAACATTGGAGAATGTAGATAGAGGAATATCTGTATCAGAAAGATCTCTACTTACTGTTAGGTGGGGTTGCAAAGAAGCCCAAAGACATGGAGAATGAAGAATGGGAAGTTCTTGACAGAAAGGCTCTGGGGTCTATAAGACTGAGCCTAGCATCCACTGTGATATCCAATTTATCACAGGCAAAGTCTACGGTAGAGTTGATGACTATGTTAGCAAATTTGTATGAAAACCCTCAGCTTCTAATAAGGTATATCTTATGAAGCAGTTATTTAATTTGCATATGAATGAAGGTGGATCTGTTTCTACTCATCTGAATGATTTCAATGGTATTGTGAATCAATTAAGTTTAGTGAATATAGTGTTTGATGATGAGATAAAAGCTCTTTTAATATTATGTTCTTTGCCTGAAAGTTGGCATGGCTTAGTAATGGCAGTAAGTAATACTGCATCTGCATCAAATATTTTGAAAGTAGAGGATGTTGTTAGTGTTATCTTGAATGAGGAAATACGTAAGAAAAGCATAGAAGAGACATTTGGGAATGCTTTAAGTTTTGAGAGCAGGGGAAGGCAAAAAGAGAAGAGCAAGAAAGGCAGATCAAAATCCAAATCAAAGGGGAAAGGCAGATCTAAATCTAGAAATGGCAGAAAGCCACAATGCTGGAATTGTGGAAAGATGGGGCACATAAGTAGAGATTGTTGATCAAAACCTAAGGAGGACAATCAGCACGAAGGAAAGGAAGAAGCCAAGATTGCAGGTATTGCACAAGATGCTTTAATTTTCTATCTGCATAATAATATAGAATCTTGGGTATTAGATTCTGGTGCATCTTTTCATGCTACTCCTAACAGGGAATATTTTAGTGACTATATCCATTGAGATTTTGGAATAGTGTATCTAGGAGATGATGAGCCCTGTAAAATAATTGGCAAAGGTAAAGTGTAGTTGAAGATGCAGAATAACAACACATGGGTGTTGAGAGATGTGATGCATGTTCCTAGCTTGAAGAGAAATTTGATTTTTGCAAGAAAGTTAGGGGATGAGGGTTGTACAGTAACTCTCACAGTAGAATCTTGGAAGGTGACCAAGGGTGCACTTGTTATGGCCAGAGGTAAGAGAGAAGGTACTCTCTATTTGTGTAATTGTGTTACTAACAAATCTCCTTCTGTATTATCTACTTTAGATGTGGACGCTAAATTGTGGCACTCAAGGCTTGGCCACATGAGTGAGAAGGGGATGTCAATTCTTAAGTCCAAAGGTATGCTTTCAGATTTAAAAGGCATAGATCTAGAGTTTTGTGAGCACTGTGTATTTGGAAAATAGAAAAGAGTTAGTTTTCTCAAGACTGGGTCTACTAAGAAGAGGCATAAGTTGTAGCTTGTTCACACAAACGTGTGGGGACCAGCTCAGGTTACTTCCATTGGAGGATCACAGTACTATGTATCTTTTATAGATGATGCTACAAGGAAGGTATGGATCTATTGTATTAGGAGAAAATCTGATGTATTTGAGACTTTTAAGATTTGGAAAGCTATGGTTGAGAATGAAACAGGTAAAAGATTGAAGTGCCTGAGATCAGACAATGGTGGTGAGTTCTGCAGTCATAAGTTCAGAGATTATTGTTACATGCATGGAATCCATAGGCAAAGGATGGTTCTAAGGACACCTCAATAGAATGGTATTGCTGAAAGGATGAACAGGACAATAATAGAGCGTGCAAAATGTATGAGATTGCATGCCGGTTTGCCCTTACAGTTTTGGGCACAAGCTGTTGACACTGCAATATACCTGATTAACAAAGGACCCTCTACAGCTCTGGATGGTGGTATTCCAAAAGAGGCATGGACAGGTAAAAAGGTTGATCTCTCATATCTCAAAGTTTTTGGTTGTGAAGCCTTTGTGCACATAGATAAAGAAAATAGAAAGAAGCTTGATGATAAGTCTATGAAGTGCACATTTATTAGCTATGGCTCAGATGATTTTGGTTACAAATTATGGAATCTAGAAACTAACAAGGTAATCAGGAGCCGTGATGTTGTTTTCAATGAAAGAGTGATGTATTGTGATCAGCTAAGGAAGCTGAATCAATCTGAGCAGAGCAATGGTGAATTGGATGAGGTGAAAGTCCAAGATGAGCTCACGGGAAAAAGAAATAATCACTTGCAGGAAAACACAGAGACCGACATCGGCAGGTTAGGAACTGGCATCGACAGGATAGAAACTGGCATCGGCTATACAGAGACTGATGTCGGCAGTATAGGTACCGAGGTCGGTCAGGCAAAATCGACGTTAGCCAGTAACAGTTCTGCAGGTGACCGAGGTCGGTCACTGTCAAAGAATTTGGGTGGACAGCGTGTTGTGGACGAGTCTCAGACACCCATCAGGAGGTCAGAAAGGGTGAGTAAGCCTCCAATTAGATATTCTCCTTCTTTATTTTATTTATTGCTAACTGATGGTGGAGAACCAGAGAGTTTTGAGGAAGCAATACAGGTGGAGTCCAAGAGTGAGTGGGAGCGTGGCATGGTTGAGGAGTTGGAGTCCTTAAGAGAGAACCAAACATGGGATTTGGTTGAATTGCTAGCAGGTAAGAGAACACTCAAGAACAGATAGACTTATAGGTTGAAAGAAGGCGAGAATGGACAGATGAGATACAAGGCTAGATTAGTAGTAAAAGGATTTGCACAAAAGCTAGGTATTGACTTTGGAGAGATTTTTTCTCCTGTTGTTAAGATGACTTCTATAAGGGTTGTATTGTCTTTGGTTGCTTTTGAGGATTTGCATCTTGAGCAGCTAGATGTTAAGACAACGTTTCTTCATGGAGATTTGGATGAAGAAATTTATATGGAACAGCCAGAAGGATTTGAGGTCAAGGGTAAGGAGGAGTTTGTGTGCAGATTGAAGAAAAGCTTGTATGGCCTCAAGCAAGCTCCTAGGCAATGGTATTTAAAATTTGACAGGTTTATGACTGAGCATGGCTACAGTAGGTGTCAATCTGACCATTGCATGTATTTCAAGAGATTTGATAATGGTAGGTATATTATTCTATTGTTATATGTAGATGATATGCTGGTTGCAGGATCTCACATGCAGGATATCTCTGAGCTTAAGGTGAAATTAGCTCAAACATTTGCTATGAAGGATTTGGGAGCAGCAAAGAAAATCCTTGGCATGAGCATTAAAAGAGATAGGAAAAATCACAGGTTGTTATTGTCTCAAGAAGATTATGTGGACAAGGTGTTGAAATGGTTCAATATGCAGGATGCTAAACCGGTAAGCACACCTTTGGCTGGACATTTTAAGTTGAGTAAAGAACAATGTCCTAATTCATATGATGAGGTAGAGTACATGAGTAAGGTTCCATATTCTTCCGCAATAGGGAGTTTGATGTATGCAATGGTGTGTACTAGACCAGATATTGCCCAAGCAGTGGGAGTAGTAAGTAAGTATATGGCCAATCCAGGTAAGGAACATTGGAAAGCAGTTCAGGGATCCTTAGATATCTGAGAGGAACCAGCAGTAGGCACTTGTGTTATGGAGGTTCAGATACTTCTCTACATGGCTATGTAGATTCAGATATGGCAGCTGATTTGGATGGCAGGAGGAGCACTACAGGTTATATTTTGACTGTAGGTGGAACGGCGATTAGCTGGATATCTAAGTTGCAGAAGGTTGTTGCCTTGTCAACTACAGAAGCAGAGTATATTGCAGCCACAAAAGCTAGCAAAGAGATGATATGGATGACACGGTTCATGGATGAGCTTGGTAGGGAGCATGAGAGTTGCAGATTATATAGTGATAGTCAGAGTGCAATCCATTTGGCTAAGAATTCAGTCTTTCATTTAAGAACAAAGCACATACAGCTAAGGTATCACTTCATATGACAGGTATTGGAAGACGGTGAGTTGAAGCTGGAGAAGATCCATACAGATAGGAATCCTGTTGATATGTTAACTAAGCCAGTTACAAAGGAGAAGTTGAATCTTCATTCAACTTCTGTTGGTCTTCATGATTGAGTTGAAGATGGAGGAGCTAGAAGATGTTGCTGTACAGGTACTGGTGCAGTTGTTTATCTCCAAGTGGGAGATTGTTAGGGTGTGGAGCTAAAACCTTCACCAAGGAGCACACTTAGCAGATTCGGGTCTACACAGACACAGGCATCAGTCAGGAGCGACCGACGTCGGTCAAGATCAGTTACAGAGACATCGACGTCGGCAGAGTATCGGCCGACGGCGGTCACAGACAAGCAGCAGGAACCGATGTCGGTTACTTGTGTGTCCAGAGAGCTATTTTTGTGGATAGAAGTGAGTGTTTGCATGATGAGTTTGAGTTGTAGTCTCAAGCTCGCGTCTCTATTATTGGCATTACTATTTTTAGAGCCCTTGTTCAAGTGGGTTAACTATTTGTTGGAACTGCATGCTCAAGTCTCCTAATTCTATATATAGAATTAGATCTTCCTAGCTTATCGTAGTTAGTGTGGATTATTGTAGTAATTCATTGTGTGTGAAGAACAGTACAAAATTGAATCAATCCAGGCTTGTTGGAGTTGATTGTTCTTGAGAGAGAGAGCTCTTGAGGAATAGAGATCTATTGAGAGATCTATACATCTAGGAGAGGTGTGGAAGAAAGAAGTTTCTTCAATTGTATTCCTTTTGTAAAGAGTTTGTTAATACAAGTTTTCAGGGTGGTTTCTTGTATCTCTTGTTCTTGTTGTTTATCATTCTAATTACTTGTCAATCTGATATAATTCCGTGTTTATTGCTTTCAAAAGTGTAATCTATTATTGGTTGATCCCCAACAAGTGGTATCAGAGCCTTGGTTGCAGGTTCAGAGCTTGATATCCATCAAGTGGTATCAAAGCTCAGGTTCACTAACAGGTGGTTCAGATTTGTGTAGTGTGTATTGATTACAGGTTCTCACAAGAGTTTCTGCAGGGATTTCTATTTGAGTGGGAGAATCAATGGCAGATGAAAGTAAATTGAGAATGGAAAAGTTCAATGGCAAAAATTACCAACATTGGAGAATGCAGATAGAGGATTATCTGTATCAAAAAGATCTCTACTTACCGTTAGGTGGGGTTGCAAAGAAGCCCAAAGACATGGAGGATGAAGAATGGGAAGTTCTTGACAGAAAGGCTCTGGGGTTTATAAGACTGAGCCTAGCATCCACTGTGATATCCAATTTATCACAGGCAAAGTCTATTATAGAGTTGATGACTACGTTAGCAAATTTGTATGAAAAACCCTCAGCTTCCAATAAGGTATATCTTATGAAGCAGTTATTTAATTTGCATATGAATGAAGGTGGATCTATTTCTACTCATCTGAATGATTTCAATGGTATTGTGAATCAATTAAGTTCAGTGAATATAGTGTTTGATGATGAGATAAAAGCTCTTTTAATATTATGTTCTTTGCCTGAAAGCTGGCATGGCTTAGTAATGGCAGTAAGTAATACTGCATCTGCATCAAATAGTTTGAAAGTAGAGGATGTTGTTAGTGTTATCTTGAATGAGGAAATACGTAGGAAAAGCACAGAAGAGACATATGGGAATGCTTTAAGTTTTGAGAGCAGGGGAAGGCAAAAAGAGAAGAGTAAGAAAGGCATATCAAGATCCAAATCAAAGGGGAAAGGCAGATCTAAATCTAGAAATGGCAGAAAGCCACAATACTGGAATTGTGGAAAGATGGGGCACATAAGTAGAGATTGTTGGTCAAAACCTAAGGAGGACAATCAGCATGAAGGAAAGGAAGAAGCCAAGATTGCAGGTATTACACAAGATGCTTTAGTTTTCTCTCTGCATAATAATATAGAATCTTGGGTATTAGGTTCTAGTGCATCTTTTCATGCTACTCCTAACAGGGAATATTTTAGTGACTATATCCATTGAGATTTTGGAATAGTGTATCTAGGAGATGATGAGCCTTGTAAAATAATTGGCAAAGGTAAAGTACAGTTGAAGATGCAGAATAACAACACATGGGTGTTGAGAGATGTGATGCATGTTCCTAGCTTGAAGAGAAATTTGATTTCTACAGGAAAGTTAGGGGATGAGGGTTGTACAGTAACTCTCACAGTAGAATCTTGGAAGGTGAACAAGGGTGCACTTGTTATGGCCAGAGGTAAGAGAGAAGGTACTCTCTATTTGTGTAACTGTGTTACTAACAAATCTCCTTCTGTATTATCTACTTCAGATGTGGACTCTAAATTGTGGCACTCAAGGCTTGGCCACATGAGTGAGAAGGGGATGTCAATACTTAAGTCCAAAGGTATGCTTTTAGATTTAAAAGGCATAGATCTAGAGTTTTGTGAGCACTGTGTATTTGGAAAATAGAAAAGGGTTAGTTTTCTCAAGACTGGGTCTACTAAGAAGAGGCATAAGTTACAGCTTGTTCACATAGACGTGTAGGGACCAGCTCAGGTTGCTTCCATTAGAGGATCACAGTACTATGTATCTTTCATAGATGATGCTACAAAGAAGGTATGGATCTATTGTCTTAGGAGAAAATCTGATGTATATGAGACTTTTAAGATTTGGAAAGCTATGTTTGAGAATGAAATAGGTAAAAGATTGAAGTGCCTTAGATCAGACAATGGTGGTGAGTTCTGCAGTCATAAGTTCAGAGATTATTGTTACATGCATGGAATTCATATGCAATGGATGGTTCTAAGGACACCTCAACAGAATGGTATTGCTGAAAGGATGAACAAGATAATAATGGAGCATGCAAGATGTATGAGATTGCATGCCAGTTTGCCCTTACAATTTTGGGCACAAGCTGTTGACACTACAATATACCTGATTAACAGAGGACCCTCTACAGCTCTGGATGGTGGTATTCCAAAAGAGGCATGGACAGGTAAAAAGGTTGATCTCTCATATCTCAAAGTTTTTGGTTATGAAGCCTTTGTGCACATAGATAAAGAAAATAGAAAGAAGCTTGATGCTAAGTCTATGAGGTGCACGTTTATTGGCTATGGCTCAGATGATTTTGGTTATAGATTGTGGAATCTAGAAACTAACAAGGTAATCAGGAGCCGTGATGTTGTTTTCAATGAAAGAGTGATGTATTGTGATCAGCTAAGGAAGCTGAATCAATCTGAGCAGAGCAATGGTGAATTGGACGAGGTGAAAGTCCAAGATGAGCTTGCAAGAAAAAGAAATAATCACTTGTAGGAAAACATAGAGACCAACGTCGGCAGGTTAGGAACCGACGTCGATAGGACAGAAATCGGCGTCGATCGTACAGAGATCGATGTCGGTAGTACAGGTATCAAGGTCGGTCAGGCAGAACTGACGTCAGCCAATAACAGGTCTACAGGTGACCGAGGTTGGTCACTATCAGAGAATTTGGGTGGACAGCGTGTTGTGGACGAGTCTCAGACACCCATCAGGAGGTCAGAAAGGGTGAGTAAGCCTCCAATTAGATATTCTCCTTCTTTATTTTATTTATTGCTAATTGATGGTGGAGAACCAGAGAGTTTTGAGGAAGTAATACAGGTGGAGTCCAAGAGTGAGTGCGAGCGTGGCATGGTTGAGGAGTTGGAGTCCTTAAGAGAGAACCAAACATGGGATTTGGTTGAATTGCCAGCAGGTAAGAGAACACTCAAGAACAGATGGACTTACAGGTTGAAAGAAGGCGAGAATGGATAGATGAAATACAAGGCCAGATTAGTAGTAAAAGGATTTGCACAAAAGCCAGGTATTGACTTTGGAGAGATTTTTTCTCCTGTTGTTAAGATGACTTCTATAAGGGTTGTATTGTCTTTGGTTGCTTTTGCGGATTTGCATCTTGAGCAGCTAGATGTTAAGACAGCGTTTCTTCATGGAGATTTGGATGAAGAAATTTATATGGAAGAGCCAGAAGGATTTGAGGTCAAGGGTAAGGAGAAGTTTGTGTGTAGATTGAAGAAAAGCTTGTATGGCCTCAAGCAAGCTCCTAGGCAATGGTATTTAAAATTTGATAGGTTTATGACTGAGCATGGCTACAGTAGGTGTCAATCTGACCATTGCATGTATTTCAAGAGATTTGATAATAGTAGGTATATTATTTTATTGTTGTATGTAGATGATATGCTGGTTGCAGGATCTCACATGCAGGATATCTCTGAGCTTAAGGTGAAATTAGCTCAAACATTTGCTATGAAGGATTTGGGAGCAGCAAAGAAAATCATTGGCATGAGCATTAAGAGAGATAGGAAAAATCACAGGTTGTTATTGTCTCAAGAAGATTATGTGGACAAGGTGTTGAAATGGTTCAATATGCAGGATGCTAAACCGGTAAGCACACCTTTGGCTGGACATTTTAAGTTGAGTAAAGAACAATGTCCTAATTCATATGATGAGGTAGAGTACATGAGTAAGGTTCCATATTCTTCTGCAGTAGGGAGTTTGATGTATGCAATGGTGTGTACTAGACCGGATATTGCCCAAGCAGTGGGAGTGGTAAGTAAGTATATGGCCAATCCAGGTAAGGAACATTGGAAAGCAGTTCAGTGAATCCTTAGATATCTAAGAGGAACCAGCAGTAGGCACTTGTGTTATGGAGGTTCAGATACTTCTCTACATGGCTATGTAGATTCAGATATGGTAGGTGATTTGGATGGCAGGAGGAGCACTAGAGGTTATGTTTTTACTGTAGGTGGAATGGCAATTAGCTGGATATCTAAGTTGCAGAAGGTTGTTGCCTTGTCAACTACAGAAGCAGAGTATATTGCAGCCACAGAAGCTAGCAAAGAGATGATATGGATGACATGGTTCATGGATGAGCTTGGTAGGGAGCATGAGAATTGCAGATTGTATAGTGACAGTGAGAGTGCAATCCATTTGGCTAAGAATTCAGCCTTTCATTCAAGAACAAAGCACATACAGCTAAGGTATCACTTCATACGACAGGTATTGGAAGATGGTGAGTTGAAGCTGGAGAAGATCCATATAGATAAGAATCGTGCTGATATGTTAACTAAGCTGGTTACAAAGGAGAAGTTGAATCTTCATTCAACTTCTGTTGGTCTTCATGATTGAGTTGAAGATGGAGGAGCTAAAAGATGTTGCTGTACAGGTACTGGTGCAGCTGTTTATCTCCAAGTGGGAGATTGTTAGGGTGTGGAGCTAAAAGCTTCACCAAGGAGCACACATAGCAGATTTGGGTCTACATAGACACCGGCGTCGGTTAGGAGCGACCGACATCAGTCAGGAGCAGTTATAGAGACGCTGACATCGGCAGAGTATCAGCCGACGGCGGTCACAGACAAGCAGCAGGAACCGATGTCGGTTACCTGTGTGTCCAGAGAGCTATTTCCATGGACAAAAGCGAGTGTTTGCATGATGAGTTTGAGTTTTAGTCTCAAGCTCACGTCTCTATTATTGGCATTACTATTTTTAGAGCCCTTGTTCAAGTGGCTTAACTATTTGTTGGAAGTGCATGCTCAAGTCTCCTAATTTTATATGTAGAATTAGATCTTCCTAGCTTATCGTAGTTAGTGTGGATTATTGTAGTAATTCATTATGTGTGAAGAACAATACAGAATTGAATCAATCCAGGCTTGTTGGAGTTGATTATTCTTGAGAGAGAGAGCTCTTGAGGAATAGAGATCTATTGAGAGATCTATACATCTAGGAGAGGTGTGGAAGAAAGAAGTTTCTTCAATTGTATTCCTTTTGTAAAGAGTTTGTTAATACAAGTTTTCAGGGTGGTTTCTTGTATCTCTTGTTCTTGTTGTTTATCATTCTAATTACTTGTCAATCTGATATAATTCCACGTTTATTACTTTTACAAGTGTAATCTATTGTTGGTTGATCCCCAACACCTTAACCCTAGACCTATCCTAGAACCTTTGCCACACTTTTTTAGTCATTGTGCAGATCACAGATAGTTACAATTAGCCAAAACATAGTCCCATGATAGTTTTCTTACATCCAAACCTAGTTTACCCAATAGTCTGCTAGGTGGAAATTAACACCACATTTAGGACACTACAATCACATGGCATTAGTGTCCCCAACTAGGCACTACTATCATTTGCCCTAACTCTCTTGAACATATACTTTTTCAAATATGTGCCCCTCCTAAGTTTGGCCTAAGCACATTTTCTTATTTGTACAATATATAGATCTATATAAATATAAGTCTATTTGAATTTTATTCACTAGATGGAAAATGGATGCAAAATCCTATTCAAACAAAAGATAAGTTGAGAAAAATTAAGGTATTTGATCCCTATTCTAACCTACTTCTTCATATTACCATCTAAAACATCCCTAAACCCATATTTAAAAGATTTCAAATCTCAAACACATTCAAGACATCCAAGTCCACTCTCATTCTAGCATTCACTTGCACTTGCATCAAGCACTAAGTGGGAGAACTACATCGAGATTGATCCCTCTTTAGAGTATTAATAGTTAGGCAACTCTCTTCACAATGGTGTTTTTAGGATGTCTAGCCTATCCTACTAATGAGCACAAAATTATTGTTCATTCCATATTTTCAAGGAGGATTAGGGATTTCACACTAAATCAGGTTTTTCAAGCATAATACAAAATTTAGACTTCATACACATAGTAATAAGACTTAAAAACACAGGCACATGTGCTCTTAGAAAATAATAATAATCTTATTAATAAGACACTAGCATGAATTTGAAGACACTACAATAACATGGCACTATTGTCCAGGTGGGGTGCTACTATCTAGTGATCAAACAAACCCAAGGACCCTATTGATGACACTTAGACCTATCCAGGACTCAATTTTTAGAACCTATATCATTTGTGACATTCACTTTCTAGATAAGTCTCTATTTGAGCATATTTATTACTATTTTTAGAAATTCAAATAAGGTCAAATTCCATAACAAATTAGTACTTAATTATTGCATATTATTTGATTGATTTATACATATCATCCCTTTAATCTAAACATAAGATTGACATAGTTAAACCCTAAAAAGTTAAATCACTTTGGAAACCTCTCCTTTGGTTTTGTGTGGTAAAATTCCCTTGGTTAGGTTTAATATATCCAATTTTTTCATGGTCCCAATATAAAAATGTATTGAAATGGGTGTTATTTGATTACCTTATCTGATCCTAGATTTACTAGGTCAAGTAAGTTGTAAATTTATCTTAATTTATTGCATACAATGTGTGTGTCAAATTTTTCATTGACAAGTAAGGAGTGCTAGATTTTAATATCTATAGATAAAAATAATGGGTGCCAAAATTGGTAAGGATCATGACTATGTTGGAATTGGATTCAATGATGTGACTATTAACATTTTAAGAGAGGAATCTTCTTCAGAGCAAGAAAATAAAGTAACAACTATTTCTTCAAAAGATGATATAGGCCCTAAAAATCAACATCCCATTCTAATTGGTGATTTAACACATAATTAAATAGGATATTTTATATTTTATTCATGACCATTATGGGAATGTCCTATTACTGAACTCTAATTAGTTATTTAATGCATAATACCATGAATTTTTCTTGATTGCTTATTTAATCTATTCTTCTATTTTCACATGGTATTGTATTAATAATTATTATAAAACTTGGATGTACATTCACTTGTTCATTTAATATTTATTTTTATCATTATCCATACATTTTTTATACCTATCCTATAATGATCCTATTGTACACTCTTCCCGACATTCTACTTCATCACTCTTGCATATTGACTATCTAAACATGTTATGGCATATATTGAGCTTATATGATCACATTTATTAATATATACATATTACATAAGCACACATTAATTATTTATCATTGGGGGAATGAATATAATTATCTCCACATACACTATGGATCTACATTATTGTGATTCACATATACAATGGGGGCATGTTTCTTTCTTTCACGTCATCCACATCATCATGCTATTACAATGAGTGTACATTATGTCTTGACACACGTTGGAAATTATTTGGATCCCTACCATTCTAATATTTTTGAATCCTTGATATTTGAATTATTTTAATATATAAATGTTTTTCAAATTTTCCAATATTCCAAAAATATGAAAAAAAAATCTAAAATACAAAAAAATTCAAATATTCTAAAAAATAAAAATTTGGGATAGAGCATGACATGATTCCTAGTTAAATTATTTTTAAATGTTATTTATCACATGTTTTTTAGATTACATATCATTTTTTATACTCACATACATTTCATGGTATACATTAGTGGCATGTACAACATAAAGATATACATGGTACATAGACACATATATATTGGACCATTCCTCAACCCAGGAGCCATGCCAATATTGGGGGAATATTCATCCACAAGTTATAATATTAAATGTTATATATTCCTATGACCTTTATATTTATCATTTTGAGATAACTTTATTTCTTACACATGCCTTGTTATTGATCATATTTTATAAAATATTACATGTATATGTTATCTTACTATGTTGTGACATTTACATACTTGGGAGGTATAGACTATCTTATATGTTCTATGCTTGTTAAATGTTTTTCCCTCTTTTAATAGGATACTCATTAATTTTATATTATATTCCACCCCTTGTAATTTTATTTGAATCATTTATTGTCCCTTTTTTTTGGCTCCTTAGCCTTGTGTGTAGAATTTATTATCCCTTGATTATAACTCTTTATCCTTGTGTGTGAAACATTTATTTTCCATTATTTTTGGCTACTTAACCTTGGTGTGTAACATTTATTTTCCCTTGTATGTGGCCCCTTGGTCTTATGTGTGACATTTTTTGTTATTATGTGTAATTTTATTGTGTGTGTCATGGTCATGACATTTCTTATTGAGCTTGTTTTAATTGTTGAGTTTGTAGGTGTTGTGATCCATATTAAGTAAATTATTATTGTATGTTATGACATGATCCATATCATGCACATTTCTTGCTTAGTATTATTTAACACATTTATTAGTGTTAGTTACTAAAACCTACCTAATTTCTACATATATCTTGTCATGGCACACATATGCATGCATTACATACATTTCATTGATCTTTTGATGACATATTCATTATTAAGGACATATTCTCCACATGCTGATATGAGTATACATGAACACATATTTATATTTAATTATTTATTTTGAGATGAGTGTCTTTTATGCTATGTCTCTTGCCTCAAAATGTGATCATATTAACGGACTCACCATAGAGACTTAAGCCTCAATGAGCACAAAATATAAATTTTTGGAACATATTATATAGATTATAAATATGTCATAGAGGTTAAGTAATAATATTGGGTGAATATTTATATATTTTAGATACATTTGACTCCATATTCAAGGAATATGAATTCATTTTAGAGGACATGAGATACAAGTTTTATTAATATTCAAAGATGAAACACAAAAAACATATAGATACATGGAATTATATATCATATTGACACTTATAAATTGAGATAATGGGGCATGAATCTAGTTCATACATACACATTATTAGAATTTATAGTTAGCACCAATTATGGGGTGTCAATATTTATAATTCACACACACATTATGATTTTTTTAAAATTTTCCAAACACATTCCATGGTACATAGAAATGAACACCCTTTGATAACTAAGACCATTTGTATTGATTGATTCATATTTAAATGAGTAACGTGATTACAAATTCAACACTCTCAACTACCTTAGAATTTATCCATGAGCCCAATATGTAACTCTTATTATGACCAATACACCCTATTATTATTTGAATATGGACCCACTTCTCATGTCCTACTTATTTTTCAAAATTTTTGGGTTTAATAAAATAATGACCTAATATTTAGTATTTGAATCAATGATATATTTTGAATATTAAATTGATGGTTAAAATAATAAATAATAAAAATGAAATTGTGTTAGGTGTTTTTAGATAAAAATAGGTATTTATTGAATTTATTCATGCAATACTAGTTGTAAAGTATTTCCCCTTCATTAATTTTCATAGTATTTGGGTGAAATTTGTACTATGGGATGTTTAAGGCTTTAATATTAGATTTATTATTTATTTTCACATTTTATTGAAATACTTGACTATTTATTTTACTTAGATGAATTATAATTATTTAATTGATAACTTATAAATTTTGAAGTGTAGGTATTTTAGCATTATTTTATGGCTTTCACATTATTTCAAACTATCTTCTAATTTTCATGAGATATATGATACATTCATAGATTTATAAGTGTCTCATCCTTATTTGACACTCATTACACACTCTTCATGCCTATGTGTGTTGATCTATTTGAATGATATTCCCCAATAAATTTAAAGTATGCCATGTATACTTTAATAATTGTTACATGTTCATATTCACACTTTTATAGTGCTTACATTTAAAACTATGCAAGTTCAGAATTAGTAGAATCCTGAGTCAGTCACTGACTTCCACTTGTATTTTCACACTCTCATGTACTTGTGGTTTATAAAGTGTTTACATATATATTGATGATGGTGAAGTCATGACCAAATTTTGATGCTTCATGTGTCATCTATCACATCCTCATCACCTCAAATTTCAAGTAAAACTAACAATACTTGATAGTGCATGACTACAAATCAATCATACCAGCACAAGTGTCATCATGTTATTTCACATGCATCTCAAGTTATGAATTCATAATAAGAATACAAAGGACCGTGAGGTCCTAAACTAGTCATAAAGAGACATGTGGATGACCTAGAGACACTTTCATGTTGATTTCTCCTAATCAAAGATAATATATGGATAGATAAGGACATATGTATGATCTATGATCACTTTATGAACCTGTGAAAATGTAGGATTAAATAAAATTTAAAAGATAAAAATATTTTAAATAAATCCATATGTATAACTTTAAATTAAATCAAGACAATAAATAATTTCACTTCATCATTCAAACATTTAAGGTGAATGCCAGCTAATAAAATTCAATTCATTCAATTTGCATCTTCTATGTTTAAAACACCTATTGAAATTAAGTCTCCTAATAAGAACTATCAGAATCATAAAGTGATTATAATTGATTTAAAACTGAAGGTAAATACAGACCAAAAATATAATTGACATAATTAATCACTACAAAGATTTTACATCTTTCTTATTCTCATATGAAAATAAATTAATGTTCACAAACACTAAATGCATTAGGGATGCCATAAAGATTATTTTTAAACACTATAACACAATCTACAATGAAATAGTTCTGGCTAGAACATTTTTTAATGAATAGATCCCCACCTCTAAGGATGCCACTTACATAGATGATGTATTGACCTTTTATCAATATGGAATCCATAAAATTGCATCCAAAATTGAGGTATTTACATGTATTGAATTATTCCATAATCTATTTTTTAGAACACAATACTTGGATGATTTCATCTTGTCATTGAATAACAAGAACAAAATAACATTACTAGTTGGACTTAACATAGAAGGATACTATAAAATTCCCCAACCAATAATTCTTTATAATCAAAAGGTTTTTTAAAAATGGTTTACCAAAATAAACCTTAGGGAAGTTTGAATAACTAAGTTAAAAACCTTAAGAGGTGGGTCAACAAGTAAGACAATTAAAACATCCCTATTTTCTAATTCAAGATATGGGTTATAATTGGCATGGACTTAATGAATCGAGTCTATGAATCTTTTGACATATCTCTTATTAATAAGTTTGGGTGACCCTCCTTTCCATTATCATAAATGAGAGGCAAATTCTAACCTTGGGAGATATTTTTGCCTTCAATCTCAAAAAATAAGTTTTAGGGGTGAGGAAAGGAGAAAATTTATACATGATGTAATATATGGTAGATGCCACCTATGACACATATTTTTTGTGAAAAATCTAAGATAGACCCTTTCTCTAGGGACACCATTCCATTATCACTTATTAAATCTATATCTTCATAGGTTTAGGCAATATATGGTATTAATAAGTGACTAATTATATCCCCTAATATACCAAGCCATCAATGGAAATCCCATTCCTAAGTTATCAAATTAAATGATAAATTTCATTAGAATCTTGGGGGGTTACAAATATTATCTTGACTACAAAGTCATTAGGATATAAGGAGTCCTCATTTCAATCCTCAGGATACCTATCTATGTTATAGACAAGTTGGTTGAGTAAGAAATTACTTGCTAGTTTATAAATAGAGTTACATCGATGTACAAGGAGAATAAACAATAAGCATGACCTCTAATGACCTTTGAAATTGGAAAAAAAATCTTCGTTTGGACAAGTTTACTTGCATCTACATCACATAGGTCATCATTCAATTTGAATAACCATGACTTATGCCATTAGGGCCCAATGGGAAATTCAAAGGCTTATATCAAGGCCTTTAAAGGGAAGGTTTCAATTATATACACAAAAAAATAACCTTCATGATTAGGTATTCATCAATGTAGAGTAAAATAAGGATGTAAAAATAAAAATGAACATCTTAGGCCTTGTCTTTATACCCATTCAAATAACATAGCCTAGGTAAGTAGAGGAAAGACTATGAGCCTTTGAATCACAAGATGATTCACTAAGAATAGAGGAAATCCTTAGAAGGAAGGTGATACAATGTATACCTCCATAAACACTCTATAAAAGGACAATCTAGATATATCTAATAACTCAATCTTTTACTTCCCCCTACTCTCAATTTCCTACTTGTTCTATTATGATTTTATAATTTACTTGCCTTATTGCCACATAAACAGTAGACCAAGCTACAATGAATCCCCTTCCTTATCCATTAATTCCCCAAATTAAGGATTCCCTAATGAAAAATCCTCAAACAACACCTCAAGTGGATATTTCCACAACAAGTTCTCCATTGAAGCAAGTCTCAATGACCAAGGTGTGTTAAAGGTAATTGACATTGTGTACTATAACATAGTGTCCTCCCATCACTAATTTTCATGTGAATAGATAGTTACCACATGTTATATAGTTAGTAATGCCATAAATCCTAATAAATGTGTCCAAAATTAATAATACTATAGTCACTTCAATGCTTTTGATTAGAAAAATATATAATCTAACATTTGGTCCAATTATAATTTTACTAACTTTGAAAGTAACTATTATGGTTTGGATCCATAATATTATTTTAAACTCCTTATAAAATCCTAAAGAACCCAAAGGAAAAAAGGTAAGTTAACCTATGTTGTCATTATCCAAGATTAGATGGTAACACAACAACCCACCATGCATATGATAACCTATTATATTCCATAACTTCCCATTCTTCTTGTAACATAGGGTCCTACTTACACCACTACATGCACAACCTTCATCATGGTGGAACCTACAACTCCCATTCCTATACCTCCCACATTATTTCCATCACCAAATACATTGGTCAAACCACCCTCATCCACTACCATATTGATATCACATTTGGAAGGAGATTGGATAGAAAACATATATTCAACCAAGGAAAAAAGTAAGGGAATGGTTATAGTCAAAAAACCTAAGGTGAAATTATAATTATAAAAACTTACTAGTATACTCAAATGAGTAACCAATAGGAAGATCACCAAAGGGGAGACTCCAAACTTTCATTAGACTAAGGAGGATTTATTTACTTTGATAAGGAAAATAAATAAGACTAAGAGAGATGGACAAATTTTTAGAAGGCCATGATTTTATGGTGATTCCCATGAGTGAGTTGGAATAGAGAATTATGTAGGGGATAAAATAGAAAATTTAGAGACTGGAAACCCAAAGAATCATCAGTGCCTGAAACAAAAATTTTATAGGCTAAATGGAAATACACACCATATAAATATAAATTAAAACTTTATTTTTATCAAATTTCCAAGTTTAATATCAAATTGACAAATCTAGCTAAGTTTTTTAGGAAAAACATGTTCCCACAATTAAAGATTATGACTCTAAATGAATGGGGAATGTCAAAATTAGATGATCTAAATGAGGAATTCATTGAAATAATAGATAGAGGAGATTACTATCATTATTTACTCCATTGATATGTAATGGACATAATTTTGACAAATTTTTATGAGATAAGGATTATTTCTTTATTTAAGCCAAATGGCCAGCTTGATTCTTTCATTGAATTTTCAGCTAAATTGGCTAATTTTATGAAGGAATTCAATAAAAAGGTCCAATAATATAAAAATGTAGGTAGAATATAGGTCATTTACTTGATAATATATTATAAATATAATATAAGAGTGAATGCTATGAGAGGTATATTACAAACACCTTTGGCTATCCATGTACCCCTTTTTTCTAAGATAGATGTGTTATTTAGAGTTCCAATTATCAATCTATCTAGGACATATGAGGATTTACAAGCATGTTCAAAATCCTTTTAGGCTAAACATGCTAGTTATTCTCAAGCTATTAGCTCATAAACTAGTGTTCCCCATATTAGTGCTTCATAGATTGGCACTCCCCAAGATGGCATTTCTTAGGCTAGTGTGTCATAGACACTGCCAAGCACATAATACGTTGAGGGGAAATATGATCTTAATTATTCATTTTTTATTATTTGCAACATTATAATAATTCATGGATTTGTAAATTTGTCTCATATTTTAAAAAGTTATTTTAAAGCTTCATGTTTTTCCAATTAAGATAAAGTGAGGATCATCCAATGATGGGAATATTTGGAATTTATTCATAAAGAGGAAAGATGAATCAGTAATAATCAAAATAGTTAGGTAAAAATATTCCTTAGAGATTAAAAATAAAGTGGAGGACTTGGGTTTGAGGTTCTGAATTGGGAACTCGATGTAGTATGGGTTTAACCCACCTCTCTTTCATGATTGGTGTTGTTTTCAAGAATTATTTTGTTGTAACAAACTCTATCATTGATAGTGGGTCTAGGATAGTGCTTTATATAAAAGTTCCTATTATAAAATTTGTAAATAGAGGAATATTTCAATAAAAAAATATAAATTCAAAATTATCTAAATGTTTATGAGTTTACTAATGTTTATACTTTATAAAATTTTAGCATTGATATTGTAGATGGTAAAGTTTCATGATTATGGTATGAATAATGACTATTTTTTATTTATTTAGTTATGCCAAGTAAATTACTAGCCTAACTAGTTTATTCAATTAGCTCTATTAATTATTATGGATGGATGTGTAGTTATTAGCAATTTTACTATGTTTTTTATCTTCAAAAAGCAATACTATAAATACTATATCCATAAAAATGCCTTTCTTAGAATTTTTATTGTATTGATTTTAGTATGAGTGTAGGATGAGCTATTTAGATAATTCATGCCATAAATAATATCCAAATTAGGTACATAAGATTTTTTCGCTACCCTAGTTTCTCCCCATTTTGTTTTTATTTCATTTGAAATTTCATCTAGTGAACCATTGTGAATAGCCATTTTGGGTAAGATTTTCAAAGCTTTGTGATAAAGTAGAATAAATTCAAAATTTCTCTCTCACATTGGTAATATATGTAGCATTCATTAATATATTTTAAGATTACTACATAGGAAATTCTAAAATTGTAATTCATGCCTTGGATTATATATGATAATCCTAAAATGAGAGGAATTTATCCCATTACCCTTTGGGGTGTGCATAAAACACACATAAACAACTCTTACCTTCCATATTGGGCTTACAAGATTAGGGCAAGATTAATTCCTTGGGTTAGTATAATTGATGTTTTTATAATGCTCAATGACCTTGAAACTATTCCATTTTTCTATCCAATTAGGGTTGGGGAATTTTCCTTCCTAATACATTACCTCACCTTAGTTTAAAAAATTGGTATTGATCACCCAAAATTCTACAAAAGGTTCAACAAGAGGAACTATTCTTCAATGCTTCAATAAGGAAGCATCATCTCCAATTATATAGGGATTTGGTTCTCTCACCTTGATGGGATATTTCCTTATGCATGATTAAAGTTTATTCACCACAAAAACATATCCTAACATTATGTCTAGTTATACCAACATAACATAGAATGGGACCTTACATGCTCACCTAAGGCATGGATAAATAGATTTTGGGTCATAGTCAGGCTTTTTGATGATGAAGAGATTCATTACATGAATATAAGCACTTGGTATTTATGAAAAAAATTATAAATTATAAACTATGATCATTATCAAAGATATTATAGACATAATATTAAGATATCATCATGATAATGACTTACATTCATATTTAAATCACTTAAAGTAAGATAATTCAACATCATAACAATACTCTCTTCTATTAATTTTTATCTATAGTAATTTATCAAGGTGGGATTTTATAATCTTCCAAGCACCACTTTTACGGTTACAATATTTAATAGGTTCTCGTGAAGACACACACAACCTTACTATTCATAGTAGTCCTTACTAACATTACATTAAATTTCCCTAATAGGTTTGGATTCTATAATTACACCATGATGCACTATATTATCTCTAAGAGGGTTTTTACTAAATCTTATACATATTAAC
Source organism: Torreya grandis (assembly GCA_037957365.1). Classification (NCBI taxonomy): domain Eukaryota; kingdom Viridiplantae; phylum Streptophyta; class Pinopsida; order Cupressales; family Taxaceae; genus Torreya; species Torreya grandis. Next base: position 3,631,939 of record JARHVA010001279.1, on the reverse strand, counting down.
ATGATCAATCCAATTTAATTAGTTCTTCCTCCTACACTCTATAGTCTATGTAGCCTCTTCCATATTCCTTATGATTCATGTTATTTTTAGACTATTATGCCTCCACTTACACTCCTGATGACTAGGTCAATTGTTGTTGAGTATTCCAAAGTATTTCAATACATTTGTGACACCTCATACTCACACACCATACTTATATTCCTATTTTGATTGTAATGTATGTGAAAAAACTTATCTAAAATTGGGAGCCAACATCACACCACACTAGCCTAATTTTCCACCCTCAAATAATCCTCCAATGGATTTGACATCAATATAAAACTATAGGGAATCCTTTTTTAGCTCCACTTGAAAATTTTCCCATATTTTTAACATGGATTAAACATCGTTAGAGATTCTAACTACTTTTGTATTTAGTCCTTTACACATAGGGAGATATTGTTGTAAATTTAAGTCTTACAACTTGATGGAGATTATTTTTTTGGTATCCACTTTGAGCGCTTATTCTAATGTATTGTATTCTTCAATTTTTTTCTAGATAAATTTTATTTTCAATGAGTTTTTAATATCTTATATTTATGAATTCAATGACCAAAATACCATAATTCCTACAATTTTGTTACAAATTCATTTGTTTTTTCTCCTTTATTAGTTTGGTTCTTTATGAGGTGCCAAAAATTCTAAAAGTGACAAGTAGTGAAAATTACTTATGGAGATAAATTTATAATGTCCATTGACATTTAAATTATTATAATGATGTAATTCATATAGTTAATACACTTAAACATGTTTTCATTGAATGTGATCTAGAGTTTTCTTCAACAATGTCAATTAATACTAATGACATCATATTGTGTAATTCTTATTTTGTGCCACCTATGCCTTCCTCCAATTTTCCCATTGCATTCATAGGTGCAACATGTATCTCATTTTTATTTCATGGTCCTTACCCTGAGTACCTCGTGTATCTATATATTTGGTTGAATTATCTCACACATACACCTTCTATTTATTGATTTGATTCTTCCCCCACCCCACCTTAATTTTTTTCTTGATCCCCTAGTATGGTTTATAATGTTAGAATGATTATATAATAAATGTGTAATGAGTGATAAATTTCATAAATTATATAAAAATTATGTGTATTAGATAGTATAATGCAATTAAGTAGACTAATTGAATGAGTGGGGACTTGTTCTAGGCTGTGAAACAAAGTAGCATTAACAAACTAAAAATAATAATACAAGTGTTACATGAGGCATAATAAAATTTTCCCCAGTGGTATTTGGATTTCTAGAATAAGGGTATCAATGAAATATTTTGCTTGAGTCACTTGATTGGTATTACAATCTACAAACTTAGTAATACTTCTATGTGTGCTTGAAAAAATATGTTAATTTAAAAACAAACCTACACTACATGAAAAAAATAAAATAGAATGTAATGACATACAACTTATTTTTGAGTGGCTCATGGTACCACTTAGAGGTCATACAGTTTGATCTAATTTCCATTAAAATTCCCAAAGATCATTTCACCATTAGACATGGATAATTTTCTAATCTCCAAGATATAATTGATAATATATGGACCCATAAAATGGTTTTTTAGTTTACTTAGATGTTTATCATACATGGAGTGATATATAAAAACATATGCACCCTTGCACAATTTTTTTTATCTTAGTTTGTTTATCATTCCAAACATTCTGCTTAACCTTTTCAAACATATGGCTCCACCATGAAATGGTGAATTTTCCATTTAGTTTCAAAAAATATATGAGATGAATGTCAAGTGAATCATAATCTATCCATCCCATGCATATTATGTGAGGTATGGCATTAAAAACTCCATCGATAAGACTAATTTTGATCTAAACACTAACTAGAAAGGTGTGTATTTGTTTACATTATTTTGTGTTATCTAATATGACTAGAGGGTTATGGATATATGATCATCATGTTAGTGCCCAAATATGCACTAAAGAAATTGATCCCTTGTCAAATATAAATGCCTAAGTCCTTAGCTAAATTCTTTCTTTCAATTGTTCATGTCAAAGGTCAAGTTCATGTTAAATTGGCTAAGTGCTAGTTGGTCCTGACTTAGTATGTATATAGCCCTTATAATTTATTTATACTTTTTGTGTGAACACTTTACCTGATGTAAATAAGTCTTTGGGATTTTTGTCACGGACAAAAATCCTAAAGACCTATTTGTGTCGAGTAAAATGTTTTAAAAAAAGTCTGATAAAATTCATTTACATTGGGTAAAGTATTTAAAAAAAACCCAAAGACCTATTTGTTTTGGAAAAATGTTTGTACAGAAATACCAAAGGATTTCCATAAGACATTTTGTCTATTGAAAAAAGTTTGAAGGTCTATTTCCTTCAGGTATTTTTCCCATGCAAAAAGTCTGAGAGAATTATATTTCTTTAGTAAAAATGTAAGGAATAACTACTTTAGAGAAATTATTTAGAACAAAATGTCAAAAAAAATTCTTATGACAAAGAAAAGTCTAAAAGAGATAAGTGCTTTGAGGAAATTACTTGTGGATAAAAAGTTTGAAATAATTTTCTTGATAAAAGGTCTATGATAAAAAGGCTTGACAAAGATTGATTCTTTGAGGAAATTATATCAAACAAAATATATGAAACAATTATCCTAAAGAAGACAAAAGTGTTATAGACAAAGGGCCCAAGAGTATAAGTGTCGAGAATAAAAGGCCTACAAAAATTCTTGCACCATAAAAAGCCCACAATAATGTTGTTAAAGATATGAATGCCAAAGATAAAGAGCCTGCAAACCGAATTTCCATAGAACAAAAGTCTTGAATGAAATTTAAGAATTTCATAAGTGATGGGATCACAAACTTCATTTATAAGCACATGGAAATCAACTTTAAGCTACAAAAATTAGTCATTGGGGTTTAAATATTCCAAAATAATCATATGAGTATCAAATGTAGGACCTGTGAAGTAGCCATTTGAGTTCAAATAGAGGCATATCCAATAGTGTACATTAACATGAAGGATGATTTGATGGTGCATGATCCTAGATAGATAGTCAAAGGAACCTAAGATAATCACATGTGTGATAAGTATCAATCTTGTAGGGCATGATTAAAAGGAAAAAATCACATTAAATCTCACAAATTAGAATCTGATAATACATGTTTAATCATATGAAAAGATATAATGGTGCAATAGCACAATTGAAAAGTCAATACATATTCATAGGCTAAAGATAGAGCATGTTCCCAAATATTGATGATATGTGTTTAAGTGTACACAATCTGATCTATGACATGTATAATTTAAGACTTTTCAAAAAAGTGTAGAGATCTCATGGAGCTACCAAGTGCACCATTTTAGTACAAGACTTATAGACATCTAATGGTGTTTGATCCTTTAGATCAAGATCAATGACATGTATTTGTTTAGGTGAGTAGATTTGATGATGTGATCCAAGATGGACTTTTCAAAGGGCTTGAAACCAATAAAAAAGTGACATGCTCAGGTTGGAGCTAATAGGGATTCAAATCATAGAGGAAGATCTATGGGCCATTCCAAAGCATATTTTCCAAATAGCCATATATCATTTTATATTTCTACCACAGCTTGAGCATTTTAATTTCAATCATCACAAAGTAATGGGCTTTCTTTGGCATGCACAGGAAAAGGGTAGTTGTCTAAAATATTCCAAATTTATAATTTATTAACAAAAAATCATCTCTAGGTAGTTACATATAATGACAAAGTTTATTTGGCCTCCATCATGAATGTCCTCCTTTAAACTCATGTGAAAGGCACTTCCAGCTAAGAAATCAAAGGATTTTATTCAATTCTTCATCATTTCTTGTAGAGGTAGTTATAACAATGATTTTCCTTGTAAGTGGATGAAGATATCAGGTGTGCCAAGGAATATTTTCTAGTTGGAAGCATCTTGGTGGACTTGAAAGGTTGTTATGCAATTTTGAAAAATGATGACCCACAATCTCAAATTTAAGATGTATAAATAGAAGGCTTGTCTTATATTCAAGAGGTTGGTTAGCCATTGAATTGGTTATTATGTTGGTCTTTATCATTATAAGTATAGGCTCTTCCATATTTTGAGATCATTGATGTGTGTATTTTCTCTCTTGCTAAGGTGGTTACATCTATAGAGCCATTAGAAAGCTCTAAGAGAATCTCTATATGTCTCCCATATCCAATATGGAGTAAATACACCATGCTTTTCCCCATGATAGCAGTTTGAAACATTAGTGTATGCAAGATTTTCTTTCAAGTTAATGGAAAATACTTTTGGTTCTTTATTGTATCCTATCAATGAAATGCAATAATGTGTTTTATAAGTTTATTTGATTGGATATTTAGGTTTATGTTCATTATTGGTTGTCATGTTAATCATGTACCTAGGTTATAAATCCCTTTCTATAGTTATATTTGTAAATGTGTCATTGAATACCTTTTAAGGTCACCCTAGGTTCATGAATTTAGTAGGAGAAAGTATTTGAGATTCTAGTTTCAGTGTATGTTCTAGGGTTTTAGGGATATTTTTAGAATTTACATTCTATTGGCACCAAGGGGTGAAAATTTTTCCTTTTAGTTTTTATGGCTCACATTTAAGTTTTTTACATCTTTACAATAGGTGATGTCATTGATGTTGAAAGAATCCCTACTATTTAAAGACCACCAGTGCATCACCCACTTTTTTAAAATTAACAAACTATCCTACCCTAAAAATAGTACACTTTGTTGCATACTATAAGTATTATTTTCCTATATATGCATCAAATATTGTATACTTAACATGTGTCTACATTCTATACTTTAAATATTAGCATTGAAGTCTTTTATTCAACCCCTATGTTGTTGGAAATTATTTCAAATTATGGTTGCAATCACTTTCAAATATATCTTCAGTAGTTTGTATCTAGCCTAGATCATTTTCTCATTCTATGTGATAAACCTTCCCAGGTGGAATGAGTAAGTTTGGTTGTGTTCTGGTTAGATTTGTGTTTCTTTGTCCCAAAACTCCCCATGGAGTTTTAATTTTAGAATCTCTCCATATGAACAAGCTACCCCATAGGTCCTCTCACCTTCATTTAGGTAGAGCCAAAAGTAGTAGGGAGATGACCATACCCTTTGTAGGTGCCTCTCAGTCATTTTCGATGCCTAGTCCATTCTAGATGCCAAACCCTTTCCCAACTCTAATTATATATTAGTGGGTTTTTCATCTTTGTTTGCCATTTTCTTCAATTTTTAAACACCAAGCATATGAGGTGTACAACTGGGAACCAACACTCATCCAGTGCCATTTATAGGGAAAATAAAAGACACTCATGACACTTGTGTTTCCAAGGACTTTTGTAGAGATATGTAAGTGTTTTGTTTGAAAATTTATCTACTATTATTTGTGTTATTCTGATTATCTTTGGTTCATCAATGCAACCACTCATCTGGCGCCATTTTTAGGGACAAGAAAAGACACCTGTGGCACTTGTGTTGTTGGGGACTCTTGCAGAGAGCTCTAAGTATTTCATTTTATGAAGTTTTATGTTGTTACTATACTAATTTGACTATTTTGGCCATCAATGTCATAACACTCCACTAGGGACATGCCAGGAATCATGAGGTTTGATATTTGACATCTATTGTTTATTGCAAAGAATTATGGATTTATCATGTTTTGAGATGGTTTCCCCTTTTTAACATGAGTTTGAAGGTTTCATTGTCTTTGATTTCATACATCATCACTAATTTTAGTAATATATGGTATTAGTATGTATCACTTCAAGTTTGTAAATGGTTATATTCTAGAACTTTGCTTCTAGTGGTGACTCTAACACATCATATGGTTTTAAAGAAAGATTAGTACCTATATTTAATATCTTCATCTTTGAAAGTTATCTTGATTGTGAAGCTAAAAGGACTGAGGTCATCCTTCAAAGGTTTCTCATCTAAGAAACTTATCTTGCCCCTAATTGTTCATCAAATAAGGAGACAAATTTGGAAACTTGTTGAAGAATAAAGTATACCTGATAAGGACTATTTGGGCTGTCAAAATTATGGTAATCCTAAGCTTCTATTTAGTGAAATTCTTATTGCTAAATATTATCAAAATTCTTCTAATCATTATAGTCTCATTTACTATCTATCTCCTTCCCAACTAGCTGAATCTCCCCCCCCCCAAGTTTGATCCCCCAAGTCCACCACATTCACCCCCTCATACCCCTTTGCCATTTATTCTTGAATATCCCATTGAACCAATCATGAGGCATAGGGATAAAAATGAAAATGAGCATCCTGCATTTAGAAATCTTAGATTTAGACCAATTAATTTTAATGACATGAAATCTTATCCTAATGAAGTCCCAAATGAAGTAAGGAAATGTCTTCCAATATTATACGGGAACAAAGCAGTGAGTAGTGATCAACAATTATGGGATTTTCATAATGTCATTAAATATTATGAGGTTGAGAATGAAGATGTGTACATTAATTTTTTTATGCACATGCTGGAGGAAGATGCTCATGAATGGTTCAATTCCCTTCCCATGGATGCATTGATTCATGGGAAGAGATGAAGAATTTTCTTAGAACTCAATATGGTGATAGAGTTAATCCAAGATTTCTTTTGGTTAAGTTTGAAAACATCAAAAAGAACCCTAATGAGTGTTTTTATGACTTCAATACATAGTTTTAAAAAACTATGATGCAAATACTCAAGAACATCAAGCCCAATGATACAATGTACTTGATCAAATATTGTGATGCATTTAATAGGAAGGTTGCATATTAATTGAGGGACAAGGCTCCCATAAAATTGAATTTGGCATTCAATATGGCCATCCAAATTGAGAACAACATAAAAGTTTTGGGTAAGCCCTTGAATAAGTAGGCTGATGCAAAGTTGGTTGATCTAAAAAAGACACAGTCCAAGAAAGCCAGGCTTGAAGATACTATTAAGACTTTGGCCTCCACTATCAAATATATATCCTACAAGATGGATAAATATGAGAAGGGGCTAACCAATAGGCCTTCACATGATGTTAAAAGTTAGAATAGATGGGTTGTTAAAGAAGTGCTTGATCCTCTAAATGCTAAGGTAAATGTTATGAATTGTGATTCAGACATTGATTGGTGTGACAAGTGCTTTCTCCCACATCCCCCATGTGATACTACTGAACGTGATGAATATTTTGATGATCCTAAGTCTACATCTGATGGTGATGATGAGATTATGATGTTCAATTATCAAAACTCTTTAGGCATTTTTTTTCCTCCATAGAAATGATGAATGTTGCTACTATTGATCAATTTTGGATTATGGTCAAGAAGGTACGTGTCCCAACATATGAATTTGATTTTAATGATAGTATGACATAATCAAATGAGTTACCTAATCATGATGTAATTGAAGATCTAAGGTGTGCTTTGAAAGAATCACTATACACAGATGTAGCATTGGGTAGATCCATTGGGAATATGGATATTGTTGAATAACTAATTATTCTTGATGATAGGTTTAAAAATGAAGATTTTGTTTGGAAGATGTCATTTGATGAGGATGGAGTTATTTTTTATGCCCCTAAGGATGAATTATTATTTTTTTTTCAAGTAGTACTTTGAGTGCATATATGACATTGTTGATCCTAATGTACTCTTACTTAGTACTCACCTGATTATAGCTGAGAAACAAGTTTATTTATAACTATTAAAAGAGTACCAAAATATTTTGGCATGGTCCTATCTAGATTTTAGACCATGTAGGAAGGATTTGTTTCAAATTGTCATCCCATTGTAGCCTAACAACTATAATTTTAGGCAAGTGAAGATATTGGTTTACTACATCTTTGCCACCAAGCTACTAGAAAAGTTTATGAGATTAAGGGATGGAAATATTCTAGATCTACCAATTAATGGCACAAATTTGAAACATTTCCTCAACCAAGCCTACAACTATGTACATAATTGTATAGTGTTTTGTTACTTTGTCCTCTTACTTTATTACCCCTCTACTTTGGACCTTGTTTGTATAGTTTCCATTCATGTTTTTTATCATGTGTTTGTTTTCAGATCCTCTTGATTTTTTTTCTAAGTCTACCTTATTTTGTTGAGTCTTCATGGTGTTGCTGAAATTGCTAATTCTTAACTCCATGGCCTAATAGATTAACACCTGGTCTTATGTTCAGATGTTCTTTACACACCCATAGGGGGTATGCATCCCTAAGTGAGAGATAGTGTTAGTGCCCAAAATTGCACTAAAGCAATTGAGCCCTTGTCAAATATAAATGCCTAAGTCCTTAGACAAATTCTTGCTTTCAATTATTCATGTCAAAGGTCAAGTTCATGTTAAATCGGCTAAGTGATTTTGGTCCTTACTTAGTATGTATAAAGTCCTTAAATTTTCTTCAAACTTTTTATATGAATAGTTTGCCCAACACAAATAAGTCTTTAGGATTTTTGTCATGGACAAAAAGCCTAAAGACCTATTTGTGTCGGGAAAAATGTTTTACAAAAAATCCAACAAAATTCATTTGTGTCGAGCAAAGTGTTTTATAAAAAAACCAAAGACCTATTTATTTTATAAAAATGTTTGTACAAAAATCTCAAAGGAACTCCATCTGACATTGTCCATGGAAATTTTTTTGAAGGTCTATTTCCTTTGGGAAATTTTCCCATTCAAAAAGTCTAAGAGAATTATATTTTTTCAAGAAAAATATAAGGATCAGCTGCTTCAAAGAAATTGTTTTGGATAAAATGTTTGAGATAATTCATCCAACAAATAAAAGTCCAAAAGAGATAAGTGCTTCAGGGAAATTATTGTGGATAAAATGTCTAAAATAATTGTCCCAACAAAAGGTCCATGAAAAAAAGGCTTGACAAAGATAAATTCTTTGAGGAAATTATATTGGACAAAATATCTAAAATAATTATCCTGATAAAGATAAAAATGCTACAAATAAAGGGGTTGGGAGTAAAAGTGCCTAGAATAAAAGGCTCGCAACAATTATTGCAATAGAAAAATCCTACAATAATGTTGTCAAAAATAGGAATGCTGAAGACAAAGATCCCATAGACAAAATTACCACAAAACAAAAGTCTTGAATGAAATTTCCAAATTACATAAGTGACAAGAAAATAAACATCATTAATAGGTGTATGAACATCAAATTTAATCCAAAAAAAGTAAATATTTGGGTTCAAATGTTCCAAAATAGTCATGCAAGCATTAAATTTAGGCCCTATGAAGTAGTCATTTGAGTTCAAACAAAGGTAGATCTAATAGTACACATTAACATAGAGCAAGATGATCTAATAGTGTATGATCAAATCTAGATAATCAAAGAAACCCAAGATAAGTGTAGGCATGAAAAGTGTCAAGCCCATAGGGCATGATTAAAAGGAACAAATCATGTTAAATCTCATAGATTGTAATTTGTTGATGCATGTTTGATTGGATGAAAATATCTAACAGTGTCAGAGCAAAGGTGAAAATTCAATGGTACATATTCAAGTGTACACAATCTAATCTATGGCATGTATTAAGTCAAGAATTTTCAACAAAGTGTAGAGAACCCACGAAGCTACCAAGTGGCACAATTTCGGTACAAGACCTATAGATAACCAATGGTAGTTAATCCTTTGGATCAATATCAATGACATGTGTTTGATCAAGTGAGCAGATCTGATGGTGTTGTTGAGGTCAACACATCCCATTTTCTAAAAAATAGGGACCCATATGTCAAATTATGCAAATTTTTACCTTGAAACTAAAGATTCACTTCATCAAAGTGTCATTATCATGATTACACATTATTTTTATTTGAAGATCATCCACACTATGGTATGGCTAAATTATTTGTTCATGGTTTTGGTTTAATATTATCTAAAGTGATAACAATGGATATTTGTGTTTTAGGTTGCAGGTTTAATGGAGTCCATTTGGGAATGAACATACTTGGGTTTTTGTGCTTCAATGTTAATTAATATTTTACTAACCTTATTTTAGAATTGATTAATTAAATTCATGTTTGAATTGTTGAAACCTTAGCCTAATGTTTTACTTGGACCTTTTAATTCAAATTTAAATTTGGAGGGAACTTTTTATTTAAATTTAAGTGGGAAAAAGTGAATCATACCATGGACTTAGTTTAATTTTTATCCTAAGGCTTGGTCATGTTTTTCAACACAATCAAACCTTAGGCTAAAAATCATATGCTTGGTCTCTTATATGCCCCATGACCCCTTTGTTCCCTTTTATCCTAGCTTGGTCTAAATAATTGCATGGTCCCTTTATTATAAGGCTTATCCTAAAGTCTTATCCTAAGGTTTATCATATTTACTAGAATGATAAAAACCTTAGGCTAAGACTTTACGCTATCTTTATTATTCATAGGGTCCTTTTGCTTTAGGTTTCTAACCTTGGTCCAAAGCATTTATGCCTTAGTCCCTTTTAATTAAAGGGGTCCCCTTTAGTATATTTAGAAATTCACTTAAATATTTTATCCTAAGTCCTTTATATATGCTCTCGAGATTAACTTTTGATCTTATTTGCAGGATCAATGATCTGTGTTTGCTCATACGAGATGGATCCAATGGAACATGATAAGTATTGAAAATTCAAACCCTAACCAAAGAGTTAAATCCCAATCATGTTCCCAATATCTATGGTCTATGTGAGCCTAGTATAGATGATCAAACAATGTGTTCAATGTTGAATTGTTTAATGTTTTATGGATCTCTATGGGGGTGACAAGTATCACCATCATGAGAGCTTAGTACAGAGATCAAATGATACATGGGAGCCTAATACAAATAGTATAGAAGCATTGAATATTCACCATATGGTATACATAGGAAATAATATGAACCCAACAATGACAAGTGGCAAGCTTGGAACATCATCCCAAAGACATGTTTAAAATTTACGGTCGTGTGCTCATCAATGACATCCACATGGATGTTAAATAATGATCACATGGAAATAAAATTTAAGATAACAAAGATCCCCATGGATGTGTTTAAATTTGACATTTGTGTGCATGTCAATGACATTCACATGGAAATCAAATGATGGTTATGTAAACATCAAATTTCATATAGTAAATATCCCTATGGACATGTTTAAAATTGGTGGTTACATGCCTGTCAATGACATTCACATGGATGTCAAATGATGGTCATACAAACATCAAATTTAATATATCAAAGATCCCTATGGATGTGCTTAAAATTTAAGGTTACACACCTATCAATTATGTTCACGTGGAAATCAAATGATGGTCACAAGGATGTAAATTTTAAGATAGTTGGCTGGATCCAAATAATTTGAAGATCTACTGTCCATGTTGATTCATAAAAAAGGATTGAATGATGTGAGATAAAAGCAATAATTTTACAATGAGATGGTCATTTTGTTTTCAAACATTGATGAGTAAAGTTCCATAGATTTTATGAAGGCACCACATAAGCAGAAAGCAATTGAACTAAAGATTTATTGGATTAGGTGGTGCCAAGGTATAATTACTCAATCTAGGTAAAGTCTAGGGCATGAGGCTTGTGATTTAATCTCAAGGCAGCCATTAAGTCACTATTAAAGTGAGGACCATAATTAAACTCTACATGAATTCCCTAGAAAGGTGAGGACCATAACTAAACCCTGCAAGCATTATGATTGACCTAAAGGGAGCTAAATTATCACTTATGTAAAGATAAGTTGAGCTAGAGTCCATTAATAAGTAGTTTAATAGGATTTACAGTAATGATAGGGGACCTTTCCTATATCCTTGACCATCTTGGAGATATGACAATGCATGTATTGGGTATCATTAGAAATTAATGAAGACCCTAATACAGTAACAAAGCACTTCATCAGCCAAAGGGTTCTCAAAGTCAAAATATTCCACCTATGGCTAAACCTTATCCATTTTAAAAGTGGAATATTATATTTGCAAAGGAATTTGTGGTTTTTAAAACACACTACCTATAAATCAATCCTTTAGAAAAGTCTAGTGTATTTCTAGAACATTTGTGGAAAGGACAATTGTCCCTACACCTATACTTTTTTAATTGGTTACGAATGACCGAAATGTTTCCTTGCATCTTATAAAAGGATCATTATGAATTGTAAAAGATGGGAGTTCTTAGAGCCAAAATTAATTCATAAACTTGGATCAAACAATACAAATAAAGGAATTTAGCAATGATTGTCCAGTATTTGTCTATGTGTTTTCTATCATGGCTTCTCTCTCATTTGCTTATTCTTATTGCTAAATTTGAATGGTTCTTATGAATTCTAGGCATGCACATTTGAATGCAAAGCTGTTAACTTATGTCAATGCTAGGTTGATTGAAAGTCTTTAGGTTCATTTCTTTTTCTTATTCTTATTGCATTTGTGTTAATGATGTTTGCTTGCAGGGGTAAACCTTTAAAGTGAACCAAGTTCTTATTTGCATTATTTCCACCTTCCTTAGAAGCTAGTCTAATGTGTGATAGGATTTGGGCTTAAGATGTTTAATGTTACACATTAGTTAAATGCATGTCAAGATGACATTTAAACTTTGTCATGATATTTGGAATGAAAATTAGCAATATTTCTTCTCTGACTTATCCTTCTTTTTGCTCCTTTTTTAATTAGATCACTCTAGATTAATTTTTATTATAAATATCCATCTTAGATTAGTTCTTGATCATGATTCACCATTTTTAGCATAACATACTTCATATTTTGCATAGATCAGCTATTTTTCCATGATGGCTCCCAACCACCAAAAATTATATATATTATGAAACAATCCACTTGATTTGCCTCTTTCATCAATAGATAACATGATTTTCACAACCTAAAACTCATGCACTAAATTATTAGGGATTCTAAAATGAGAAGTGTTCTTGAACACTCAGGTCACCTATGATACATATTTAGGTATCAATAGGAGGAGCTTTGCTAGTGCTAGAAGGAGGGCTACGTTAGATCTTTGTAGATTTAAAGTACCTTTGCTCATTTTTGTGAATTGTGTTCAAATATTAGTGTAACCTTACACAATTATGTCATTTTTTGTCTAATTGTGTAAATATCATTGATCTTTATGATCTTTGACCCATATTTGTGCTTATTTAGACAAAGATCAACATTCTTTCAAGATTCATGAGTATTTGTGGTAAAAATAGCTTAAATCCAAGGTGTTTGTAGTTAGTAATAGTGGTTTTGTTCAAAGATTAACTGATTCTTTGTAAATTTGAGTTCATTTGAGCTTAAACATGTAAATATCATTCATACTAATTTATTTGGACATATATTTGAGCTAATTAAGTTAAATATTGATGTCCCTTGTTGTTCTTTATGCATATTTGTGCAAAATTTGCTTAATGTGCGAGTATGATCATTGTTGTTTGTAAAGACGAGGCTTACACATTGTATTTCAAATAGGATTTAGAGCTAGAACCACCACAAGTAAGATCCTCTTCAAAGTATGGCACGGTTAGTTGGATCTTCTATCAATGTGCCTATTTAGGTACATGACTTACCAAGAAACCTTGAAAGGTATTTACCTTATTTCAATCCTAATGGAATTGTCACTATTGAAGAACATGTTAGATCTTTCAAAGTTGATTTAAGGCTCTTAAATATTATTCAAAAAGATGTAACATATTTATTGTTCCCATTTACTTTCAAATATGTTGTATATGAATGGTTCCTTAACCTTATAGATGATTACATAACTAGTTGGGATGATTTTAATAGAATCTTTATTGATTGATTTGGTAAAATCATTAGTCCATGCATTCTATATCAACAATTCACCATTATTAAGAGAGATGTTAATGAGACCATTATGGCCTTAAAATCTAGATTCTAGAAGTTGTATAGTAAAACCATAGCTCCTTATATAACTGATGAGGCTTTAGCCTTAGATATTTACAAGGTTACTTTGAATCCCATGACTTTTATATTTATTAAAAGGTCTGTTGGAGTCATAAACACCTTAGCTTTTGTTTATGTTGAAGCTATAATAATCAATGATCAAATACAACCTCAAGGTCAACTTGAATACAATATTCATAATATCAACCCTAATTTCCCAACACTAAATATCAATCCTAATACCAATCACAATGCATCTACCTTTAATCAAAATCTAGTCTTGAACTAATTGCCCATAATCCATGCTTATCCTAGCCAAAATTTAAGGTTTTTGGATGATGCTACAAATGGATTTCATCCACAAGGATAGAGAACTTTAGTGCCCACTGGTAATAGCAATCAAGCTCATAACTCAAAAGTCCCAAAGAATGAGAATGAATCCATACTTAAGATGGTTCAAAGATTGAGCACTAATTTCCTTCAATTGTAGAAGAAAGTGGTTAATACTAGAGAAGGATTTAGCAGAGACCATACTTCTCAAAGGTTCAATAGGTTTCATGATAACAATAATAATGAGTCATCTGAGGACATGCATGAAATGAATCTTTGTGATATAGGCCTAGTTGATCATTCTAATATCCTTAAAGAATATCAAAATGAAAAGGCTACATCTAAACCTATGTTTTATCAAGACATTACTACAAGGACATTTAACTTTGCAAGAACTTCTAAATCCTTCATGCAGGATTTTGATTTTCCATTTGAAGAAGAAAGTGAACCAGAAGATGATCTAGAAGATGAAATAGATGTTCAAGATGAGCAGGCCCATGAACAAGATCAAAAATAAGATGACTTATATTTATAAGATAGTTGTGAAGGTAATTTTTATGAGGTCATTACTAAAATAGAGTTTTCCCCTAAAGAAGAAGATTAGTGGTAACATTTATACTAGGATTTCTTGTAATAACTTAAGGTATTTCAAGATAGTAATATCATTCTAGAGACCCCAAAGTAAGATGAGTTGGGACTTGATTGGGCATCTGAGATGCCATTCTACATAGAGGATGAAGATGAGGCAAGTTAAATGGATCAATAATTTTCATATGACACCTTTAAAAGGGTGGAAGTATGTGATCAACTCAATTCAAATGGTAAGGTTGCAAATAAATTTCATGCTCTTTCAGCTTATTAGGATGAAGTAGCCTTTTAAGATGACTTGGGAAGTTTTGGTACAAAGATTAGTAATTTAACCCCACCTCAAGGTGAATTTAATGAAGACATTAGGATAAGAATGCTAGCTGAGCTTCCATGATTGAATGAAGATAATATAAGTCACTATCTATCTATGAATAAAGGATAGTTAGCATTCTTGATGCAAGATAGAAGGATTTAAGAAAAAGATGATTGGGTCTTAGATTCATACCTGCAGTCTATACATCTAAGAATACTGATAGGATACCAAGCTACATCACCTGTAAGACACTAGCATACAAATGCTCCTATCCACAAGAATAGGCCATTGAATTGAAGTAATCATGTTTCAAGGTTCTGTAGTAAACTAAATAACTTTCCATTTGATCCTGGAGGTAATTAATTTGTGGAGTTAGTATAGGGCCTAGTTTAGTTTCTTTCTTATTCTTTCTTTCTTTCTTTTTTCCTTCTTGTCCCTTGTTTATATATAGTGCATATTTATATTTGTTTGTTTTCTATTTATTTGTTCCTTGCTTTTAAATAATTCTTTTTGGAAAATTCTTAGCTCAAGCTTCACCTAATTACTTAAGAACTCCATAGTTCATAAATGCTTGTGTGAATCTTAAGCAAGTGTTAACCATGGATTCAAAATATAAGTTATGTGTTATAGTTTGGAGAAACTAGTAAGGACTAGTGGTAGGTTAACTGTTCCATAATATCTTAAAAATTATTTTGATCTAAAATTTCTTTTAAGAATAATTTCACATGTGGGATGAAAGTTTAAAATATTAGGACAAAACTATGTTTGTACTTAGCAAACATTATTGCCTATGACAAAGGTTGAAACCATAAGATATTGTTTAAAGATCAAACATTTTACCAAATCCCTAAACCTAGATAACTTGGTTCCTAACCTTTGCTAAAAATCCAAAATGACCTAAAAATACCCAAATATAAGATCCTTATTGCAAAATTTTAAAAATATTTCTAAATCAGGGGTGATTCTTATAATCCCCACTAGGGCTACGGACATTGGGTTGGCAGTGGATCAAGGCCTTGAGTGGAGCCAAAATCATCTCTATCAGGGCTATTGATTCCTTACTGGTAGTAGAGAAATTCCTAAGCCTTCCTTGAGCTAAATCATGGTTCTTAATGAATATTCAAATATACTAAAAGTAATTGTTAATGATTAAATTAATGAACCTAGAAGTTGTTATCTAAATCCTTTGGCAATTAGTAAGTGGAATCAAAGCACACATACAACATGACCAAGTTTTGATGTTTGATATCAATTTTTAATATGAAATATTTGTTTTAACCATGAACTAATCTTAATAATGGTGCATGATTAAATGGAATAAGTAGTTTAATTATTAGTTTGAACTAGAGTCTCTGATTTCTAACATATTGCTATGCTTCCCCCAGAAGTCACATTTGTTGAGGTCAACAAACCCCTATTTTTGAAAAATGGAGACCCATATGTCAAATTATGAAAATTTATACTTTAAAATTGAAGATTCACTTGATTAGAGTGTCATTAGCATGATTTCACATTATTTTTATTTGAAGATCATCCACACCATGGTCTAGCTCACTTATTTGTTCATGGTTCTAGTTTAATCATATCTAAAGTGATAACATTAGATATTTGTGTTTCAGGGTGTAGGTTTAATGGATCCCATTTGGAAATGAACATGATTAGGGCTTTGTGCTTTAATGTTAAATTGATATTTTAATAACCTTGGTCTATAATTGATTAATTAAATTCATGTTTAAATTATTAAAACCGTAGCCTAATGTTTTACCTAGACTTTTTAATTCAAATTTAAATTTGGTGGGAGCTTTTTATTTAAATTTAAGTGGGAAAAAATTAATCATACCATGGACTTAGTTTAATTTTTATCCTAAGGCTTGGTCATGTTTTTCAACACAATCAAACTTTAGGCTAAAAATCCTATGCTTAGTCTCTTTTATGACCCATGGCCCCTTTGTTCCCTTTTACCCTAGCTTGGTCTAAATAATCGGATGGTCCCTTTGCTATAAGTCTTAGCCTAAATTATTATCCTAAAGTTTATCATATTTACTAATATGATAAAAAAAACTTAGGCTGAGACTTTATGCTATGTCTTTATTATTTGCAAGGTCCTTTTGCTTTAGGTTTCTAAGCTTGGTCCAAAGTCTTTATGCCTTGGTCCCTTTTAATTCATGGGGTCCCATTTAATATTTTTAAAACTTATCTCAAATATTTTATCCTAAGTCCTTTATATATTCTCTCAAGATTAACTTTTGCTATTGTTTTTAGGATCAATGATCCATATTTGCTCATATGAGATGGATCCAATGGAGCATAACAAGCATTAAAAATTCAAACCTTTAACAAAGAGTTAAAGCTCTAACATGTTCCCAAGATATATGGTATGTGTAAGCTTGGTAAAAATGATCAAATGATGCATACAACATTGAATTATCAAATGCTCTATGGAGCTCTTTAGGGGTGACAAGTGTCACCATTATGGGAGCCTATTAAAAAGATTAAGTGATGCATGGGAGCTTAATACAAAGATCACAAAATAACCGAACACTCACCACATGGCACACATAAGAAATAGGAAAAACCTAAAAAAAAAAGTGGTAAGATTAGTAAACAGTCCCAAATACGTGTTTAAAATTGATGATCACTTTATTATCAATGATGTCCATGTAGACATCAAATGATGGTCATACAAACATCAAATTTAAGATAGAAAATATCCCCATGGATGTGTTTAAAATTAATGCTCGCACACCCATCAATGAAATTCATATAGATATAAAATGATGGTCACATAGATGTCAAATGTAATATAGAAAAGATCCCCATAGACATGTTTAAAATTGATAGTCACATGCCCTTAAATGATGTTCACACAAATGTTAAATGATGGTCATACATATGTAAAATTTAATATATAAAAGAGCCCTATGGATGCACTTAAAATTGATAGTTGCATGTTGGTTAATGATGTTCATGCAAACATTAAATGATGGTCATGAGGATGTCAATTTTAAGATAGCTAATTGGATCCAAATAATTTGAAGATCTACAGTCCATGTTGATTCATACAAAAGGATCGAATTGTGCAAGATAAAGGTAATAATTTTATAAGGTGATGGTCATTTTATTTTTGAACATTAATGAGAAAAGTTCTATAGAGTACCATGAAGATGCCACATAAGTAGAAAGTAACTAAACTAAAAATTTAGTGGACCAGGTGGTGCCAAGGTATAATTTCTCAATCTAGGTAAATTCTAGGGCATGAGGCTTGTGATTTAAGTTCAAGATATCCATTGGGGAACTATTATAACCTATAAGAATGCCCTAGTGAGGTGAGGACCATAACCAAACCCTATGAGCATTATTATTAACCCAAAGGGAGGTAAATTATTACTTATGTAAAGATAAATCAAGCTAGAGTCTATTAGCAAGTAGTTTAATAGGATTTGAAGCAATCATAGGGGACCTCTTCTATATCCTCAAGCATCTTAGAGATATGAAAATGCATGTATTAGGTATCATCTAAAAGCAATGAAATATTAATAGATGACTTCATCAGCTAAAGGGTTCTCAAAATCAAAATATTCCTCCTATTGCTAAACCTTATCCATTTTAAAAGTGGAATATTATATTTACAAAGGCATGTGTGGTTTGTAAAACACACTACCTATAGATCAGTCATTTGGGAAAGTCTAATGTATTTCTAGAACATTTGTGGAAAGAATAGTTGTTCCTACACCTATACATTTTTAATTAGTTAGGACTAATCAACATGATTCCTTACATCTTATAAAAGTAGCATTGTCAATTGTAAAAGAGGGGAGTTATCAGAGCCAAAATTACTTCATAAACTTGGAACAAATAATACAAATAAGGAATTCTACAAAGATTGTACATTATTTGTCTGTGTGTTTGCTATCATGGATTCTCTCTCATTTTCTTGTTCTTATTGCTATATTTGAATGGTTCTTATGAATTCTTGGTATGCACATTTAAATGCAGAATTGTTAACTTGTGCCAATTCTTGGTTAATTGAAAGTCCTTAGGTTCATTTCATTTTCTTACTCTTCTTGCATTAGGGATAATGTTGTTTACTTCCAGGGGTAAACCTTTAAAATGAACCAAGTTCTTATTTACATTATTTCCACCTTCCTTAGAATCTTGTCTAATGTGTGATAGGATTTGGCCTTAATCTGTTTCCTATTACACATTAGTTAAGTGCATGCCAGGATGACATTTGAACTTTGTCATGATGTTTAGAATGAAGATCAACAACATTTCTTCTCTACCTTACCCTTCCTTTTGCTCCTTTTTTAATCAGATCACTCAGCTTAATTTTCATTATAAATATCCATCTTGGATTAGTTCTTGATCATGATTCACCATGCTTAGCATATCATACTTCATATTTTGTATAGATCATTTATTTGGCCATAGTGGCTTCCAACCACCAAACATTATAAATATTGTGAAACATTCCACTTACTTTGGCTCTATTTCATCAACAAATAATAGGATTATCGCAACCTAAAACTCATATGATAAATTCTTAGTGATTATAAATTGATAAGTGTTATTGAAGACTCAAGGCACCTGTGATACATATTTAGGCATCAACAGGAGGAGCTTTTCTAGAAGATGAACTTCTCAAAGGGTTTAAAACCAATAAAAAAGCAACATATGCCTAGGTTGGAGCCAACATGGACTCAAATCATAGAGGAAGTTATATGGGTCATTCCAAAGCATATTTTTAAAAAGGTTATAGATAATTTTATATTTATACCACAACTTGAGCATTTTTATTACAATCATCACAAGGTAATGGGATTTAGTTTCTATACACAAGAAAAGGGTAGTTGTCCAGAAGATTATAGATTTGCAATTGATTAACAGAAAAGCATCTCTACGTAATTTTATTTAATGACAAAGTATTTTTGGCCTCCATCATGAATATACTCCTTCCAGCTCATGTAAAAGGCACTTCTAGCCAAAAAATCAAAGGATTGGTTTCAAGTCTTCATCATTTCTTGTAGATGCAGTTGTAACAATGATTTTCATTCTAAATGGATGAAGATCTCAAGCATGTCAAGGAATATTTTCCAACTAGAAACATCTTGGTGGACTTGAAAGCTTTTTGTACAATTTTTCAAATTATGACCCATAGTCCCAAAATTTAAAAAGGATTTAAAATGTATAAATAGAAGGCTTGGATTCTATTCAATTGGTTGGCTAGTCATTGTGTCGGTCATTATATTGGGTGTTGTCCTTCCTTAGTATAAGCTCTTCCAAATTTTAAGCTCACTATTATGTTTATTTTGTCTCTCTTTCTAAGGTGGTTGTAGTTATACATCCCTTTAAAAGATATGAGAGCATCTCTATATGTCTCCCCTATCCAACATGGAGTAATCCACCATGCTTGTCCCCATGGTAGCATTTTGAAACACTTATCTGTGTAATATTTTATTTCAAAGTTAATGAAAATGCTTATGGTTTTTTACTATTTTCTATTGATGAAGTGCAATAATATGTTTTTCAAATGTTATTAATTGGATATCTTGTTATATCCTTATTACCATGTCATCTTAGGCTTAGATTTAGATTATAAATCAATTTTTGCTTTATGTTTGGGAATATGTTGCTGAATAACTTATTAGTGCACCTTGGTTTTATCGATTCAATGGGAAGAATCAAGTGATATTCTAGTTTCAGTGTATGTTCTAGAATTTCAAGGATTATTTGGGTATTTGTATTTTACTTTCACTAATAAGTGTAAATCAATATTGGTAGTTCCATTTGCTCATTTTTAAGTTTTCTACATATTTGCAATAGGTGGTCTCATGAATGTTGAAAGAATCCCTACTATTTGAAGACCACCAATGCACCACCCACTTTTTATAATTAAAAAACTATCCTAACCTACAAATAATACACCTTATTACATACTATATGTATTATTTTCTTGTAGATGCATCAAATATTGTATACTTAACTTGTGTCTATGTTTTGTGCTTTAAATCTCAACATTGTAGTCTTCCATTCAACCCTTATGTTGTTGAAAATTATTTCAAATGAAGGTTGCAATAACTTTGAAATCTATCTTCAGTAGCTTGAAACTAGCCTAGAGCATTTGCTCATTCTGTGTGATAACCCTTCGTAGGTGGAGTGAGCAATTTTGGTTGTGTTCTAGTAAGATTTATGTTCCTTTGTCCCAAAAATCCCCATGGAGGTTGAATTATAGAATCTCTCCATGTAAGCAAGCTACCCCATAGGTCCTCTCGTCTTGGTTTAGGTAGAGCCAGAAGTAGCAGGGAGTTGATCATACCCTTTATAGGCGCCTCTCAATCATTAGATGTGCTCAGTCCATTCTATATGCCAAACCCCTTCTTGATTATAATGATATATCAGTGGGTTTTTCATCTTTGTTTTTCATTTTCTTCAAGTGTGCAAGGTCAAGCATATGAGGTGTACAACTAGGAACCAACACATCCTAGTCCTTTCAACCATTATAACAAACCTTTATTAGGGTGGTACAAAATATTTTATTAAAGGCCTCAATAGTCCCATTGGCCTATGGTGATATAGAGTAGTATTATGATGGGAAATCATTAATTCCACTAGCATGATGCACATAGTTTCATTTACGAAGTGTGTTCCTCAATCACTTGTCAAAATCAAAAGACATACATATCGACTAATGATATTTTCTTATAAGAAACACATTTTTGTTTCCATATAGTTATTCATTGGCATAGCTTCAATCCCATCTAATGATAAAATATGTATAGTGTTAATATAGTAGGAACTAGTCCTTCACACGATATGACAGATTGGCCCTAAAAATTCAATGGCCCATTTTTCAAAGGGCCTTTTCACAATCATAAGGAGGAATTGAATTTCATTTCACTAATTAGTTTTTTTGATCTATTGATACACCTCTTGGAATATTCCTTAGAATATTTAAA
Organism: Torreya grandis; assembly: GCA_037957365.1. Taxonomy (NCBI): domain Eukaryota; kingdom Viridiplantae; phylum Streptophyta; class Pinopsida; order Cupressales; family Taxaceae; genus Torreya; species Torreya grandis. The sequence continues at coordinate 3,609,883 of JARHVA010001279.1, read as the reverse complement.
TAAGGTTTAATACCTATTGTGTATAACCTTTATACCTTAGTCATCTTGTTACATTTCTTTTATGTGGTAATCCTTCAGATGATTATGAATTTTAATTTTTTTCCATCCCTTATTTAAAATCTTGATATATTAAAATGCAATTATAATATTTTTAATTAGTAAATCTTAAAAATAAATCTAACATATAAATCCAAATAAATTATGATTAATTCTATAATTTAATTTATTTTTTGAAACTTGTGCCTAGCCTCTCCAAGAAGGATAGGGAAGTTTTTGGGTAGGCCTTAGAATAGGTTAAGTGGACGTGCACTTGTGGAGTGTAAGAAAGGAAATGTAAAGGGAAATCAATGTTGAGTGTAATAATATATTTGACCTTGTAAGAGAAGGTAAAAGGTTGTTTATATGAGTATTTAAGTGGAAGTATGGGCCTTCCAATACATGAAGTGAATCATTTAATAAATATTACCCTTCCATTTAATGATTTGGGTGAAAAATATGTGTTTATAAAATTGGGGTCCTTTTTTATTTCCCACCCTTATCCATGTTTTTTTTGTTAATTTGGGTTCATTTTTAAGTGGAGGGAGTTTGGAATGGAGAGAAAGAAATTGGAGGGACATTGGAGCAAGGAGCTCAAGGTAGGAATGATTTTAACTCTATTTTAAAACTAAAAGTAAAAATTACTTACATATGAATACTTTTTACATATGAATGATTTATTCTATAGTAGGCTATGTTATAAATTAATTTACCATACTATTATAACAATTGATTTTTATAAAGTAGATTATACAATTTATTAAAATAAAATAAATGAGTTTCTAGTTATTTACCATCACTCCTCAACCCTTTTTAAAACCAATATGGAATCAAAGTAAAATAAATCCCTAAATTAGAGATTTATAAAATCTGAGACTTGAACCTAAATTTTTAGGATATGGAATATGAAATCAATAATCACATAATTTTTATTCCCCTTAAGAATTTTCTTTTTTTTATCATTTTTGGAAGACAATTACAAAGTAAAAATATCCTTACCTCCTTATTTCTAGAGTCAATTTGGAATTGACATAAATATAATATCAAGAAATGGAATTCTCAAAACAAAATGTTGTAACCAAAATTTAATAGATTAAAATTATCATCCATTCAATCAAATAAATTTATTCTAGGTTTTTACTATTTTTTAAGGCAAAATTAAAAGTTAAATTAAGGAGTTTTTTGGTAAAGTATTTTTAGCTTGTTAAATTCAATTTGGGATACTCGATAAAAATATTAGTTTATTCAAAATAAAATGTGCCAAACCCTCAAATGAATTTATTTTAGCTTAAATAATAGGTTTTAATGTTTAGAAAAATTTATCTTCTTTTTTGTGAATAAAATATAAGGGGGATTTTGTACCCAGTTTATCCAATTTGGAATTGTGTTTTGTATCATTTAGAAGCATCATTGGTTGTGTATTTTATTTTGATGTGTAGTCTCCATTTATAAATAAATAAATGGATACCATACACTATAATATCATAAAATAATTATTTATAACATTAGTTCAGGTTCATGCCTTAATGATAATTTTACCTATTTAAGGCATCATGTTACCCTTTGACTAGGTCTAGGGAAAGATGTTTGGTTAGTAGTTGAGTGTGCCCTTTATTTAACCTTTGCTCATAATTTAGAAGTATATATGTGATTTTGTATCCATTTGGTTGTGCTTAGCTAAGTTTGGGTGAAATAGTGGATGTAATAGTACCCATTAGGGTAACTATGCAAGCTTAGTCATGTGACTAAATAATGAAGACCAAATGCCTTCGAATTTGATGTAACACTCATTTTGGAATGAGTTAAATATGACCAAATATGAATATGTGTATGGAGGTGACAATCATAGATATATAGGAATCTTAGGGAGTGGGTAAATGAATAAATAAATAACCCTTAGGATTCTCTTATAGAGTGAGTGTTACAACTAACTAATTTAGGGTGTTTTTGAAGCATGTTCTTAAACAACTAGCCCTTAGAGTGATCTCCTTAGTGTGAATTATAGGGCATTATTAATCATGTATGTGTATCTTTCTAGTTTATAATTACATAGTATGCTTGTTAGGTAGTGATCCTCATTGAATATTTTTTAATATGAGATTGTATTATTTCATCATGACCTTGGTTACAATTAGAGATTTTCTCAAGAGGCAGAGCTTATGTGAGAAGTGTAAGTCAAATATTTTGGAGAATTTTGTCTTGTGGGATTAAAATAATGTGGGTTTTTTGTCATTAAATTTTACTCTCTTATGTTTTATTACATGATATTTCTTTGGGTAAGCACACACACCTTGTGATTTAAGATGTTTTATAATAAGTGACCTTTGAGTGTGTCATTTCATTTTGAGTAGTTGTCTACATCTTATTGAAGCTTAATTTAGTTGTGATAACTTGTTCCTTGTTATATTGAATGACCACATTTTTGGTGATGATGTCTCATAGAAGATACCCATTTCAAGTTCAAATATAACTACATCATACCCTGATTCTGAGGAGTAGATATGTAGGCTATCTAAGTTGAGGTGGAAGCACTGATTCTAAGTCATAGGATAGGTTAGGGTTAGATTACCTTCTTCCCTCATAATATTTTATGATTTTATAGTGAAATATATTAATTTTTAGATAAAGTATTATATAATTTGATAACATTATCTTTAAATTAGTTGGTCTCTAATCCTGGGACAAGTTTAATGTTTCAAAATTCCTTGTTTGGAAGCACCTTTGGTAGTGTTGATTGATTATTACCATTTTTAGTGGTCTCATGAATAACTTAATTATAATAAGATAATATAATTAAAATAATTGTTTGTCACATTATGTGTAACATAATTTGTTATTTTGTTGATTATATTAAGTTTAACCAAAAAAACCTCATGTTTTTCCTTGATTTTTAGTTATGTTTTTTTTTTAATAGTTGGGAATGAACTTTTGGTATCAAATACTAGTTTTAACATTATGAGCTTTGGGATGTTCATTCTCAATACTATATTTAAAGAATTTATGTTTTATTTTCTTAAGGCATTGGTTTTCAATATTGTACTTTAGATATTATGAATGATATTAGACTATGATGTTGTAATTCCACTATATGAATGAAAAATTGCTTATCTTAACTTATATATTTATTCCTAAGTTATATGTTTAGATAATTATTATGAAAACATCTAAATCTTATAATAAATAAAAATTTAAAATATAATACATGTCTAATAACAAAGATAACATACACAATGACTCTGCAAAAGTGTAAGAACTTTTAACACTAAGAAGATTAGAGAATTTAAAATATAAGTAATTTTTTTTCATGGATGGTCAAAATTCTATGAGATTTAGAAGATTATTTATGATGGACCTAGGCACAAAAATCTATTTTATAGTAGAGTACCCATTTGGAAATGTACCTTTAGAGGTCATTGGTTTTACATAACATTGTATGCATATAGAAAATACTCGTGTACTTTAAATTGGTCCATGATGGTTAAAATGTCTTGTTGATAATTCTTCTTTAAGTGAAAATTTTGTGAGGAATGTGTATTTTAATTATTCAGTCTCATATCAATTATGGTTAATGATTGGTAGAAAACATGTATAGTCATAATTGTACTGCTTTTGACATTGACAGTGAGGGATGTTTTGATAGAGATGATTTAAAAGAGGACTGGTGTATTTATGTTATTTCTAATGAGATAGTTTGACCCTTGTGTGATACTAGTTAAATTATTTTATAATTTTTTAAATACCTTGAACTCCCTTAAACCCATGTTATGACTCAATGTAATAAAAAGTGTTATGAATTAAGTGTTTCCATAATCTTGATAATAACCCATGTTGATGTGTAATAAAAGCCCATTGCTTAACTTCACCTCCCCCACCATCCCCCCACCATCCCCCAAACATTATTTTTTATATGTACTAAACCATTAAAAATAACACTCTCTCTTAGTATATATATATATATATATATATATATATATATATACTATGGTGAATGTGATGCAGATGTTATAGTGTAAATCATCAATTATGTTATGTAGCTCTAATATACCCTTGTACACATAAATAAACTTGTGACATATTTTATGACTATCACTCCCATGAAAAAGTATATATAAGTGTAAATTACATCCTTAAAACCTAATTGTGTGATAAAAACCTATGTTTTCATCTTGTGAACCTTATTTGGGAAACGTATGGAGGAGGATGTTATAGTTGTATTTATCTTGCCTCAGGGATGTAATCAAGGATTAAACTTCTTTTTCATTCTCCCCTCAGGTGGATTTATTAGTCACATAGGCACCTTCATGTGGATTTTTAAATATTTATATGTTAAAAATTATTTTTTTCTTGTTGATTTAAAAATGATTTCAAAACCAACAATTTTTTTTCCAAAATTTAAATTTCTTTTATGAAGGTATTTTTTTTTGAATTTGATATTACTTTGATAAGAATTTTAATTTTAATGATGTGTACACTTGGATTCAATTCATTAAATTATTTTGATTATTTTTTTTTGATATATTATTATTTATATTTAAATTACTCCTTTTTATCAACTTGAAATTTGATTTATTTAAATTATTAAGTTAATTTATGATGAGATTTTACTTATTTGATTGAATATTGGTTTCATGTATGTCATAATGTGAACATTGTATTCTTGATGTGTGTATGTAAGAGAAGAACTATCTTGGAATATAACTATATGGTGAAATGAGTAAACTTTCGAGGTCAAGTATTGAGCCATCCTCCTACCCACCAAACATGGTGGTTTCATACAATATTTACTAAGCATTTTATTTTTTGCTTTTTGGAGGTATAAGGAGGATTTATTGGGTGGTCTAATAATTAACTTGACTTTAGATATTTAGTGAGTACTCTTCCACTTTATCACAATGAAATTATTCTATTTAGATAAAACACAATGAAATTATTCTATTTAGATAAAACTTGTTCTTGCACAATAAATTTTGTATAGGATAATACTTAGTTTTTTCACTATGGCCTCACAACAAGATATTACTTATATCACACTTGATATTTACCAAAGTCATTTGGCATCAAATAATTATTGTGATTTCAAAGAATTGTAATAAATTTGGATATCATTTTGATAATTTGGAAACTACCTGAAGAAAGTGACAATAATAAATATTAAATTATAAACAAAGAGATAAATACAAATATATAAATGATTAAAATAATGACTAAATTCATGAAATTATAACCCTTTTAAAGGAAGAAACCTTTTTAAATTGATTTAAGGATAAAATGTTTTTGTAGCATGTGAAATTATGTTTATGATATTTGGAAATAATTTAGATCTTAAAAAACACAAGGATAATTAAAGCACTATGTTTTATCCACATTGTCTTAGAACATGTTAAATATAGGTGATTTTAAATCTTACCTTCTTAAACTGTGACCTTAATAAGTGCATATGTTTTATCCTTTCATAAATTTTGATTTGTGATCAAGGATGATGTTTTTGTAATATGGGGATAATTTAATACCCCTTGTGCAAAACATATATGCCCTAGTCATATTATTATGTTTAATGTATGTGGCAACCCTTCAATTGCGTAAGAATTTAAATTTTATTCCCTCCTTTATTTGAAAGTTTCATTTGATAAAGTTTAATTAGAAAAATTTTAATTGTTAAATCCTAAATAAATAAATATAATATTTAAATCCAAATACATTATGAGGAATTTTATAATTTAATTTATTTGGAAACTTGTGCCTAGCCTCTCTAGGAAGGCTTGAGGAGTTTTTGAGGATTTTGACTAGGGTAGGTGGATGTTCACTTGTCAAGTGTAAAAATGAAAATATAAGGGGAAATTAATGTTGAGTGTAAGAAGATATTTTACCTTGTAAGATAAGGTACAAGGTGGGTTATTTGGTAAAATAAGCCCACATGGGATTGTAAGGTCATGTAAGTGGAAGTATGGGCTTTGTCAAACATGAAGTGACTCATTTAAGAAATATTTACCTTAAAAATATTTGGGTTTATATATTTTGCCTCCCTTTTTATTTCCCACTCTTATACTTGTTTGGTTGTTCATTTAAATTAATTTTTGGGTGGAGAGAGCTTGGAGTGGAGAGAAGGAACTTGGAAGGATATTAGAAAAAGGAGATCAAGGTAGGAATGATTTTACCTCTTCTCAAATTACCTTCCATGAATATGCAAGTGACCTATGTTAGTTGGAAATAAATGATGTTGAAAATTAGTAACTTATATTGTCTCTTCCCTCTTAAGTTATTTCAAATATGATTGAATGATAAATGGTTAGGTGATACAAAACACAAATATTGTGTTGATGCATCTTGGAATCTAATATGGTTTGTATTTATTCTTTCAAGTATAGTAGTATTTCACCTTATTATGGGAAATGGATTTAATTAGTTTGAAACATAAAGAAATTAAATTATTCTCTTCCATTTTGAATCTTGAGAACTTATAATTACAATGAAATTTGTTCATTTTGAGTTGTATGTTGCTTTTTGGAAATATTTCTCTCTCCATCTGTCCTTCACCCTTTACCAATATATCTCTTAAATTTTGAAAAGGAAGTTAATATGAAAATTGTGGATTTTCATATTTGTACATTAAAAATTGAAAATAGTGTATTTAGACATGCATTTATTAATCATATTAATCACATTTTATAATATAATTAGGGAATTCAAAGTATTATGTTGAATCCTTAATATACATTACAAGAAGCAAAAATTATTTATTTTAAGATTTTTTATGCAGGAAAAAATTTGAAGGGTGCATAATTATTTTTCACAATCAAAAATATACAAATATCAATTTACTTACAAATAAACAAATACAGAGAGAGAGAGAGAGAGAGAGAGAGAGAGAGAGAGAGAGAGAGAGAGAGAGAGAGAGAGAGAGAGAGAGAGAGAGAGAGAGAGAGAGAGAGAGAGAGAGAGAATGTGTGGGTGTGTGTATTTAGGTTAATGAATTAAAAATACAATGTTTTCATTATTACTATCACAAATAAATAAAAATAAAGAAATAAATAAAAATAATGATATATATATATATATAATTTTATAAAAATAATAAAAGGAAGGGGGAAGTTAGTTGCATCGACCCCCATCCCCTTTCATTGTACAAAAGGGGAGGGGTTAGGTTAGTTGAACCTGCCCCAACCCTAAATTCATAAAAATGGCAGAACGGGGAGGGAATGATAGAGTTGTCCCTTGCATTGTTTAATGATGACCCTTGACCCTCAGCCCTTGGACCTAAATTATCCTTTCAACAACATGCATTTTTTCTAAATAAATAAAATAAAATATTAATAATAAAATGTGTGTGTGTGTGATGTTGTTATTTATATAAAAGGGATATACATATTTCAATTGTGTGATTTTTTAATAGCATATTTAAATTGTGGTTTTAAAATATTATATACATATACACATACATATACATATACATATACACATAAAAATACACATACACATACACATACACATACATACATATATGGAAAAATGAAGGCAAATAATATAAGTTGAATTTCATAGAGAAATTTAGGGCACTTTTAGAAAATATATATCTAGTGGTTGATTTTCACCCAATACAATGGTGGCGATTTTATCTACCACCATTTAAGTCAATTGGATAATATTGACCTTATTTTATTTAACTTTGAAGTAACTAAGTCACCTTATAAATAACTTTCAAAACACTTTTTACCTAATTTTTAAAAGGGGTGCCATTTGATCCCTTATAAAAGATATTTATGTAATGCTTATAATGAATATTTTAGTTATATTATTTTTAGTATTTATATAAATAAACAAGATAGGTGGTTTTATGTAATTTTTAATATAATAACTTATGAATAAATCTTATGCATGTCTATGGCTAGTCTAAAACTTAAAAAATAACCTTAGTCATAAGGGAAACCAATTGTGGTATCTTGTTCAAAAGTGAAATTTCTCTAGTAGGCCAGGTTATCAATTAATTAACCACATTATTATAATCCCTATTTATACAAATTAGGTTCCACATTTAAATTAAATCAAATACATGAGTTTCTAGCTACTTACCATCACTCAACCCTTTTTAAAACCAAGTTGGAATCAAGGAAAAATAAACACCTAAATTATAAATTTATGTATTATTTGATCAAGTAAAAGTACAGGTTTTACATGGATTTTGTAACCATAATGCTAATACATATATTCAAGACAACAAAAAATCAAACAAACCAATCTTCAAAATTGCTCCAAAAAGTAGAGAAGCTTCTAACAAAACTCCCACAAAACTCTAAGAAACTTATGTTAAACTTCGGCCAAAACTAAACTAAAATAAGAAATAAACAAGGTCCTAGTTAATCAATAGACTCTTCAAAGTTAGAATAATTCACCAGTATGGCTAGACCAATATTGTCCTTCTCTTGTTTGGTTTTATCTTTCATTATTTATCAAAGGGTACATTTTCTTAGGCGTTCTTCCTTGTCTATCCCTTCTTTATTTTTATTTGGATTTTTGGACAAAGATTTTATCACCTTGTCTTGAAGTAGGCCGTATTTTTTTCCCTTCATGATACCTATTCCACATTTTTTTTTGTGATCTTGGGAGAGGTAGTGGTAGGAACAGGGGTCTCCATCACCACTTTATCATTCTTAGGAGGACTAGTGTTTTTCCCATTAGTTTTAGGTCCAAATCCCACATTTTTGCTAGTCTCCCAATCCTTTCTAAATTTCTTGACCTCACCCTTTAGTGCATTCCATTCTTCCATTTTTTTATTATAATCTTTCCCTAATTTTCCTGTTGAGTGTCCAAATCCATTAGTTTCATATTAAAATTAAAATTAAGGCCTAAGGTGTTTTTCCTCTCATTCTTCTCCTTATATTCTTTTAAAGGAGACTGAGAAGTCTTCCCTCAAATATTCATTTATGATTTTATCATGCTTATATTTAGGAATCTTAAAAGCTTGAGCTTTTTGTTTTCCATATTTAGCCTTTGGTATAATCTCCACCAAGTGGGTGATTTTAGAATGGGCTTTGTCCCATGTTTTTTCAAAAGATTCCTAAATTTATTCCTCAAATTCCTTAGACTTCTAAAGGTCCTCCTCTAAATATTATATAATCTCTTCATCTAATATATACACTTCCCCCTCAGTACTTTTCCTCTCTTTATGATGAGAAAATTTATACCTTGGTAGATGAAATCATTTATAGAATTTACTTTAAATGTAGTCACCATAATTTTGAGTGATTTGAATAGGAAATAAAGAAAAATAATTCTATCTCCTTTAAAGTGATTCATGAGAATAAAATGGTGAGAGAATAGGACATGAAATTACCAAATAAAATTATATATTTCATGATTTATAGGTAGATGTATGACTAATAATTTGTTAGGTTTATCCTTGGGAAGTCATTCTTCTCAATAATGATGTTGACTTCAGAATTGAAGAATTTATTCATGATCTCCTACTTTATGTGTTTATCCTTAAATTCTTTGATACCCTTTTAGCTCATGCATGTCACTTCCTCAATAAACTCTTATGAAATTTTCATCTCCGCTCCTCTCATTCACACTTTCCTATGGTGTCCTCCCAAGGTGAAGTCATTTGACACCTCCTCATCATATCTAATAATCATTGTCATGAAATCGTCTAGACTACCCTCTTCTAATTAACCACACTTTGGGATTATCCTTTGATTTTGAGTAATATATGTATTTAATTATATCTATATCCCCTCCCATTATTTATTTTATTCTTCTTTTCAAACTTAGAAACTAGACCATAGTTTTTGGTAACTTCACTTTCTTCACTCAGTTGAATTATGATGTATTAATATTTAAGATACCATACCTCACCTTGATCACATCATTCACCCTTACTAAGAAATAAATAAAATGTATTTTTTGTTTAGGATTTATAAATATGGTCCTAACATTTGTATTTGTTCTTCAAGTGAATACACCCCTCCTTAGACATAATGATGATACTAGAATCATTAACTATTTACTTTATAATCTGAGGTGGTATATCATCATTCCTTTGTCATAATTTTTTTTATTAATGACCCCTATATTTTTCATCCCATTGGATATCATTACCTCTAAAAATACATGGTCTATGGTGACCTCTTTGCAATGTTTTAGTAGCTCTCTTTCATCTTTGATTTCTTTTTTGATAGACCAAGTGGGTTTTGCCTTCCTAGAGAGGGCATTGAGGATGTTTAGATTCCCATTCAACCATCAAGTTTTTGATACCTATATACACTTATAGTTAGATTCCCTAAAGATCCACTCTAGCCTTAGACACATGGTTGGTTTGGGATCCCACTAGCCCCATGTAGGCAAATATGGTACCCCCTTATGAGTGTCTAATAATCCCTCCTCCTATAGCCAAACTTGGGTTTCCCTTAGTCACCCCATAAAAGTTAAACTTACTCAAGTTCAGCTGAGATATGGATGATTTGACCTAACTTCTATCAATTTTATAATTTAAATTTGTGATCATTGATTCAATATTCCAACCTTGAAGAATAGAATTTTCAAGGGTAGAGGCTAATTTTTTTTATTTTTGAGCAAATGCCTTCCAATTTTAAACTATGGATATACAAAGTTTGAGGAAATATGTTTTGATATTATCGATTTTGTAATTAAAAATGATGTCATTACTTGATTTCTAGATCTCTTGAAAAAGATGGGAGGGGGGAAGGTGCATAAGAAGGCTAGAGAGGCTAGATTCCAAGGTGGTTTACACTATAAAATGAGATCTAAGAGAGAGTTTAGTTTGATCCAAGCTACATTTAATTTCATGAGGAGGTCCCATAATTTTGAAATAAATGTATAATCCATGAGGAGATGAGACATTGTTTCCTCACTAGATTTGCACAAAATTCACCTATTTAGAATAAGTAAACCTATTTTGGTTAGTTTGTCAATGGTGAGGATTTTATCTTGTGCAACCACCCAAAAGAAGATGTTGATCTTGGAGGTGATATTTTTGATCCATAAATTCCTCTAATAATTCCAATCATCTTCCTTACTAAAATCAACAAATTAGTTATATTTCATAGAGTATTCACTACTATCCTCCACTAGCCAAAAGAGGGAATCTTATTTGAGGTAGATAGCAATGTTAACTATTTGAAGTTTAGAGTTCAAATCTTGATGATCTTGGTGAGTATCTCCACTGACTAAAATCACTTATGAACTCTTCCACTTCTTGAATCTTTCTCCTTCATCCCAATAATATTTCACTTTCATCCCATAGAGATTTTTCAATTCTAAACTTACCTCTGACAAGGATATTTTAAAGCTATGGGTGTTGAAAAAACCAAGGATCATCCTAGAATTCAAACTTGTCCCCATTTACTTACCTCCATCTACTTCATTTTCTTAAGAGATTATTACCAACAAAAATGGCTTTCCAAAAGGAAAATCCATCACTTGGCCCATCCTATTACAAAAGGTTATCCTCTTCTCTACCTTAAATATACTTAGATTTAATGATCCTATTCCGTTGATTGTAATCCTTAATCACCTTTCATCACCTTCCAATTCCTAGTCCTCTATTTTCCTTAGGATGAAAAAACTTTTTTCCCAAGCTACTAAATGGAATCTAAATATATTTTCTATAACTCTCTAGAGAAAATTACATTTGATTTAATCTACTTTCTCATAAATATTATTAGGGATACATAATAGAGACATGAATAACACAAGGATATTTTGGATAGAACTTTTGAAGAGTTAAATTTTTTTAGCTTGAGAAATCAGATGACCTTCTTAGCCTAATAGCTTCTTTTAAATTCTATCTAGAAGAGGATTCCAAAAAGAGGAGTCAATCCTACCACTAAAAAATGAATCCACAAGTAAGTGGAAGGTAACTTACTAAATTAAAATCCTAGAATCCCTGCCAATTTATTATGCAAACCTTTTAGGGAGTTCATAAAATATATTGATCTTTTGATATAATTTATACATTTTCTTGACATTGATTGCTACTCCAAAAGGATTCCCATTAAAGATTTATATTTGGATACCATTACTTATTCCATCAATAATGTATCATACATGAAATATTCATGGGTGATTTAGGCTATTCCTGAGGCTACTCTAATTCCTTTGATCGAGCCTTAAATTATAGCTAGTTGTAAACTTCTACCTAGGGTGTTAGCCAATATGATGAAGAGATAAGATGATGATTTATAAAATATGAGACTTGAACCTAATTTTGCTAGGATATTGAATAAATAACCAATTAATTTTTATTCCCATTAAGAATTATAATTTTTGGAATAAAATTATAGGGAAAAAATATCCTTACCCGCTTCTTGTTTCCAAAGGTGATTTGGAATCGACATAAGTGAAATATTAAGAAATGTAAATTATCAAAACTAAATATTGTAACCAAATTTTAATAGCTTAAAAATTATCATCCATTCAATAAAATACATTTGTTTTAGGTTTTTTCCATTTTTGTAAGGTAAATTTCAAATCTAGTTTAAGGAGAAATATTTGGTAAAGTTCTTTTAGTTTGGTATGCTCATTAAAAACATTAGTTTCTTCAAAATTTAATATTCTAAATACTATAATGTGTTGATTAAAACTTATATAATAGGTTTTAATGTTTAGAATTATTTATTTTCCTTTTCATAAATAAAAAAGGGTGCATTTGTACATGACTTATTCAACTTGGACTTGGTGTGTTTTGTATAATTTTGAAGCATCATTGGGTTTGTATTTTTTTTATTGTGTCATTTATATTTATAAATAAATAAGTGGCTACCTTAAACTCTATGACAGAAACAGTTATTTATAACCCTAGTTTAGTTTTTTTCAACACAACCCACCTTGGATTTTTTCTTTGAAAAGTGGGGACCCCCCTTCTATTTTTTAGATGACTTATTTATTATTTTTGTGTGTGTGTGTTTGGGATGGTTCTTATTATTTGTAGAAAAAATTATGTTTTGGAAATTGAATCATGTTTGGTGCACCTATTTTCCATTTGAAATGACTTATTGACATTAATCTATTAATGCAAAATTAGAAATAATTGTTATGCATGATAGGTATTTGGGTTTGCTTATTCGGGTTTTTAATTTAGAGTTGTCTATTTGGGTTCTTTTTATTCATCATTTTTTATACTTTTAGTCTTTGTTATTTTGGTTTTTGGAAATTTTTTAGTCAATAAACTATTTGGTTAAGAAATTTGTTTTAAATTTTGTTTCGGTCAATAACTTAGTCTTCGGTAAATTTTCTTCAGATCATTTTGTTTGGCACTTATTATGTGGCAAATTTACTTTGGAAACTTTGATCTTTGAAAGGTTTTGGTCTTATTGAACTTTTTATTTGACATCTTTCATTCAAAATATTTTCCTTCGGGGAATTTTTCTATGGTGACTTCCTCTTAAATGATAATCTTTTAGAAGACACTTAGTCTTTGGGAACTATTCCTTCAGTGACTTTTGTTCATAGACATTAGTTTGGGAACTTTCCCTTTTGTGAATTTAGAAAAATATTTTTGAATGAATCTCTCTGAAGAGCATTTTTATCTTCAAGATATTTCACTCAAAATATTTGACTCACCATAGTATATCATTAGGCCCAAAGGCAAAGGTTGACCCCTCAACTATACCATACAATGATAAGTGTCAAAAGTAATAAATAACATTATGGCACCTTGAATGAATAAACATCCTACGTGGCATGCATAATAGGACTTGGTGTTCAATTTCAAATTCAAAGAAGGTGATGACCTCATAGATGTTGGATGTATGAATTGTAATGAATGAATAAAGCTATAACATTGATCCCCCAACTAAGTTCACCTCATTTGATTTTCAAGGGTTCAAGTGTACATAGCTAATTGCAATTTTAAAATCCTTATATGCATTTAAAATGACTTGAAATTTTCACAATAGAGTTCTTAGACCACCATTTTAAAAAGCTTTCATCACACTATTATTAACCAATAATAATGGCATCTTCATCTAGGACATACAAGGGAGCTTCACTAGCATCTAGGTTTTCCATCAAAGACTCCACATAATACTTAGATATGGTCTTTGAAAAATTTATGTTCAATGGCCTCCATGATAATTACTTGACTTTAAGGGAGATCATAAATAACATTTATCCATTCACATTGTAGGAGGACATCTCAATATATGGGAAATAACTTGCAACTAACTTGTTACCATTTAAATGCTAGGCACTTCATTATGCAACTACCAAACTAAAATTCATGCCATGTATCAACTTGTTATGAGACTTATTCTTTGATGGAAGAATTATAGATGGTGACTATTTGCACTATATCAACAACAACATAATCATATCATACATCTCTGGAGATGTGTTTATGAGGTATTTAAGTATTCCTATTCTAGACACAACATTTTATTTACATAGTGTAGTCACTTCGAAGGAAAAAACAACATAGAATAGGAAGTAGGGAAGTGGCTTCTCTTAGACAATAATTTCACTGTTAAAGAACATACCAAGAATATTATCCTGATCACCTACTTTAGGATGGGAATTAATATTTTTTTGGAATTACTAAATTGACTCTTTGGCTACTCAAACATTTATTTTTTACATCTAGAATGAGTACCCCTATTAAACCTACCCATTAATTTAGAACACACTTATGAATTAGGGAAGGTCATCAATACTCACCTACATGAACATATTATACACAAGGACAAGAGGCCCCAAGGTGTATATTTATGTATCATTTCATACCTCCTACATGTATTTTTGGGCACCATTTACCAACATAATGGGGTTTTGTGGAGTCCTAACCTTGATTATATTAAGAATAGGATATTTGACTTCTATTATTTCATCCACATATATGCATATGTAAGTAACATTTATAGAATAGTATAGGACCTCTATCCTTAGGTTTGGATGGCCATTCATGGTGACACTTTGGCCAAGATTTCAAAGAACATTACCAATACACTCAAAAATTTGGATGACTATTAGCTCTACTTGGATTGTATAGTCATCATGGTTGTTGGGCATAGAGTATATCCTCTTCATCTCCCCAAGTTTTTCCTTGAAAAAATTTCCAAAAAATATATTTCCTTCCAAATATGGAATGGTATAGATAAAGATTTGACAAAGAGTAAGAAAGGTACTTTCCATGACTCCCATCTCACTATTGGGAGGATGCAGTATACATTCATGAGACATTTTAGAAAATTTGGGAATGAAAGGAGGCATTATGCATTGGATACTCTACCCCACAGGGATTTATTAACAACCTTGGCATCCTATACAAACATTAGTCATTAAACCATGACTTCTTGTTCCCTAATGCCAAAGATGATGATGAAGTAAAAGAAAGAGATCAGACTAGAGGATTAAGTGAACAATTGTTGAGGCTGATACAAGTAAACCCCTCCCTTACACTTAGTCAATCCAAATTTAGGATCCCACCACCATGGGGAAGGAGATCCTCTAAATTCTAGAGTGTCAGGCCTTACCAATAGCTAAGAGACCAAATTCAAGACCCCTAACATCCACATATTGTGATGATAGCTCAAAAATATCAAGATAAATTTATAAGGGAAACATAATCTATTAGAGAACATGAAGAAGAGAAAGATCTAGAAAAGAAACCAACTACTACATAGGAAGAAGAAGAACAAACTCCTCTAGTTCAAGCATCTATTATTGAACTAAGGAGAGTCAAACTAGAACTAGCAAAAGAGTTAAGGTAGAAGAAGGATAAAAAATTTAAGTAAGAGGTGGAGATAATTTTCCTAGACTCCTTTGATGAGGAAGATATGGAACCTAATTTGGAACCTTTAATAGCTATAACATCTAGTATAAATCTCCCCCCTCTTACCCAACAAGTGAGTTCTCAAAAAACTAAGAATACATCACTATGTTATCAAAGAAAACCTAGGGTAGAGAGACCTCAGACCCCATCCACAGAGGTAACCAATGAAGAGGAATAACCTTCAGTTGAAGGTAATCCAAGTCAATAAGTGGATGAGGAAGAGATATAATAAGATAAAGTCTTGAGTTTGTAAGGATTAAAAGTAAAGGCACCCCTCAATGGTGATCAATCTAGTAAGGGTTCTTTCTTCACTACTCCCCTAGGCCTTTCTTCTCTAATGCCCTTACTAGTTAATTATAACATGCCTTATCTAGTTGTTTCTACTTTCCTTCCTATATAATCTCTCTCTACTAGTCTTCTTTTAATTTTTCTAACCTCTACTCCTCCAATTTCCACTTCTACATCTTTAACCATTGATCATGTAGTATCCACTCCTCCAGTCTCCATCCAATCAACCATTGTTACTTCAATACAAACCACCTCTTATCCCACTCTTTATATCCTCCACCTATTCTATTATAGCCACCAAATAACCCATCACCCAAGTGGCTACCTCCTCTACCTAACTGGGTTCACTACTACCTTCTTCAGGACTGCTTCAAACCACAACAATGGTAGAAATAAAAAGGCCCCACAAGAAGAAACATATCTATGTTGTGCACCCCATGCCATAATTTACTAACATAGTCTAGTCAAAGATAATTTATCCCTCAATGCCCAAGACATCCACTGAGCCTAAACTTGAGCCTGAGGAGGATGCATATATAGAATCCCAACCATTGGATCCATCAAAGCTAACTCTTCTAAATTGGTCCAAAGAGTTAGGAGTGTTAGCTTCTAAGAGGCCCAATCTAAAGATCTTCAAGATTCCCATTATAATCTCACTTTTTAACAAATCCATAGCCTTAGTGCAAAGGTTCAATAAGAGAAATATTGAAGATAGTAGTGTCAGAGGCTTAATCCTAGAAGAAAGAGAAGAAATTTACTCTCTTTCAAAGAGGTAGGATAGGAAGAAGGGTTAGTCCCCATACATTGAGGACCTCAAGTCCTACATGGAGACCCATACCAAAGTAGTATTGTCCATCCATGAGGGATTATATTTAGATACAAAGTAACTATAAGAAGATATATAGACTCTTAGAGAGTAGTAGCAGGTGATACGAGTTCCCTCCAGCATAGAGTAGGATGCATAGAATGTGGGACATGTAAATTCAATAACAAAATTGTTTAAACTTTGTTGTCCCCAAAAAATATCACTCATTTTTAGGATAATATTTGAACTATTTCGGTCCTTCATACCAAAATTGTCTCTTCCCTTTTCAAAATTTGTCATGGGCATTCAAATTCCTCATTTTTCAAGCTTCTCAGAAATCTACGGACTCTATAGGCTTAAATCTATGGACTCTGCAGTCTTGAATCTATAGAATTAGTAGGAAGAGAAAATCTACGGACTCTACAGGCCAAGTTCAAAGGACTTCATAGGTTCATTTCTACATGTTCAAAGACTTCTGCAGGTGAGTTCAACCAAAAGAATTAGTTTTTAACACTTGGTCATTTTCAGGATTGTTTCAATGCCTTGGTTCAATCAAAAATCTCCATCGGAAAGCATCTAAGCAAAGAAGACTTGAACCGTTGAACCACTTTGGTTCAAAGGTTCAATGAGTTCAAAATTCAAAAGGTTTAATGCTTTTGGTTCAACGGTGGGTTCAATCAAAGGAACAGTTCAATGGCTTGGTTCAACCAAGCGGTTCAATGCTTTGTTTCACTCGGGTGGTTCATCCACTTTGTTTCAATGTTTTGGTTCATCCTTTGGTTCAATCAAATGGTTCATCAATCAGTTCAAGGCTTCATTTAAACTGTTGAACCAAAACATGGTTCAACAGTTGGTTCAAACAAATGGTTCAAAGTCAGGTTCAATCAAGTGGTTCAATGCTTAGTTCATCTGCTTGGTTCAAATGCTTGGTTCATTTAATTGATTCATCAGCTTGAACCATTTTGGTTCAACTAAGTGGTTCATTACCTTGGTTTAATGAAGTGGTTCAATGGAGTGATTCAACATTTGGTTTAATCAAACGGTTCAACGGCTTGGTTCAACCAAGCGGTTCACTCAGACGGTTCAAAGGAGCGTTTCAAATGCAAAAGTTCAAAGAAGCCTCCCAAAGGATAAGTGCCCTTATGGAGGGCACTTGGTCAATAAAAGTACCCTTCAAAAGGGTCATTTTCAAAGAAGGCCGCAAAGGTAATTCTTTTAGATTTTGTTTAAGGAATTAAAAGAAAAGACTAAGGAAAGAAGTAATTCCTTTAGACTTTTTGTTCAAAGGAATTCCTTTGAACAACAAGTCTGAAAGAATTCAAGAAACAGGTTGTAGGAAGAAAACCCAAATTTTTTTTGAAGGCAAAGTGATCGGAACATTTTCTAAGGACTTTTTGTTTGCAGGAAATTATCCGAGGAAAATGACCGCAGAAACAATCCGTAGGAAAGCCGCGAAAGGCCACCAAAGGACACCGAAGGGCAGGTGCCCTTGTGGGGGACTCTCAGCTGCTAAATAGAAAGACACTTCCTAAAGTTGAAGGGTCACCTTCCCTTTAGGAAGATGTAAAACAAGAAGCTTGAAGGCCATTCAAAGACTACCCAAAAAGCAGATACCCTTGCGGGGGGTTCTTCCCGACCCAAAGTAGATCATTTCTTAAGGCTCAAAAGGGAAGATTATTACTAGGAAAGTGCCAAAAAGAAAAGTTGAAGGACCAAGGGGTGACATGCATGAAGATGTCAAATTTAAGACAGTGAACTAGACATTGAAAACATAGTGATGGGCACGTGAACGTCAATTTTAAAGCTCATAAAATAGTCGTTGATCCTTTGAATCTACAGACCTAAATGCATTCATAGGCTTTAAGGCTAAGACCAGTAGAAAGTGAGAAAGGAACAAAAGAGCAAATTGAATCCAAGACTTGATTTAATTAACCAAAAAAGGAGGAACGATGAAGGTAGGATCAAATCGCCAGGTGGACATTGAAAGTTGCAAACTTTCAATAGCATGACTTGTTTCTCTGCATTAATAAAATAAAATGGGTAAATGTCCCTAAGTTCTAGCCTGTCTTCTTAATAGATTTCAATGCAGCATGATGTGTTATTGTTCTTGAGTCCTTCTTGAAGAGGCTATATAAGGGACTCTCTTCTATTGGAAATGCATCTCTTTTTGACAATCACAACAAAACTCTGCCCAAATTGAAAGGCACTTCTGAGACTTTGAGCTCAGTTTGTTGATCATATTTTATTATTGGAATAAGAAAGCAAGTGATTTTTTAGACTTTGTGTTTTGATATCTTTATTTTTGGGGAAACTGTTCTTATGTCTTTTTTCTTAATATATCTTTTGTTCCTTTAATTCAACAAGCAGAATTAGTGACAGTAGTCAGGAAGGTGTCCTGAAGAGTCAAGTGTGGAGAGACTTTGTGCCCCCATAATTTCCTTTAGTGTGTTTTCTTTTCATTTCTATGTAAAGGACCTTGGGATGACTTTGTGCCCTCATTGTCCTTCGTATCTTACTCTTGAGCAATCCAGGTAGAGACTTTGTGCTACATCTTGATTTCTTGGTTATTACATCCTTTGCTACATTTTGTTGTTACTACCAGGAGTATCCTTGTGGTTTGCTAAATAGTACTTCTAAAAGAAGAGGAGTGTTGTCTAGCATTTCCCTTGAGATTTTCCTTTGATTTGCACACATCATCTCTAAAGAAAGAGAGATGGATAGTTTGTCATACCCTTGAGTATTATTTTTTGTTTATATATATATATATATATATATATATATATAGCATACCTATATGGAACCTCCTCTTGATGAGAGGAGAGATCAATCCCCTTCTGATGTGGTAAACCTACACATTTGGATGACTAATCTTCTTACTTTGGTTGATCAGACCTACTTTATTTATCAGTACATTGATCAACAAAATATTCAACCAACAATTTTTGGCAACTCCACTAGAGATATAATATCCATTATCCATTTATAATCTATCCATTCACCTCCACACTAACTGGGAAAGAATGCACAATTTAAATCCTCAAGCTTTAACTGAAGCAAGTTCAATTCTTTTCCCATTTTTTGTTTCAAAATCTGGCAAATTCAAGGTATACACAAAGCCAAAGGGCTAAAGGTATTGTTGACCCTATATTTGAGTTGGTACAGTAAAGTGATTTTGATATGTTTCTTTCACCATCTCATCTCCAATGAACCAAGAGATTTTCTCCTACTAAAGTCAGATCTCCATTGCTAGATGAAGTATCTACTTCTATTGTTGATAAATCTTTGCCAATAATTACCCCTCTGAGATTTGTTATCCCTCCTTTTCATAATCCTATAATGGTATCTTAAGGCCCCTGGGGTAATGCTTTTGGTCCTCTCAATCTTACTCCACCTCTACATGAGCTTCCATGCAGTTCAAAGAAGAATTTCCCCAAATTCTATGGTGATGGGAAAGTTCATCCTGATGAACACATTGCAGCCTTCAGCATAGCTTATGGAGTAATTGGAGTAGAATTTGAAGATGTAGCAGTTAGGCTATTTGTAGAAACATTACAAGGTGCTGTTGTAGATTGGTTTTATCATCTACAGGCTCGATCAGTAACTGATTAGAATACTCTCAAAGATAAGTTTGAAGCCAGATTCAAACCTGTAGAAGATGTACATGCACTTCTGGCTCAACTTACACAAATGAAGAAAGAGCCTTATGAGCCTATGAGAGACTTCATAGACAAATTTGACAAACTAAGAAATAAAATCTCTATAATAGCTCGACCTACAGCTGAGAATCTCAAATGATTTTTCATTAATTCTCAGTTACCTGAAGTAAGTTTTCTTTTGAGACGTGCTGGTGAAATAGATCTTACTGTAGCTCCACTGAGATAGAAGATGATCTCATCTTAGCAGAGAATATAAGAAGAGATCTAATAGAAATAGAGCTTCATCATCTTCTGAATATTCATCTACAAGCACCATAGATCCAATAGTGCAGAAATTGGCAAATGAATTGCTTGCTCTCAAAAAGCAAATGGCTCAAGGAATGTCTTCTGCTCCTTCATACAGAAGGACATTTCCAAATCAGTTATATCAGGGAAATGCTACCATGAATCAAGGGCAATAGAATCGCCTTCCTCCCCCACAAGGGAAAGTTTCCCTAGAAGCTCCTCTAACTAGTTCAGCAATGGGATATCTTGAAGCAAAATTAGAGTTCACTTTCTAGCCTAAATTGAATCAAGAAAATGACATTGATCTCCTTGAATAAAATCAAGAAGAATCCACTGGCGACTCCCACATTGGTTTCCTGAACTACCAGGATGAACTCAGAAGCAAAAGAGAAGCTTTTGATGGATCATATGCAGTGTTTACCAAATCTAAGAACCAATCAATCTAGCAAGCTGATACAGGGAAGAAAGAAGAGCAACCACAGCTAGCAATCACAATTGCTAAGCATGGAACCATTTTGTCTTTTTAGTCAAAGGATCTGGTGATCACCCAAAATACAAGTACATCAATTTTTCCTTCCCCTTCTAATTCAAATTCACAAACCAACCCACCTCCCATCCCTCCTAAAACTCATAAAGTTGAAGTACCTTTCTCTGTACCTAGCTCTATTCAGCCATTTAACATAATCGATCATGTCAAAAAGATAAAAATATAAATGTCTAAGTTTAAATATTTGCAGTCCAATCTTGATCAATTGAATAAGTTGGTCCAATATGTCAAGAACCAAACCGTCCCTATAAGACAAAAAACTAAAAAGGTAATTCCTGATTCTCTAAAGAACATGCCTATTCTAAATAATCTGGTCATTACTCCTCTAGTTGCTCCTAAAAAAATAGAACCTTTCTATGTTTCCCTATTAATTAATGGCCACAAGCTGAGTAACTATATTATAGACTCAGGTGCATCTAACAATGTCATGCCTACTAAAGTAGCTGATTCTCTTGGTCTCACACTAACCAAGTCATTTGGGAGATGTTTCTCTATGGAGAACAAGCAAGTACCATTGCTCAAGCAAGTACCATTGCTAGAGCAAATAAAAGATGCCCAATTTGCATTTACAACCTTTCCAGACAAGAGAATCAAGATGACTATACTGATGGCTGACATCCTAGCATCCTATGGCATTTTGCTTGGATGAAATTTATGCAAGGACGTGGGAGGTGAATTAAGCATGGATCTATCTGAGGCAAGGATCCCTATACAAGGCATAATGAAAAGGTTGCTCCCTAAAAAGGAAGAAAAATATGTGGTCACCCAAACATTAGCCCCTAAAGCTCAAATCCTTTTTGAATCTGCAGGTATGGGTAACTATTTTCTATCTATAGACAAAGTGCATGAAACACCTGATATAATTCTTGAAAGTGTCAACTCAAAAATTAGTTCAACTAGAACCGCAGAAGAACTAGTAGGCTACAATATAGATGAAGAAGGATCCTCCATCTCTGATGAAGGAAAGTCTAAAGAAAAACTAGTATCAGATGAGATATGGACTTTAGAATTTGATGGCAGCTGCTCCTCTACCGGTTCAAGAGCTAAGATTGTGTTGATATCTCCTCAAAGAGATATGTTTCCTTCATCTTACAAATTACATTTTAGCAACACTAACAATACAATTGAATATGAATCTTTGCTACTTGGCATGAAGGTTGCTCAAGACAATGGCATCAAGTTTCTTCATGCCAAAGCGGATGTTAAATTAGTGGTTTGTCAAGTAAGAAATCTTTACCAAACCAAGAATAAAATATTATGCCACTATCTTAACCTAGTTTGGGACCAAATTGAAAGCTTTGATGCTTTCAACATTTCTGCCATACCTAGAGAGTCTAATGACAGAGCTGATGCACTTGTTGTTTCAGAAACTCTCTTAGTTCTTCATTAAATTTTCAAAGAAGATAGGTATACTATTAAGCTGGTCTACAGACCAAGTGTTCCTAATAATGCTGATTATTGGCAAGTATTTAATGATGATTATCAAATCATTGCTTTCCTGGAATGAAAAGACAATTTTGAACAACTACATTTTGAAGGTAGTAAATCTCAAAAGAATGAATCAGCCTTTGAATCTAGTTCAGATATAAATGAAGAGTTCTTACAGCTGAAAGGAAATAAAATTCCCAAAGGCCTGGTTTCTCTTGAGAAGTTGTTTGACAAGCATGATAGATTCATCAAACAACAACAAACAGATTCAAGTTTTTCTCAAGGATTCGATCAAGTAAATCTAACCACTAAAGAAAATCCCAAGATGGTCAACATTGGTAAGTGCTGCACCCCTGAAAAAAGATTCAATTTCACCACTTTGCTTCATCAATACACGGATGTCTTAGCATATTCTTATGAAGACTTGAAGTCTCTCAAACTTGATGAAATTTGCCATGACATTCCTCTCAAGGCTGACTCAATGCCCTACAAGCAAAAATCCAAACAGTATAATCTGAAAATATCAAGTACTATTCTATTTGAGATATAAAAAATGTTAAATGCTAGAACCATCTTCCCAATCCATCATTTCACATGGATTGTAAACATAGTGCCTATAAGGAAGAAGAATGGTGAAATTCACATTTGTGTAGATTTTAGAAATCTAAATCAATTATCTTTGAAGGATAATTATCCTTTGCCAATTATGGATCAAGTGCTTCAAATAGAATTAGGTTCAGAAATGCTATCAATGTTGGATGGCTTCTCAAAATATAATCAAGTTGAAGTTGGTGAAGCAGACCAACACAAGACTACATTCACCACATGTTGGGGTACATTTGCATATAGAAGAATGCCTTTTGGTTTAATAAATGCTGGTGCTACCTTTCAGAGAGCAATGGATTTGGCTTTCAAAGATGAGATTGGTAAATTCATAGTGGTATACCTTGATGACTTGACTGTCTTTTCAAGGCATCGATCTGATCATGCACGCCACTTATAACAAGTGTTGAAGCGCTGTCGCCAAAATGGTATTTCCTTAAATCCTAAAAAGTCTATTTTTGGAGTAATAGAAGGGAAACTTCTTGGACACATTGTGTCCAAAGAAGGCATAAAGATTGACTCAGACAGAGTCAAGTCTATTTAAGAGCTTAATTTTCTAACAAGCAAAAATGTTGTTCATTCTTTCTTCGAAAAGGTGAATTTCTTACAGAGATTCATCCCTGAATTTGCTGAGAAGACTAGACACATTATGAACATGATGAAAGGGAAGACCATCTTCAGCTGGACTAAAGAAGGCAAGTCAGCATTTTAGGATATCAAGACTGCCATTGCTCACACCCCTACCTTGGTTTGTCCAGATTATAACAAAGATTTCATCATATATAGCTATGCATCTGAACACACTCTTTCAGCAATTCTTGTTCAATAGGACAAGGAAGATATGGAATCTCCTATCTTTTTCATGAGTTGCCCTCTTAAAACCCATGAGATGAAGTATTCAAATGTAGAGAGACATGCTTATGCATTGGTGAAAGCAGTCAAACATTTTTGCTTCTATATTCTAAATTCACACACTACTTCCTTAGTTCCTGACACTACAATCAAGTCTATATTAACTTAGTAGGAGTTTGGCACAAAAAGAGGTAATTAGATTGCAAAGATCTAAGAGTTTGATCTAGACATCAAGCTGATAAAGCTGGTCAGGGGTAAAGGCCTATGCCAATTAATTGTTGACAATAAGCCAGAAGACACACAACATGAATAAACTAAAGTGGAAGAGACACCAATAGTCCTTTTTGTCTCCACTACTAATGAGTGGTATTCAGGTATCACTCATTTCCTTACTTATGGTGAATGTCCTGCTCATTTGTCTTACAAAAAAAGGAGGCTATCAAGTTGAAAGCTTCCAATTTTGTCTTATGGGACAATGGCTTATACAAGATAAGCATAGATAGAGTATTCCTTTGTTGTGTAGACAAAGAGCAACAAAGCCATATTTTGAAATCTTTCCACAATCTGGCCTATGGAGGACATTTTTTTTCTCTTGTGACTACTCACAAGATTCTACGAGCTAGGTATTACTAGCCAACTCTTTTCTAAGATGCACATAAGTGGGTGAGAAAATGTGAACTCTGTCAGCAATTTGTTGGAAGGCCCAAGTTAGCTGCTATGCCTCTCAAGCCAGTGATCATAGAAGAACCTTTTCAGCAATGGGGGATTGATTTTATTGGGACTATAAACCCATCTTTAAGTGTTGGACATGATTATGTCCTTACAGCAACTGACTATTTCACCAAGTGGGTAGAAGCAATCCCAACTAATCATGCTACTTCAGAAGTTATATGCAACTTCCTCAAAGAGAATATCATTTTTAGGTTTGGAGTTCTGATCAAAATTTTTACTGATAATGCAGCTTGTTTCACCTCCCAGGGGATTACACATTTCTATTTCTATTTCCATTATGGAATTATACTCTCATTCTTCTGATTATTTTCCATAAGGGAATGGACAAGCTGAATCCAGTAATAAGAACCTGGTAACTATCATCAAGAAGCTAGCAGATGATAATCAAAGAACATGGAATAAAGCATTGGTTGATGCTCTATGGGCAGACAAAATCACACCAAAGAGGGCAATTGGTATGTCTCCTTTTCAACTTCTTTATGGTATCAATGCTGAGATACCAATCACCCTAGAATTGCCAGCCTTGAAATTGGCAAAGGCAATTAAAGATCAGACATATGAAAGCTCTCTTGATAAAAGAATCATGTGCCTGACTGAGTTGGAGGAATAGAGAACCATGGTGGTAGACAGAATTGTTGCTCATCAAAGTCTAGTAAATAATCTCTTTGACCAGAAGGCCAAAAACCATGATTTCTAGATTGGGGATCAAGTCCTGGGACAAAAGGAGAGAACCAAAGGGGATGCATGGAAAGTTTGACTCTCTTTGGAGAGGCCCATTTATAATTCATTATCACATTGGTGAAAATAACTTTCTGCTAAAATATCAAGATGGCACACTCTTTTCTCTGCCTCAAAATGGGTAGCATTTGAAACACTTCAACTCTTGAAGTATCAGATCATTGCATCTGTATATATGTATATTTGTACAATTTTTAATTCTATTTTATTTTGTTTGTCATTTTTTTTTATGCCTTTCATTTTTGGGTATCATGACTCCGTAACCCAATGGTACACATGAAGACACTAGAGATTCTAGATTCTACTCCCTTCAATTCTTTTTGCAATTGAGAGAAGTTCCCCAACTGGAGCCAGCTATTGTCCCCCAAAAAATATCACTCATTTTTGGGACAACATTTAAACTATTTTGGTCCTACAGACCAAAATTGTCTCTTCCCTTTTAAAAATTTGTCTTGGGCATTCAAATTCCTCATTTTTCAAGCTTTTCAGAAATCTACAGACTCTGCAGGCTTAAATCTATAGACTCTGCAGGCTTGAATCTACAGACTCATTAGGAAGAGAAAATCTATAGACTCTGTAGGCCAAGTTCAAAGGATTTCACAGGTTCATTTCTATAGGTTTAAAGACTTATGCAGGTGAGTTCAACCAAAAGAATTAGTTTCTAACACTTGGTCATTTTTGGGATTGTTTTAGTGCCTTGGTTCAATCAAAAATCTCCATTGGCAAGCATCTAAGTAAAGAAAACTTGAACCATTAAACCATTGAACCACTTTGATTTAAAGGTTCAACGAGTTCAAAATTCAAAAGGTTCAAAGCTTTTGGTTCAACGATGAGTTCAATCAAAGGAATGGTTCAATGGCTTGGTTCAACCAAGTGGTTCAATGCTTTGTTTCACTCGGGTGGTTCATCCGCTTTGTTTCAATATTTTGGTTCATTCTTTGGTTCAATCAAATGGTTCGTTAGTCAGTTCAAGGCTTTGTTTGAACCATTGAACCAATGCTTGGTTCAATGGTTGGTTCAAACAAATGGTTCAAAGGTAGGTTCAATCAAGTGGTTCAATGCTCAATTCATCCACTTGGTTCAAAGGCTTGGTTCATTCAATTGGTTCATCAACTTGAACCATTTTGGTTTAACCAATCATTTCATTGCCTTGGTTTAACGAAGTGGTTCAATGGAGTGGTTCAACGTTTGGTTTGATCAAATGGTTCAACGGCTTGGTTCAACCAAGCAGTTCACTTAGATGGTTCAAAGGAGCGTTTCAAATGTAAAATATCAAAGAAGCCTCTTGAAGGACAAGTGCCCTTGCGGAGGGCACTTGGTCAAAAAAATTACCCTTTGAAAGGGTCATTTTCAAAGAAGGCTGCAAAGGTAATTCTTTCAAATTTTATTTAAGGAATTAAAAAAAGATTAAGGAAAGAAGTAATTCCTTCAGACTTTTTGTCCAAAGGAATTCCTTCAAACAAAAAGTCTAAAAGAATTTAAGAAACAAGCTATGGAAAGAAAACCTGAAGGATTTTTTGAAGGCAAAGTGATCGAAACATTTTTTGCGGACTTTTTGTCCACGGGAAATTGTCCGAGGAAAATGCCTAGGGAAAATGCCTGCAAATCGGTCTGCAAGAAAGCCGTGAAAGGCTGTTGAAGGACCCTGAAGGACCCTGAAGCATAGGTGCCCTTGTGGAAGACTCTCAGCTGCCAAATAGAAGGACACTTCCCCAAAGCTGAAGGGTCACCTTCCCTTTGGGAAGATGTAAAACAAGAAGCCTGAAGGCCATTTGAAGACTGCTTGAAAAGCAAATACCCTTGCGGGGGGTTCTTCCCGACCCAAATCAAATCATTTATTAAGACCTAAAAGGGCAAATTCTTTCTCAAAAAGTGCCAAATAGAAGATCCAAAGAAGGACCAAGGGGTGATGTGCCCGAAGACATCAAATTCAAGACAATGAACTAGCCATTGAAAACATAGTGACGGGCGCACGAATGCCAATTTTAAAGCTCATAAAATAGTCTTTGATCCTTTGAAGCTACAGACCTAGATGCATTCACAGGCTTTAAGGCTAAGACCAATAAAAAGTGAGGAAGGAACAGAATAGCAAATTGAATCCAAGACCCAATTCAATTAACCAAAAAAAGAGGAATGATGAAGGTAGGATCGATCACCAGGTGGACATTGAAAGTTGCAAACTTTCAATAGCGTGACTTGTTTCTTTGCATTGATAAAATCAAATGGGTAAATGCCCCTAAGTTCCAGCCTATATTCTTAACATATTTCAATGCAACATGATGTGTTACTATTCCTGAGTCCTTCTTGAAGAGGCTATATAAAGGACTCTCTTCTATTGTAAATGCATCTCTTTTTGACAATCAAAATGAAACTCTGCCCAAATTGAAAGGCACTTCTAAGACTTTGAGCTTAGTTGATCATATTTTGTTATTAGAATAAAAAAGCAAGTGATTTTTTAGACTTTGTGATGTGATATCTTTATTGTTGGGGAAACTATTCTTATGTCTTTTTCCTTAATATATCTTTTGTTCCTTTAATTCAACAAGCAAAATTAGTGACAGCAGTCAAGAAGGTGTCCTAAAGATTCAAGTGTGGAGAGACTTTATGCCCCCATAATAGCCTTTAGTGTGTTTTCTTTTCATTTCTATGTAAAGGACCTTGGGACAACTTTGTGCCCTCATTGTCCTTCGTATCTTACTCTTGAGCAATCCAGGTGGAGACTTTGTGCTGCATCTTGATTTTCTGGTTATTACATCCTTTGCTACATTTTGCTGTTACTACCAGGAGTATTCTTATGGTTTGCTAAATAGTACTTCTGAAAGAAGAGGAGTGATGTCTGTCATTTCCCTTGAATTTTTCCTTTGATTTGCACACATCATCTCTGAAGAAAGAGAGATGGATGGTTTGTCCTACCCTTGAGTATTATTTTTTGTTTATATATATATATATATATATATATATATATATATATATATATATATAATACCTATAGCGAACCTCCCCTTGATGAGAGGAGAGATCAGTCCCCTTCTGATGTGGTAAACCTACACATTTGGATGACTAATCTTCCTACTTTAGCTGATCAGACCTATTTTGTTTATCAGTACACTGATCGACAAAATATTCAACCAACAAACTTATTAGAGAAGATGAAAATAAACTAAATTTATTGGTATTGTATACCCCTAATAAGGTATTTAGCCACTTAAATTTGATGACCACTTTAGAGGCAACTAATGAATTAAATTTAGCTATCATTAAAACTTAGGAGTCTTGAGATTGGGTAACTAGTTTTAAAGCTTTAGTGAACAAGTTTGCAGAATATGAAAAACAAGAAACATAAATTTTGGATGAGGTAGAGCTAACAAGAGCTTGATATAACACAAGGAAGCTAGTAGCTTGAGCTATTTTTTGATCAGATGATTCAATAATATTTAGACAATTTCAAGCAAAGTCTAAAAATACTAAGTTTAGAGGACATTGAAGTAAAGCTAGGTATAGCTAGGAAGAATGCAATAGAAGTGGAGATATTTTGGGTTGGCTTCCAAGCCACCAAGATAGAACATGCAAGGATAATGAAATGGAAATACAAGGTAAATATACATCATCTCCTTGATATGATCATAATTTGAGCACATTATGCCAAATAATACAAATATTATCAATATGCATAAGCCAAAAAGAAAGCAGTCTCAGCACCACCTATTAGTTATATTGCTTAGACCGCACCTACAGTGCCAACTATAACACCATCATCAAATTTAGTACCTCCTAGCTCAATGAGTGCCTCAATGTCACCTATTATTTTTGATCTATTTATAACTCTAGTCCAATATACAAGTGCATCCCCAACTACAACTCTAACCACCATGTTTATTGTAACAACAAGTTCAACTCTAGTTGCCAACATAACTCTAATTATAATAGTAGTTCTAACAACTTTAAAAAGTGTCAAATATAACAAAGATAACGTTAGTCTAAGGATATTTTTGTATAAATTTTTGATGTAACAATTACAAATGAATAGTTAAGTCTTATTACATCCATGTTATAATTAAACAGATTTTTTTTTGCCATCATGCACACATTACATGTTTGAGGTTATCTAAAAGTTATAAATTTCATTTTTATACTAAATTATAACTTGTGATCTAGTTATCATGATGTAATAAAAAAAAATTCTATACTTTGAGGATGATGTGACCCCTTCCCCGAGTTATTTGTATACGTGTAGAACCATCTTTTTAAAGGGTTGCAGTTTTAGATCAATAAATAGGAAGAGATAAAGAGATTGATTATCATGCAACTATGTTTGTTCTTTCTTCTTACCTTTCTATGTTAATGAAATTTAAGTTTATTTGTATATATCAATTCAATAATTCTAAAGTGTGCTAATGTTGTAGATGAATCTGATTATTTTAATTAATGAATAGTAATCTTATATGTGAAAAAATAATTGTGGATTGGTATGTTTCATTGATTTAAGTATTTAGTATAGGTTAAATCAATAATTTAAAGTGTGAAAAGGTACCTCTTTGGGTATAGTTATCTAAGTATGAGCCATATCTACCCTAGATAACTTTTTTGTCTGAGATGTAATCTCTCAAATAAGGGTGTGCAACAACATCCCTAAGGAGAGAAACCTTTAGTTGAGATCATTGAGAATCCTATATTTATTTTCTTAGACTGCTAACCATGCTTGTTTGTGAGTGTGCAATATTTTAAAGTGATAAACATTGGTCTTGGAGATACTTTTCCACCAAATAAATAGTCTTATAAGTGATATTTCAAGAACATAGAGCATTATTTCTTGGCTTGCCCTTTTTTCCACTTTTTTGAGTTTCTTTGAAATCTACCCACCTTTGAATAATTATCCACCCATCCAACTCACTTAGTGATTAATTTATATTATATTCCATGCATCTATCCACAAAACTCAGTTAAACAACCCACAAACTCAACCTTTTATTCCATCACCTAGTTGTTTTAACCACATAGTTGTAACTTATGTCCTGGAGTGGAGCCTTGTTCCATAGAGATCCCATAACATTAGAGGTGACCTTGTTTAACCTTCTATGGTTTTCATAAACCCACATCAATATAAAAAACCAGTGTTATAAAAGGGCACACTCATGTATTTTATCAATAGTAGAGGTTAGTCACTGTATAGAGTTTCACTGGAGATACCTAGGAGAATAACAAGGTCTAAGGCCCAAGATAGATTTTTGGTTTCACTATTATCCTACAAGGCCTAGACCAATACCTATCATCCCTAAAGTACATTGAACTATAACACCTTCCCTTATAATCAGCATCCCACTTATCAATCCTCTTGTGGATCAACCTGGGTTAGTCAAATCCATTATTGCCATCCCTGGGGACCAATATGATCTGACAAGGAACCTGAAAAAGTATTTGCCTATATTGTCCCCCTTAAATAGGAGGATGAAAAAATAACACCCTTCCTCCTCAATTCATTCCTCACCTCATAGCTACTACTCAGTAGCTCCTTCTGCTATCTTAAACCTGGTTGGTTTGGTCGAATCAATGGCTGCTCGAGTAGATCTCAGAGGCCATGTATAGTTGTCCCTTGGCTGTCCCAAACCGCCACCTCTATATTGTCCTATAGGTGGTAAAGAGGTAACCTTTGGCTGCCCCTAGGAGTAGAAGACTCAAAATTATAGGCCTTTTGGATGGCCTCTCTCAATGTTGGTGGGTCAAATGCCTTAACCGACCCTCACAAAGTTTTGACCAAGCCCTCTAGGAACAAAACCACCAACCTCCTATCCAAAATGTTGATCACCATGACTAAAAGCTACTAAAACTCAAAATTATAATCGTCTATTGAGGCATTTTGCCTCAATTGAGCCAAATCACAGAAATGGAGTTCCAGATGTGCCCTATCAAACCTCTCTAAGAATCTCTTACTCAACTCCCCATAGGTATGTATGTGTTGATGCCTTTGTGTGATCAATTCATGATACCACCACCCCTGTGATGCTCCCTCTAAATGCAAAGTGGAAAATCAAATTGCCTCTATATCTACCATGGATTGTAGTGTAAAGAAGGTGTCCACCTTTTGAATCCATGCCCTCATCGAACTCCTCGGTGATCTATCAAAAGTGGAAAGAGATACTTTCCCCATCGCATGTTGGAGATCTCCCTAGCTTCCCCTATGTCTCTGGGAAATCTTAGGCTCACTCCTCCCTCATTTCCAAGATGAATACTTGAAAAAACTCTTAGCACCCCTTACTACAACAAATGTATCAGAATACTCTGTCTCTCTCTCTAACTCATCAAGTGGGTTAGGCAAACCCTCTCTCTCTAATAAGCGATCCTCTCTCTGAATGAATGTAGGCTAGGTGGACCTATGTGTAGGTGTTTCATTCCCCAAGGGGGTTGTATGTATGTCAGGGTGATTCCTTGAGGTATTGCTACTCCATTGAGAGGCTTAAAGCCACTCATCTCTCATAGCATAGATGAACCCCTCCATCACTACTATCATCCTTTCTTATGACTATGAATACCTTAAAGCTCTTTCCTCTGCTTCTCTATCCCTTCTCTCTCTTTGTCTCCAATGGATCCATGTTACACCTCACTTATTCATATTCTGCTTGTTGGTTCATTGAACTTTTTTTGTTGTTCCTTAAGGTAATACCTTACCTCTTTGTCACCACTCATATAACAATTATCTTCAAATCCCCACAATTATTAAAGATATGGCTCTGATACCATTGTAATGTCCTTGATTTGGGACAAATCAACAAAATAAAGTTTTTCCAACAAACCCTATCAAATCTGAAATAAATTTAAAAAATTTAATATAAACCAACAAACTCTTGTTGTTGTAAATGCACCACAAAAATGAAAATAAAGACTCCAAACCACTGTGAAAATTAACAAATAAATATTTTATGTTATTTAGCCACCAATGGGTCTCATCACCAAGAAGGAAGAAGCTGAAGAAGGAAGGTCTCAACCTCCAATCCGTAATGCTACCCAAGCTAAACTTCGGTGCCCTTTTCCACACACCAACCCTGATCAAACCCTTGTCAATTGTAGACAAAGCTATATAAAATGCAGCATCCAAAATAGCATTAGTTCACCACTGAATAAGACTTCCAATAAGCTAAAATCCAAGCCATACCAAGTCACCAAAATTTAGAATATTATAACATTAATTAAATAAGAAATCAGAGCTTGTTTCACCCTTAAATCACTGCCAAATCCTCTAAAATTAATTGTCAAAAATTCAGAAATAAATATTATTATTTGTCCAATATTTAAGATCTAAAATCACCCTATAAGCCCTAGAGACATTCCCCAAGGTGAATCACCCAAGTTCAAAATTAATTACAATAAAATCAGAATTTACAATATTCAATTTAATCGCCAAATGATTGTTGACAATTTTGACCTCATAGGTCAAATTGTCACCCTTATCATTCTAAACTTTGAATAAGCATGTTTATTTGTCCAAATGTCAAGAAGTGGGCTTGTTCAAAAAAATTTAAGGGCTCTTATTCTTTGGAGAAAGTTCATCTCAAAGTTCTGAGGGATCATTTCAAATTTTTCAAAGGTTTCTTTTACTTCAAAAAAGTCAGTTTCAAATTTTCAAGAAAGTCCATTTCAATAATGTCGAAGGGTTCTTTGCATAAAGCCCGAAGGGCACTTTTTCAAAGAAAAAGGTCCTTTTTAGACTTCTGAACAGTGCATTTCAAAATTTTGAAGGACTCTACAATTTTTCTAAAGACATTTCATAGAGGCAAAAGGGGCTCTTTTCCTTTTGGAAAAGTCAATATTCAAAAGTCCAAAGGACCATTTATAAAAGTTCCAAAGGGCAAGTAGACCATTTCAAGCTTTTCGAAGAGCAACTTGGAAATTTTTAAAGGGCACTTGGAAAGAATCCCAAAGGGTATCTGCCCTTTGAGAAAGTTCACTTCACAATTTCGAAGGACCTTTACAAAGCTCGAAGGGCAATTTCGAAAACCTGAAGAGACAATTGTATAAATTTTGAAGGGACGTTCCTTCAGACAAATTGTCTGAAGGAATGTGTCGAACAAAAAAGCTGAAAGAAAGAGACATTTAAGAAGCCGAAGGACACTTTCCCTTCAGGAAAGTCATTATCAAGAAAACTAAGAAGAAAGAATTCCTTCAGACTTTTTGTCTGAAGGAAATGAATGAAGCAAGGGGATGTTTCACAAAACCCCGAAGGGCTCTTTCCCTTTGGGAAGGTTTGTGCTAAAAAATCTGAAGGGTTAGAATCCCTTCAAAAAAGTCCACTTTAAAAATGTTGAAGGGTCTTTTTGGAAATGCTGAAGGGACATTTTAAAAGCCTAAAGAGCAATTTGCAAGGAAGAATTCCTTCGGACTTTTTGTCTAAAGGAAGTTTATGAAGGAAAGGGCTTGTCAAAAAGCCCAAAATACCTAATTCCATTAGACTTTTTGTTTGAAGGAATTGTCTAAGATAAAATCCCAAAGACATAAAATTCCTTCAGACTTTTTGGTCCAAAGGAATGGTTCAAAGAAAAGCCTGAGACAATTACAAAGAAACCAAGTAGAAAAGGTGAAAGAAAGGAAAATCTGAGGAAATAATTTGTGGACAATAAATCCAAAAATAGGGATAGAAGCAAACAGTCTACACACAAGTGACCCAAAGCAATGAGCAAAGCAATGGTTTATCAAATGACTTTACTTCTTTCAAACTAATGAGCAAAGCAATGAGAAAAATTCAAAGGGAAAGTGGACCAAACAAAGTTTTCGAAAGGACACTTTGAGAATTTTTGGAAGGGTACTTTGCAAGAAGTCTGAAGGGCAAGTGGACCGTTGCAAAAGTTATGAAGGGCAAGTGGACCATTGCAAAAAGTTCGAAGGGATCTTTTTAAAAAGTTTGAAGGGCAAGTGGACCATTGCAAAAGTTTCAAAGGGCAAGTGGACCGTTGCAGAAAGTCTGAAGGGATATTTTCAAAAAGTCTAAAAGGCAAGTGGACCATTGCAGAAAGTTTGAAGGGATCTTTTCAAAAAATCTGAAGGGTATGTGGACCCTTGAAAAAAAGCTAAAGGGTAGTTTTGTAAAAAGCTGAAGGGTATGTGGACCCTTAAATAAAATCCGAAGGGCACTTAGACATTCCTTCGGGGAAATTGTTCGCAACAATTCCATCAGGGAAATTGTCCCAAAATTCCCTTAACAAAAATCTGGCAACAAATTGTCTGAAGAGAAAGGTCACTTACAACTTTGCCAAAGATAAAGTGTGAAAGACTTATAAGGCGTTCTCAAAGGGACAAGGCATGTTAAATATCGATCAAGTCTAAAAGGATCAATGGTGCAAAAGCATTACAAGAATCCCAAAGAAAATGAGATCACGTCAACATGCTAGAGTTTAACGATACAATAGAAATGGTAAAAGTCAAGCATATTGAATATAATCAAAAGGAGCAAAAGTGAACCAATCATGTAGAAGATATCGAGATGCAAGAAAGAGATCAATGGTTAATACAAGAGAGATCAACAATTTTATTGAAATAGGGCATATATCTGATGGCTTAAGATAGAGAGTGATTGGTGCCAAAGACAAGATGAATAATCCTCATTTAAAGACATGACCAGATAAACAGTGAGCTCAAAAAGTCTACATGGAGCCTGAGATTGATCAATCTAACTGATCAATCATCGATTAAGGAGGATGTGCATTTATGAAATAAATCCAACAGTTGCCAAACATAGTAAAGAGACCAAATCATTATGGCGTGATGCATGAACTGAGACACAAAATGGGTATATGTTAAATTCACATTGAATGAAGAACCAGAAAAGGGGAGTTGAAGTGTGAAAAGGAAATGGTGCAGTAATGACATGAATCTAATAGTAGATAGATACAGTAAATAAACAAAAACTTACAACATGAAGCATGAATCAAGACACAAAAAGCGTGTATGTCAAAGTCACATTAAATGGGAATCGGTTAAGTGGAGTTGGAGTATGAATGCAATTGGAGACATGAAACCCTAAAATCCATTATATATACATGACTTCAAAACATTGTTTAAGTGTTACTATCATTGCATTTGAGAGAGTGTTGTAAAGCAACTTGAAGAGTGTCACATTGAAATGTATGCAGACACAAAGTGAAAGACAGAGCAACAAAGAGTAAGGCAAAGAAGAAGAAAGAGCACACAAAGAATGTGTAGAGATTGAGCAGAGAGTAAGCAATCGAGCGTAAGGCAAAGAAGAAGAAAGATCACATAGAGAATGTGCAGAGATTGAGCAGAGAGTGAGCAGTTATAGACTAAACTTGTAACAAAAAAATTGATCTGGATTCATTCATGAATCCATCTTGTATTCTGAAGTTGTATCTTCATAGTTTTGATTGGTTGGTGCCATTATAAAATTGAGTTGGTGCTCAGTTAGGAGATTGGTGTCTCCTTAGGGAGTGGGTGCTTTCTTAGAGTGGGTGCTCTTGAATGTAACCAGTAAGGTTAGCCAATGAAAAATTTAACAGTGAGGCTAGATTAGAATAGTAGATTCTAGCAACCATTTTCACTGTGGTTTTTTACTTTGAGTTTTCCACGTAAAAATCTTGAGTAATGTGTTTTTGTGTGTATGTGTAATCTCTGCATATGTTCTTTGACTTGCATATGAATTTGTATTTCTTCTAAATTTGTTAAAAGAACTAGTTTTAGCTGATCTACTAATTCACCCCCCCCCTCTCAATAGATAGTTGTGTTAAACACCAACTTCGACCTAGTTACACTCATTTTTTGTGCCTAGAAACACACCTGGGGCACAACCTTCACTCCAAACTACAAGATGGAACAAGAAGGTGTATGCGGAAGCAGATAAAGCATGTGAAAATTTTTGGTACTTTAACAACCTTCCCTTTAATGTGGCGAGGAGCCCATACTGAGAATATTTGGTTATAGCACTAATAGTTGTAGGGAAAGTGTATAAAGCACCCTCTCCAAAAGACTTGAGTGGGAAGTTGCTCAAGAATGTAGTTGAAGATGTAAAGGTGATTGTTGAAGATCGAAAGAGGTTGTGGCATAAATTTGGATGTGCCATTCTTTTTGATGGATGGATGGATGAAAATAACCACACCCTCATCAACTTTTTGGCACCTTCAAATGGTGAGCTATTTTTTTTAAATCCATTGATGCATCAAGTAAAATAAAAAATGCAAAAACTTTGAGCTTGATGTTAGATGAGGAGGTCTTAGAGGTGGGCATCGAGAATGTTGTCCAAATTATCACAGACAATGAAGTAACATATGTGGCAGCTAAGAGACTTCTTAGGGAGAGAAATCCATCTTTCTGTTGGACACCTTGTGTGGCTCATTGCCTTGACCTTATTTTTTAGGACATAGGCGAACTTGATTAGGTGTAACCAGTTGTAGAAGAAGCTAGAGAAATAACTAAATATATCTACAATCACTCTTGGGTTCTGTTGTGGGCTAGAATTTCACCCTTTGTAGGAGAGTTCCTCAAGCTCTCTCACTCCTAGCTACAAGCATTGGGACAACCTCAAGCTATCGTATCCTATCATGAATTTGAACCTTTGGGTTTTTTAATGAGGATAGTTCTTCAAATGCTTCACTTTAGCTCTCATTTCCCATCCTGAAATCCTTTGTTGACTAAGAAAAAGGGATAGGAGAATAACATAAAAATAAAAATCTAAGCTAAGGGAGGTGATGCACCAAAAGTCAGTGATCCACATTCAGACTAGGAACCTTAGTGACTACTACAGGACTTAAACAAGACAAGTCTAGCTAGTCCTATGTTAGAGCTGCAAGTAGAGTAGGTGTGTGGAGGTTAAAGAGGAAGATGCACTTTGAAGGGTAGGAAGAAATAGGTCTGCAAGAGAGACACTATGACTTGTAATTCTTCAAAAAGGCACCAAAGGCTAACACATCACATGACCTGTAAAAAACTAAGAAAACTAAAGCAAGGTGCATAGAGAAATCACAAATGATGAGGAAAGACATTATTTTTCAAGTTAAACTTCAATAATGCACACTTGACTTCAATGAAAATCAAAAAGTTGTCTTGTATTGATTCAAGAGATTGTTACAAAGAAATTTTGACAGAGTGCCTCTATCACCAGTCAAGGGATCCATTTCTAGGCCTAACAACCTATATATATATATATATATATATATATATATATAGCAAAAAAGGGATGAAAGGACTTTTTTTTAAAAGACAGAGAAGGGGGGTCTTAATCACTAAAAATCCTTTTCCTTTTCCATCCCCTAACTGCATTAATTCTCTTTTTTATGAGGATAAAAACTCCATGCTTGTGTACTTAGCAGCATCATGATTGAACCTATTCTAGGCAATTGTTTGTCAGTGGTATGACCGAAAGCATGGCTCTAAACAAAATGAAAAGGACCAATTTATCGAGAAATAAACCTTTCAGGAAAGTTTTATAGGGCATTTTGCTTAAAGAAAATATCCTTTGGAAAACCTTGCTTGGATACTTCTCTAAAGAAAATAAGCTTTCAGAACATTTCTTTTGGATAAAGTCTGAAAGAACTCTGACACTAAAAGTCCAAAAAAATGGAAGTAAAGACTTAGCTGAAAATGAGACTTTGCACTTGGCTTCTGATTGATCGAGTTTTCCCCACTTGACTACTTTGGACTTCTCAGACCTCACTGCTTACTACTTCAGACTTTCCACTGTTTTCAACTTATAAGGCAATTTAAGTAAAGCAGCTTTACTAATGGAGTCCGTAGATTTTTGACAGAGTTCATAGATCTCTGATGGAGTCCGTATATTTCTAATGGAGTCCGTAGATCTCTGATGAAGTCTGTACATTTTCAAATCAGTCAAAATGTTAGTATGTGGGCTGAAAATGGCCAACATATTCTCAGCTTGATAAGAGAGCACACCAAAGAAAAAAAGCTTGTTCGAATAGGGTCACCAAGTTTGCAATGAAATTTCTTACATTGCAAAGTATTTGCAGTTTGTTAACTCCTTTGAAGTAGATGTTTGTCTCTCAAGCATGGATGTAGTCATCATATTCTAAAAAAATCGATAGAGTGAAGGTTGCAAAGACAATTTTGAATGAGGCCTTCAAAACGAGAGCTACAGAGATTGTCAAGGTAACTTTGAAGTAGAAATTTAAATTTCAAGTTGTTTCCCTTGTTTTCAATTATTTAAACTTAAAGTATTTATTTTATAATTTATATATAAGTTTGTAACACTAACTTTAATTTGTTTGTAACTTTGTAATTGTCTGAGCCTTTGGTGAGGGTTTTGTGATTCGTGGATGGAGAGCAAAATTCAATGGGTTATAATTATGATGCCATGTATAGGGCCAAAGAGGCAATCCAAAATTATTCTAGAGGATATCGTGCCAAATTTGATCCCATTTGGGAGTTGATTGATTGAAGGTGGAGCAATCAACTACACCAACCCATCCATGCAGTAGGGTACTACCTTAACCCCAAGTTTTTCTACACCATTGGCTTCACAAATGCTAATGGAAAGGTTATGGAGGGGCTCTCAACATGCATTAAGAGTATAACACCTGATGCTGAGGTGAAGGACCTCATTATTGCAAAGTTGTAGAACTACAAGTAGGCAAGGGAAAAGCTCTTTTCTTCAGCACTAGTTATCCAAGGGAAAGCCATGCAGTCACCAAATAACACAAAATGAAGTCTTTACTTATACTTTACCAGTTATATATTTACAATTATTAATTTCTTACAAAGTTTTGAATTTCATATTTGTAAGGTCATGGTGGGAAGATTGGGGTGGAAATAGCCCAAATCTTTAAAGGTTAGCCTTCCAGGGTTTATCTCAACCTTGTAGCACTTATGGATGTGAGTGCAATTAGAGTTTGTTTGACTCCATTCACACAAAGAAGCACAACAAGTTGAGCCAACAATGCCTCAATGACTTGGTTTTTGTGCAATACAACATTTGACTTCACACAAAGAAGTTGGAGAATGCATCAGAGGAGCCTATCGATTTAGATGAGATCGATCCCTATAGTGATTGGATTATATAGGAAGAGGCCCCCATGTTCGCAGAGGAGATTGTTGATTTTGAGAGGTAAGCTATAGAGGGTGCAACTGAAGTAGAAGGAGCAAATTTTGGATTGGAAGACATCCTTAAAGATGAGGTAGAGGTGGAGCCACAAGAATAGGTGCAACCTTCTAGACAGAGCGAGGTGGGGCAGCAAAGTGGGAGGACTAGAGTTTCTCAGTCTCCCTTAGTTTTCTAGAGAGTAGGGAAGAGAAAATTATAGATTGTTGTAATTTGTGCTTGTAGTCTTGTAGATTCTTATATAAGACTATAAGTCCTATAAGTATCATTATAGTTTGTACTTTGTGACTCTTGCATGATTATGTGATTTTGTATATTCTTTGTATTCAAATCTAATAGAAAACACTTTCCCTATGTTTTGCAGACTCATTTCATCTATTTTGCTTTTGTAATTTCTAAAAAAAAATTGATAAATTCAAGTATTTTTTGCCTTTGTTGGTTATTATCGGTTATTCCACCAAGTTGGTCAAATAACTGTTAGTTACCCATTTTGTCCCCTTGACGAGTACTCTCCCCAACCGGTTATGCAAACTATGATGTAACAATCAATGGGTTGTCCCAACCATAGGTCTCATATGAAACTCAATCCTTGATTCTTCCCATGGAAGGAAGACCTCTTGATGAAGCCCTTTTGTGCTGGTCTTGAATACTCTTGGTTGTTTATCTAAAAATGGTACAACAATAGCTCATATCCTTATTTTCCCTTCCCATTGAGCTCCTATACCTCAGATATACAACAAAGATGATGAGAAAAGGGAAATTCATAGAAATGGCAGCACTATAATGGCTAGAAAAATTTGTTCCAGCAAGATGTTTGCTGGAAAACTAGCCCTTGAATGTCCACTTATCAATACCTACACAAAACACAAACATGTTATTCAAAATGGAGGACCTTCTTCCTTCTTGTTCCATGTGGGGGCAGCTCCCTTCTCTTCCCATGCTTGCATATTTAACCATGTTCTCCAAATGTGGAGTGGTTGGAAACATGTGTGTGGATGCCTTAGGGGGCATAGGAGGGATGCCCATGCTATTAACACCCTCAAAAACTGCCTCTAGACTCAAAAAAAATCCATCTAAGAGAGCTGGAAACTCCATCACAATGCTTGAAGCCCACACCTTGCCTTTTGACAACCAACAAGTGCTCACATATATAAAAGGGATGGTGAAATTAGTCACTTCTCTTGTGATTGATTGGTTGTGTATACAAAAATCTAACTTCTTATGACCCTTCCATAGGAACTCGGTCAATCAAAACTCACCTTTTTGAGGTGTCACCTTGAAATCAACAATCCCCATGCATTCGAGGACCCTTAAGCACACAACAAGTGGGATGGAACTATCAAGGACAGCCTAGTGAAGAATACCATCGTTGTCCCTCATGTCCCTTCTCCACATGTGTACCTTAGAAGGAATAAATTTTTGTAGGGTCTCCACATACTCCTCATGACCTTCAATGGACTCTAAAGTCCCCTTCATGAACAAAAAACACAATTTGATCTCCTCTATGCAACAATCAATTTCAATGAATTTGGAAATCATACCTTCAAAATAGTGTGACCAACCTTGCCATGATTCTACCATACATATCTTTTGCCTCCTTTTTCTTTCCTCCATCCCCTTGAGAGGGGAAGTTGTTGTGGTTTCCCAAACACTCTTTAATTCTAGAAACTGCATGTTCTTCCTCCTAGTATGCCTTTTCAAATTGAGTTATATATGCAAGCTCAACCCTTAATGTTCCCACACAGAATTCACACAATGTAGAGCACTTACTATATTTACAAAGAGCCAAATTCCTTCGCATTGGAAGGGCTGATCTTGGGCTTCCAATCTCCACATTAATTTGCATGTTAGGGGCCCATATTCCTCCTCAAATATTGAATTTGCTAAGATCTGAAGCGAACCAACTTTTTCATAATTTTGTGCACGTGAAATATTCTAATTTTGTATTGAAAACTCAGAATTTTTTGAGTATATTATAGGCCCATTTCTCATGAAAGTTCCAGACCTTCTTCTACCTTCCACAAGCTAAAGTTCATCCTTTTCATATACTTGTTTTGAACCTTTATTTTTGGAATTTTCAAGTTTCATAAAACAAGAAATTAAATGTTCTTTCACATACCTTAGTGGCTGCCCACACTCAATTTTTACCACTCTATTAGCCCTTTTTGAAGAATAACACCTTCCAACCTTTGATCCCCTTAGCGAACCAAGTGTGGAATGAATTTCCACAAGTTGAGGTGGCTATCCCAACTTAGAAAATGTTGTCTTCCTTGCTTTCCTTACTGCCCCCACCAAAGGTCTCTCATGAAAGATCCCTTCCATCACTTCCATTATTATCCAGGCTGTACCCTTTGTAAAACAACATAAAATAGAACGTAAGTGGGCTGTATAGTGACTGAAAGTTACAATAGTTATTAATCACTTGGTATTCCTACCAAAACAACAATACTTATATTGTACAATTTGTACTTTGTGACCCCACATAGCCAACCCTTACATACACAACATTAATCAAGGTGTTATCCTGCATACCATGGTTGTTGAAGGATGTTTTTCCACTTGGAGTCTGATTTACAAGGGCTTGAAATGAGTCAATATTAGTTGTACATATCTCAACCTTGGCCAAAGGTTGTACATCCTTACCTTGCATGCTTCCCTTAGTCAAAATCACCCCATGTATCATTTGAAATTTAGCAAGTAAATCATTATGCTTACCAAGACCCTCTCTCCATTTGGTCCCTTTCATCTTATCTGTATGGTTATCATGGCCCTCATGATGATCAAAATATTGTAGGAGCATAGTAGTGGGGTGATACAATAAATTCTTGCCATGAAAATAATTAATTTGCTTTCCTTTATATGTTGGCCTGAAAATTCCAGCAAGTGGAAGATCATCATACAAATCTTGTGAGGTTCCTCCTCATGTGCATACTTCCCAACAAGACCTTCGTGGGATTCCTCTTCATCAAGCTTCAGCAATTCTGATTTTGCTTCAACTTGATCCACCCTTGGCAGCCCCATGATCTCCCCTTCTTCCTTCACTACTATGGAAGGACTCATAACACTACTTTCAACATGTGTTGGTTCAAACTTTGTAATGTTTACATGAGGATTCATTAATTCTAGGGCTAAACAACTTCATCCTTGGATGTTTGACAACCCTCATGTAAAGCTTGTTCTTTCTTTTCCTTGGAGAGTTTTAATTTTTCTGATTCTCCTCCATTCTTGTCTTCCCCTTATTGTGTTGGAATAATTGTCATTGATGTCAAAGAAATTGTAACAGATATTAATGGAAATGTCAAACAGAATTGTTGTCAAAAGTAAATGGAAGTGTTCAGAAGTGAACGGAATTGTTGCCAGAAGTGAACGGAAATGTTAATAGAATTATCGACAGAAATGTCAATGGAAATGTTAACGAAATTGTCAATGGAAATGTCAACGGTCACATCTTTTGGTGAAGAGGTATCTCTTGGATGGGACACATTCTTTAAAGGCTATATAAGGGAGAAGAGATGTGGAAGTATATCAAGCATTCGATTTGAATGAAGATCATATAAGTGTGAGAGAGAAGGAAGAGAGGAAGAGCAGAAAATGAAATAGAATATCTCTTAAGAAAAGAAGTATGAAGGGTAGATTTATTTTAATGAAGAATATTCTTTGAGAATTATGAAAGAGAGGAGAGCAAAAATTATATAAGAAATTTAATGAGAGAGAGAGTGTAAGAGAAGTAAAGTCATCATTCGATTGAAGAAGCAATCACAGATGATGGAATCTATTTGGCTTGGGGTCGGTGCCTCATAGTCTAGGGGTTGGTGCTCCTGTAGGTTGGTGCTCGCAAATTGGCCAAGTTGGTGCTTGGTGAAGGGGATCAGTGTCTCCATTGGGTGGGTGCTCACAAATTGACTAGGTTGGCACTTGGCTTGGGGATTGGTGTCTCCAGTAGGTTGGTGCCTGCAAACATTGTAAAAGAGTTATATATATAAAAGGAATATTTCTCTATGGTTTTCTCTGAAAGGGTTTCCATGCAAATATGTGTCTATTTGCATTGTGTGGTTTTGCATTGTATTCTTTGATTGCTTTGAATATATTAATTTTAGAGTAATTTGAGGTTTTGGATTTAAGATTAATCATCGAAAGCAAAAAAATATCTTATACTGATTCACCCCCCTCTCAGTATAAGCTTGTGCTTAACAATTGGTATCAGAGTTGGTTCCTTCGGTGTTAGCACAACTGCTAGAAAGTAGATCTTCGAAAGCACATATGGCAAGATCTCAAGTGTTGGATGGTTTCTCCACTAACAAGGCTCCTTTGTTCGATGGAATGAATTACGCATTTTGGAGCATAAGGATGAAGACTTACTTGATGGCCCTAGGTTTCGATATTTGGAAAGTAGTGGTAATATGATACACAATGCCACAAATTACATCAACGGATGCCACCGAAAAAAATACTAGTGAGAACAATGTGAAATCTATGAATGCAATCTTATGCAGGCTTTTAGAAAATGAGTTTGTTAAGGTTATGCATTGTGAATTTGTAAAAGAGATTTGGGATAAACTCAACACTATTTATGAAGGTGATAGTAAGGTTAGAAAAGCAAAACTCCAACCCCACCGGAGGTAGTTTGAAAGTTTAAAAATGAAGAATGATGAAAACATTGTTGGGTATCTTCTTCATGTCGATGAGATTGTTAATATCATTCGAAGACTCAGAGAGAAAATTGAAGAATATGTGATCATTCAGAAAGTCCTGAGATCCCTACCATTGAGATTCGATGTGAAGGTCTCCTCCATTGAAGAAATGAAGGATTTAGACATGATGAAAATAGATGAGCTCCATGAAATTCTTCTGGCATACAAAATGAGAACTGAATCTGAGAGACAGTTGAAGAAGGAAGTATCATTCAAGGTCTCAAAGAAAGAGAAGATCAAAGAACCAAAATCAAGTGAAAA
The DNA here is from genome assembly GCA_037957365.1 of Torreya grandis. Classification (NCBI taxonomy): domain Eukaryota; kingdom Viridiplantae; phylum Streptophyta; class Pinopsida; order Cupressales; family Taxaceae; genus Torreya; species Torreya grandis. The sequence goes on along the minus strand of JARHVA010001279.1, from coordinate 3,565,133 downwards.
TTCAAGTAATGAAGAAGATGAAAATGAAGCTCTATTCATTTGAAAGCTAAAGAAAGGATCAGGCAAATATAAAGAAAAGTTACCATTTAAATGCTTTAATTATGGTAAAATTGGTCATTTTGTAGCCAAGTGTCCAAATAAAGGAAATAGCGATGATGAGGGAAACAAACCAAAGTACAAAAGGGGATTCAAGCCAAGTAAAGACAAGCAAATATTTAAGAAACAAAAGAAAAGCCTTTACTCCAAGAGGTATAGCAGCTCATCCAAAGAAAACAAAGAAAGTGATGTTGAGAGTGATAATGAAGAGATTTTGTTCATGGCTACTGAAGAAAATGCCACCACCAGCAAAGATATTTTGGAGGAAGACGAAGACATGGAAGAAGAAGGTGAAGTGAACCTTGAAGAACTTATTTACATGTTGGAAGAAATGAAAGAATTTAAGAAGAATCAAAAACTGAAGTTACAACTCTAAAAATATGAAGAAGAGAATCGAGACTTCAAAGTGAAGACATCACAAGTCCTTGAGGAATCAAACAAGGTAATCGTTGATCTAAAGAATCAAATCAAAAAAGTTAAACAAGTTGAGGAAGATTTGAGAAGTTAGCTACAAATGAAATAAGAAGAGTGTAATCAATTGAAGATTGAGTTAGGTTCTTTGAAAGATAAGCATGAGAGGCTCATAATCAAGGTTGAGAAAGATCATGAGATATCAGTCTAGGGTGAGAAAGATGCAAGTTTTAAGGGCAATTTTAAGAAGCCAATCAGGTAGTGCAATGCTTTCAGGGTTTCCAATTCTTTTCATGGCCATTGTTTTGTTTGTCATCATGTTGGACATAGGGCAAGAGACTATTTGAGGAGAAGCAATCTATCAAAGAGAGATCTCAGTCACCTTCAAGTAAAAGGTATGAGAAATGTTGCTTGCTTTTGGTGTCATAAGGTTGGCCATATTGCTAAACTATGTCCAAGTGGAGTAAAGAGATCCTCAAGGTATGTCAAATGCTATGGAGCCCCTAGAAGATATGAGAAGGGCCAAACTCAGGTTTGGAGACTTAAGATAGTAAAGGTTGATTAAATTGAGTCTAAGAGTGAGAATGGATTATTTTCTACAGTAGAGAAAGAATTAGATAGGAAGGACTGTGTGAAACTCTTGTTATCAGGAGTTGTAGAAAAGGCAGTGAATACTAGTCCTAAGTAGCCTGCAGATCAAAGGGAATCTCTTGTTACAATTGAGCATGAGCCTTGTCAAGATTCTCTATTATTAATTTCTAATGACAGTGCATTGAAAGGTAAGATAGTTGCAAGAGTTGAGAAAATAAACATCATGGATTTTGAGGTTAGTGAATCAAAGAAGTTAGACATGCCTAAATGGATTCTAAGAGAAAGAAATCAGTTTCATGGATGCAAGAGGATCAAGTAAGTAACAAGGGAGCTGCGGGCATCTCTTGGGTTCACTTTGTTCTAGGACCCTTTGTGTGGGGTGTCTCTTTTAGGCTTCAAGGAGACACTTTATAGAAAAAGGAAGCATGGTGGATGCATGTTGGGTCTTGGCTATGTTGCATGACAAAAAGTCATGAAGGGAATCATCAAGGTCAGGTCCAAGGATCAAGTGAAAAGGTATGAATGGGTTTAGGTAAGATCAAGAGCTGATGGAGATCTATGGAGTCATGTGTCAAGCTAATGAGAAATATGTAACAGATATGAATGGAAATGTCAAATAGAATTGTTGCTAGAAGTAAATGGAAGTAAACATAATTATTGCCAGAAGTGAATGGAATTGTCGATGGAAATGTTAACAGAATTGTTGATAGAAATGTCGATGAAAATATCAACAGTCACATCTTTTGGTGAAGAGGTATCTCTTGGATGGGACACATCCTTTAAAGGCTATATAAGGGAGCAGAGATATGGAAGTATAACAAGAATATTTGATTTTAATGAAGATCATATAAATGTGAGAGAGAAGGAAGAGTAGAAAATGAAATAGAATCTCTCTTAAGAAAAGAAGTATGAAGGGTAGATTTATTTTAATGAAGAATATTCTTTGAGAATTGTGAAAGAGAGGAGAGCAAAAAGTATATAAGAAAATTAATGAGAGAGAAAGTGTAAGAGAAGCAAAGTCATCATTTTATTGAAGAAGTAATCACAGATGATGGAATTGATTTGGCTTGGGGTTGGTGCCTCATAGTCTAGGGGATGGTGCTTTTGTGGGTTGGTGCTTGGCAAAGGGGATCGGTGTTTCCAATGGGTGGGTGCTCACAAATTGAATGAGTTGGTGCTTGGTGTCTCTAATAGGTTGGTGCCTAAAAACTTTGTAAAAGAGTTATATATATATATATAAGGATCATTTCTTTGTGGTTTTCTCCCAAAAGGGTTTCCACGCAAATCTGTGTCTATTTGCATTGTGTGGTTTTGAATTGTATTCTTTGATTGATTTGAATATATTAATTATGGAGTAATTTGAGGTTTTGTATTTAAGATTAATAGTCAAAATTAAAAAAATATCTTATACTAATTCCCCTGAAGTAAAACTCTGGGTCAGCCCTATCAAACCTCCCAATGAGCCTCATGTTGAATTCCTCATAGTCGTCTATGAGGGGATGCCCCTGGGTTATCAACCCATAGCGTCACCAATCATGGGAAGCCCCTTCTAAATGTGTTATAATGAATCTTAAGGTCTCTACCTCCATGGGACAAACTATAAATTATGTACCTAACTTATCAATACATGCTCTAGCTGAAATGTTTGTAGAACCATCGAATGTGGGAAGAGCAATCTTCCTCAAGGCATCATGTAACTCTCGTCCAACCTGAGAACCACACCTACCTCTTTTCCATGACATAAAATCATTGAGGTCCATCTCCTTCTTGAAAGGGAGTGGGTATGTCATATACTACTCATAAATCTCATTCACATTCGTTTGAATGGAAGGTTGCTCCTTCCTTTCATGAACTTGAGAATATTTCTAAAACCTCGTATTGTCCATACCTCTTATGTCATGGATTAATAGGAAACCCTCAAACCCCACTATTATAGCATGGAATTTCACCCTTGTGAGAGAGTTTTTCAAGCTCTCCCACTTCCAGCCATAAGCATGGGAACAACCTCAGGATGTGGGTGTCCTATGGCAAGGTTCACCTTCTAGGATTTTTAAAGAGGCAAGTTCCTCTCGGTGGATCACCCAAACTACCGCTGAAATAAAAATTTCATGAGAAAAAGGGTTAGAAGGGGGAAAAGGGCTCTTAATAAGGCTAACCAGGCAATGCACCAATTTAAAATGGGAAACTCCTATACACTTGAACCCACACTAATTGTGTAGAATACAATACTAGATTACACAACCTCAAGATCAAGCTAATTGCATAAATATTTCATGGAGGAGGTTCAGGGAAGTGATGAATGCAAACAGAGAGGAGTTCTAAGACTCACTGGAAGTTCACATTAATGGTGGAAAGAACACTCAACCAGACCTATAAACAGCATCAAAAAATCCTTAAACAAGGTCAGAAAGGAGGACCATGGATGAGGAAGACTCTCCTTCACACGATGCCATAGTATGCAGCTCAATAGACACAAGTCCAAGGCAAGAGACATGCAAAGAAAAATCCTTTATTACATAAGAGGTGGCTTTTAAAAATGCTTGGCAAGGTCAGGCCTAACCATCTGAGCATATCTTGCAATATCTCTAAGAGCATCCCATCTCCCAGGAAGATAAAAAATGTCTAAAAACTAGGAACCATTATAATGGCAAGTTGCATGATATTTATAGAGAACAGGGAGGGAGAGTGAGAGAGCTACATGGTAGAAAGGAGAGAGGGAAAGTCATTAAATTTGGACCACTATTGTCACCACTGCCTTGACCATGAAATGTGTCACCTAGGATCATCCCAATCTCCTTGATCCATTCCCGCATTCAAGTCTCCCTTTGGCATATTTAAGGAGCCATGCTATGAGTAGCTGAGATGTCTCTTATTTGCACAGTTGAATTGATCTTTTACATTTAAACAATGGCATGGTGATCCTCCCCTTCACATGTCTTGCTAAAAAGGATGCGGGTCTCCATGCCTGGGAACTCAAGCTGACCCATGCTGCATTTAAGTTGGATGGTCATTTGTCAGGAGCAAACCATATTGAAGGACGAGAGCCTTCATAAATTTCTAGCTACCAACCACTTGGACTCCCTTTTATGTTGATTGGTTGTCTTTATGCCACTTGTCCTTTACTGATTGGCCCTTTTTGCTCCAGCTTATGCCATGTGACAGCCTTTCATTCGTTGCATGACTCTCGTGTTGCTGGACCAAGCTTAAGTTAAGCACTTGAAGAATCTCAATTTACTCTATGCAAAGTAATTCGGGATCTTTGATCTCTCCAACTTTGGACTTTGTCTGCTCCTTTACTTATAAAGCTTTTGAAGTAAAGTACGTGGAGAAACCCGATTTACTCTATGCAGAGTAATTCGGGTTTTCCAAGCTTACTTATTTGAACTTGTCCATCATGAAGTCTTTTGGCTTCTACATCTAGAAGTCTTTAGGCTTCTCAAGGCTAGCGACTTCAGACTCTTTGCACCTTAAGTCTTTAGAATTTTGTTGTTAGGTTGTGGAGCTAAAAGCTTCAACTATGCAGACAAAAATAGGAGGTTGCTGAAGATCCAGAAGCACCGGCGTCGGCAGCATGACCGATGTCGGTCAAGATGAAGTAGAAGGCAACTGACATCGGCAGGGAGTTGGCCGACATCGGTCATCACCAGGCAAGCAGGGACTGACATCGGTCACCTGTGTGTTCCAGAACTATTCATTGCACGAACAGTTAGTTAAGTGAACGAAGTGTTTGCATGTAAAGGCTATTTCGAGTCTTGAGTTGCGTGTCTATTATTAGTAAACTAAGAGTCTAAGTTATTGTTCAAGTCTGGGATCTATTTATAGACCCATTGGCATGTATTATAAGTATGAGCTAGAAAGGAAGGCAAGGAAGATCCTTCCATTGTAAGATCATTGAGTTGCAGGTTGTTGCAAGCTCATAGGAGATCTACATGTGTAAGTATGGTCTGTTGAATTGTAGGTTGCAGGTTCATGGGAGATCTACTTGAAGTACTTTAGAGTGCTTGGTGTACTAGCAGGGTTATTACTGACTGGTTGGAGAGGTGAACACCAATTCTGTGTGTGAGTTGTGTGTTGGGACCATTTTTGGTAGGAGAGTGTTTTGAAGAAGAATTACTGTACACTTGAGGTGTGGGAAGCCTCTGTAAGGTGGAAGAGTGTGGCGGCTCTTTATTGTATTCTTTTCTGTACAAATGTTAATACAAGATAGTGTATTGTCTCTCATATTCTGTGCTATTGGTGAATTCTAGTTACTTGTGCTTCTAGTATATTTTTGTATGTTTTATTACTTATATTTGGTAATCATATTGTGCTCTTTCTGAGGAGCAAGATCCTAACAAATGGGATCAGAACAAGTGTGTTTGTTCTTGGATTCCCTGACAACTGGTATCAGAGCTTTAGGTTGGGATACTAATAGATTGGATTAGATCTGGTTAGTGTGTGTTGATTATAGGTTACTCATAGGGGTTTTTGTTTGAGTGGGAGTAGAGCAATGGCAGAAGAAAGTAGACTACGAATGAAGAAGTTTAATGGCAGGAGGTCTAAGTCCAGGTATGGTAGAATAACCTGCTAGAAATATGGAAAGAAAGAGCAGGAAAAGAAAGATTGTTGGTTGGTAGCAGATCAACATGAAGGACATGAAGAAGAAGTAGATGTTGCAAATTTTGTTGCACAGGATGCTCTGGTATGTTCTTTGGATAAAGTAGAATTCTGGGTTTTAGATTCTAGTGCCTCTTTTCATGCATCCCCAAATAGGGAATTTTTTCATGAGTATGTCCAGGGAAACTTTGGAGAAATTTGTGTAGGGGATGGTAAGCCTTGTCAAAGGGTTGGCAAAGGGAAAGTGAAGCTAAAATTGCAGACAAGTAACACATGGGTGTTGAAGGAGGTCATGCATGTCCCAGTTCTAGAGCGGAATTTGATTTCTGTAAGAAGTTTGGGTGATGAGGGTTGCACAGTAACTCTCACAGCGGACTCTTAGAAGGATACCAAGGGTGCACTTGTTGTAGCAAGAGGTAAGAAAGTAGGTACGCTTTATCTATCTACTTGTATTACTGATTCTCTTTCTGGGTTATCTACTTCAGCTATAGATTCAAAGATGTGGCTTAATAGGCTTGGTCACATGAACAAGAAGGAGATGCATGTTCTTGAGTCAAAGGGTGTGCTTTCAGATTTGAAGAGCATAGATCGAGGTTTCTGTATGCAAAAGAAGAAGGTGACATTTCTTGAGGAATTTGATGTTAGTGACAAGAGCAGGAAAGCCTTAGTTTTCAAGGAGAAGGTGATGGATAGAGTTTAGCACAAGGGGCAAAATAATTTTGAGCATAGCAAGGGTGATTTGGACAAGGGTTTGATCCAAAAGGAGCTTGCGGGTAGAAGTCAGTTCTCACAAGCAAAACACAGAGACCGACATCGGCTAGAAAACCAACATCGGCGTCCAGACAGGGACCGACATCGGCTATGTGCAACCTAACATTGGTGACTCAGGGCAGATAAACATCGGCGTCGGTCAGGGCCAACCGACGTTGGTGATGAGGTAGTCGCAGGGAACCGACATCGGTCGGGTGCAGACTGAGATGTGACCGGCATCAGTCACTGAGACAAATTTTGGGTGGGCAATGAGCTGTCAAGGAGTCTCAAGCACCATATGGAGGACTTAAAGGGTATGTAAGCCTCAAATTCATCATTTCCCTTCTTTACACTACTTGTTGCTCACTGATGGTAAAGAACCAGGAAGTTGTTAAAGAAGCAGAACAGGTAGATCCAGGAAACAGTGGGAGCTTGGCATGGATGGAGGATGTGATTCCTTGGAGGAGAACCAAACAGGAGTTTTGGGTGGAGTTCCCAGCTGGAAGTAAGCACTGAGAGATGAATAGATGTTCATGATGAAGAAGAGCGGGGATGGATATGTGAGATGGCAGGCCAGGGTATATGGTCTTGTATAAGCTGCAAGGCAATGGAGGTTTGATCATTATGTTTCTCTTTACCAGGTTGGATAATATTAGCTACATTATCCTATTACTGTATGATGTGCTTGTTGCAGGGTTACATATACAGGGAGTTGCTGAACTAAAGGTAAAGCTAGTTCAGAGGGATGTCATGAAGAATCTGGGAGCAGCAAGGTTCTTTGGCATGAGTGTGTTCTAGAGACATGGAAGGTCATATATTGACTTTGTTTCAGGATGATTGTGTGAGACCGGTTAGCACGTTGATGGTTGGACAGTTCACAGAACAGTGTCTTGATTCACATAATGAGGTTAAGTGCATGGTATGTACTAGACCTGAGTTTTCCCAAGCAGTGGGAGTTGTCAGAAAGTTAGGAGCCAATCCAGGAAAGAAGCATTGGAGGGCAGTTCAGTGGATTCTTAGAGGGACCAGCAGTAGGTGCACATGTTATGCAGGGTCAAGTTATTTTCTACATGGTTTGTAGATGTGGATGTGGCAGGTGATTTGGATGACAGGTGTTGCACTACAGGATTTGTGGTGGTTGGTCTTCAAGATTGATCTTGAAGAGGGATACAAAGCCAAGGGAACAAACTAGATGATGTATAGGTACAGGTATAGTTACAGCTATTTATCTCCAAGTGGGAGATTGTTAGGTTGTGGAGCTAAAAGCTTCAACTATGCAGACAAAAATAGGAGGTTGCTAAAGATCCAGAAGCACCAGCGTCGACAGCATGACCGACATCGGTCAAGATGAAGCAGAAGGCAACCGGTGTCGGCAGGGAGTCGGCCGACGTCGATCAGCACCAAACAAGTAGGGACCGACGTCGGTCGCCTGTGTGTTCCAGAACTATTCGTTATACGAATAGTTAGTTAAGTGAATGGAGTGTTTGCATGTAAAGGCTATTTTGAGTCTTGAGTTACGTGTCTATTATTAGTAAACTAAGAGTCTAAGTTATTGTCCAAGCCTGGGATCTATTTATAGACCCATTGGCATGTATTGTAAGTATGAGCTAGAAAGGAAGGCAAGGAAGATCCTTCCATTGTAAGATCATTGAGTTGCAAGTTGTTGCAAGCTCATAGGAGATCTACATGTGTAAGTATGGTCTGTTGAATTGCAGGTTGTAGGTTCATGGGAGATCTACTTGAAGTAATTTAGAGTGCTTGGTGTACTGGCAGGGTTATTACTGACTGGTTGGAGAGGTGAACACCAATTCTGTGTGTGAGTTGTGTGTTGGGACCGTTTTTGGTAGGAGAGTGTTTTGAAGAAGAATTACTGTACACTTGAGGTGTGGGAAGCCTCTGTAAGGTGGAAGAGTGTGGCGGCTCTTTATTGTATTCTTTTCTGTACAAATGTTAATACAAGATAGTGTATTGTCTCTCATATTCTGTGCTATTGGTGAATTCAAGTTACTTGTGCTTTTGGTATATTTCTGCATGTTTAATTGCTTATATTTGGTAATCATATTGTGCTCTTTCTGAGGAGCAAGATCCTAATAAGTGGGATTAGAACAAGTGTGTTTGTTCTTGGATTCCCCGACATCTGCCACTTGATGTTTTCAGACTCTTGCCACTTGAAGCCTCCTTTATTCTGCGGGCTTCTTACTCATTTCTCTTTCCTCCAAAAATCTTGTCTTGCAGGCAAATCTCGCAAAGGAATTTCTTCAAAAAATTTGTCTGAAGGAAATCCTTCGGACTTTTATCTGCATCCTTGTTTTCTTTGGGCTTTCTTCCTCCTGCTTTCTCTTGAAGGAACCCTCCGACGACTTTTTCTTGCTCTCTTTCTTTCAGGATAATTTTTTGAAGCTATCACCTTGTTTCTTTCGGCCTTTCTTTTTGCTAGATCCCTATGGATTTATTCCATTTGACCCCTTTAGAATTTATGTAAAGCCCTTTGGATTTCTTGACTGTCCCCTTTTAGCTGAGAAAAGGCCCTTCAACCTTATGAATTGGTACCTTCAGAATTTCCTGAAAAGTGCCTTTGGTATTGTGAGTGCCCTTTAAAAAAAGGTACTGACTCTTTGAAAATATGCAAAAGATCCTTCGAGTTTTTTGAAGCTTACTTATGAATTAATTAAGTAGTGCACCCCTAGAAACCCGAAATACATTGCCCAGCCCAAATCGGGCTTTCCAAACCTTCTTACTTGCTTTGAAGTTTTGACTGTTGATTACTTATAAAGTTTTTAATTAGTGCTCGTCTGGAAACCTGAAGACTTTTCCTTCCAAAAAACCCGAAGTTGTTTGAACTTCCCACTTTTGCTTGAATGTCTACCTTCTCACACTTGGGCAAAATTTAGCATGTGGGCCAAAAATGGCCAACACCCACAACTAGCAGAATTTGGCTTTGATACCACTGAAATATCCCAAAATAAGATAAAACCCTGAATTCTAATTTCTTTGACCAAACCCTAGCTAAAATATATATTTTTTGATTTTTACTGCAAACCTTAGTGATCAAACCCTCACACACTATTACAATTAATTATGTCAAACCCTAGCAATTATTCAACAATTATTTCAATGATGAATAGGGCATAAAAGAGCCTTTCAACCTCAAACCCTAGACGCCACAAGGGATGGAAAATTGTAGAATTAATTAGGTGCTTTTCCACCCCAAAATCACCCTATTTTATGATCAAATAATTACCGAAAAATTATAAAATATTCAGGTGATATAAATACTTTTTTCCATCATGTTTTGAAACAATAATTATTGGAAAAAATCCATTAAAATGATAGAAATATTATGCAATGTTTAGATCTGCAAATTAGGCCAATTAAGCCCTAGAAAATGATGCATAGAATCCCCAAAAGGGGTCACCCAACTGCAAAATAGTAAATAATTAGGTCCTTATCCACGCAACCCTAGGACAAGGGGTCTTCAACAAGCAAACTCCAACACAGCCCTAATTAAAGGGGTCCTCAACAAACAAACTGGTTTGCTACCCATAAACAACCCTAAAACCCTTAGTGTGAACTCCCAAAACAAGTCACCACACTTCACAATGTGTATTTTTGGATTTTCTAAGTATTCAAGCTCAATTGCAACCTCTAAAATGATGTTGCCTTAATAAAAAATTAGAAGGTTTCATCTCTAATTCCTCTTTAGCTTTGAAGGCTTTTGTCTCCAAGTCTTGGGTTAAGCTTTTCGTGCCTAGACCACAAAATTCAAATATCATAATAGCACGCCCTCCAAATGATCCTCCACTCTCTTTTATATCAATTCCCATGCATTGCATTTTGGAGGGAAGATCTTTTTTTCAAATATTAAAAGAACACTCCTTATAATCCACTTAAGTGGCTTGGGTGCCCATGACCCTTAAAACACCACGACTTAAGTGAAATTTTTAATAATAAAATCCATTTATAAATGTTCTTAAGAAACCCAAAACGTTTCCCTTCTTTCTTTTTCCCTTAACCCTTGGGAAACAATTCAAGGCTAAAGGTCTTCAATGGATCTACAATCAAAGGAGGAACATGACAATAATCCAAGTATAATGAAGAAGCATTATACATCTACGCTTCTTCATTATACATCTACGCTTATTCAAGTAATCTTCACATGGAAGAAAAATATAAGCCTAAAAGCAAATCAGGAAACTACTGCCAATTAATCATTAACAATGAGTTGTAGGAGATTATGGGCTCAAAGATGACAGCAAAATAGAAATCTTGATCCAATCACAGGAATGAAAGATCAATATGAAAGCTTCCCTAGAAATGAGTGCTCTAAATAATCTTGAGTCTTCGAATGATTAGATTTATGTAATTTTCTCCATTTTATATTTAACGAAAGACTTTGAGAATTTTATTTTAAAAAGTCTAAAATACCTCAAAAAGCATTCAAATAGAATGCAAAGTACCTATTATCTCTCTAAATTGAAGGAATTATCGTGAACAATCAAAGTGGATTCGATTGGTCATTCCATGATATCTTTGCAGGATATTGATGTTGATCAACATGATTTCAACCGACACATCTTTGACCTTCAAAATGAAGAATTAGATAGAGAAGCTTTCAAATTTTTAAACATGCATTAAAGTTGAGAAACAAATGCAAAGATGATGGCCAATAACAGTTGGAAATTAAAATTTTGTGATTTTTGTGAGGTCACATCTCAATTAAATAAAACCTTTATAGTATTTGGGTGAAACTATATAAGGCAATTCAGGATTTATTGTGAATTCCGGATGCAGACAAGATATGTTTCAATGCACATTCCAAAAACATACACAAATCAAATCTTTAAACCCTTAATAACAGGAGCAATATAATAAGAATGTAAGATGCATATTTCTTAAATCATTTTCCGTCCCCTGCAAGACTGGAGGTAAACAATATAGTTAACAATGTTTGTATGGTATTAAACTTACAGTAGAGACCTCACTTTGTTCAAACTGGAACTGAGTTAATGTCACTACTGCGAAGCCTGCAAAAAGTGCAGCAAGATTGGAGATGACCTTTAATTGCTCTGATTTCTCTTCTACGTCCCTTCGATTTTTCTCCACAAACCTGCTAAACCAAATTTCTAAAACAATTGGTACATCTTAACACACAAACCGCGCATGCATCAGATATTGAATATGAAGTATAACAACTTGACTCATATACACCAGTTAAATTATATGGTTTCTAATTACATATACACATTAAGAACACAATGTTTTCATGGTAGCCTTTCCACTTTCTTGTTCCTAACTCTGGACTATTACACTCACAAATGATGCAACTTCAAAGGTGTGTGGAAATTCGCTGTGATCTATGAAGGCACTTATTGTACAAGAGGTTCCTTTCAGAATAACTTTCATATCATAATTAGCAATGTATTCCTTTGTACAATATATATTAAACTATCCATTCACGCATACAACAAATCCCTATGCATGCATATATATGTCCAAACAGACCAGAAGAGTCCATAAAGCCATACAGATCTATTTATTGCATTTTGTTATATGGTAAACCTCAGTTTTCTACTAATAGTTTGCACTTATTTCATGTCCTTTTCCTCTTAGGAGCTAGCTTATGGACAAAACTGCAATTTAACGAATCCACGTTGTAATACTAATAGCAATGCCCTGCTAGGTTAGTGTTCTTATCTTACCATACTAGACTTGGATACAAGTTTAAAGGTGGAACATGCAACCGAATCAAGATATTAAGGATCATCCCTCATCCCTATACCACCAATAAAATACAAATAAATAAAAAGTGCTTGACAAGATAAACTATAAATATAACTGCTGCTGTATACACATTCCCTGCATTTCCTGTGCCTTGGGGAACAACGGGATGCATTTGGAATGTCCAAAGAACGTCAGCCTCCAGATAGGGATGTCTGGATGTCCCCACATTAAAGCAATAAAACCCAAAAGATAAAAAAATATTCTTAAATATTTTTATTTGCTGGCATTTGCCGTAAAAAAAATTCAGTAATATTTGCTCAATGCTGATTTTTTTTTTAAATTTCCAACTATAATAGGGAGGATTTTATATCTATTTTCATGCTGTGATACATTTAAATTTTTAGATTATTATTTTCTGTTATAATGTTGAAGTCAGATGCATTGGTAAAGTATGTGAAAGTTGTAGATTTTTTTTTTTTTTGATTTAAGGAGTGGCTTAGTGCCAAGGATCAAGGGGTATCCATTCTGCCAAATTCGTCTAAGACTCAAACTTAGTGTTAAATTTTGGATGTTTTTGAGTATAGTATGTGAAAGTTATACATTTTGAATAAGTACAACTTCCAGTTTGTGTTAAGAATTAATAAAATTTAGATTTTTACAAAATTTTGTACATCACAAATGATGAGTAATAATCTACATTCTGATTGTTTAGTTTATAAAAATGGTTTTTTATTTAATTTTGAATACAAGATTTATCATACATTAATAAACTCAATTTTTAATATACAAATAATAACTTACATATATTTTTAGGCCAACATCCCTGGTGTCATCCACTAAAATTTGGGAGGTCTCTCTAGACATCCCTTGAACATGTGACATCATTTCTTCATCCTCTAGCTCTTGAAACTTTGTGAAACATTGGGAATGCATACATGAGAGACTCTACCAAACTCGTGATGTGTGTGACACACACCCATGACATATTAAGTAGTATTCATAAATGTCTCCTACAGAGAGATATATACACTTGAAAAGCCATTTGAGAGGCTATGTTCAAACATGTCCCTTTTACATATGATAAATATTAATTATTTCATTGTAAAGGGTATATAACATGTCTCCCCTTCTCCAAAAGCTTCAACCTCGAAGCATCACAAGAATCTTCAAAATGGTGATGATACTTGTTTATGTTCGTAAACTCGATCATCACATATTTGATCTTATTCAATAAATATGATGAGTTGAATAATGTTCATATTGTACATTAGATTAGAAAACTCAGTTGCTTTCAAATATTTTTTCTTTCTGAACAATAATCTTTTCAAAATCTTGGTAAAAGGTGATTAGCACAAGCACAACCAAGGTCTATACCAATGTAATGTCCCCAAATTGGAACAAATGACCTAAACAAGGGTTTTCCACAAATCCTAATAATTCTGTAATTTATTTCTAAATTTTGGGATCTAAAATCCATAGCTCCACAGGGACACGTCCCCCCCCCCCAAAAAAACCTTGTGTTTCAAGGATGGGGACGTTCCGAGGATGCAGGGACATCAGGGGGATGTCCCCCAACCATCCCGCCACCTCCACCAAGTTCTACCACTGTCTTGGGGATGTCTCCCTCTGAGAGGGGCGGAGGGACATCCTCAAGACTTCTGGATGTCCAGGGGATGCTAAGAAGTCCCTGGGATGTCCAAGGGACACCCAAAAGTCCCTTGGACAGGGGACATCTAGGGGACGCCCAGAAGTCCCATGTTCAAGGGACTTCTGGGCATCCCTTGGATGTGTAAGGGATGTTCCCCATGCAAGACAAAGTCATAAAGTGGATTTTTTTTTAATTTAAAAAAAATTGGATTTGTATGCTTTCTACCCTAACCCTAATTGCTAGTGGGACCCACCCCCACCCCCCAAGGCCTCCCAAAAGCCTTTCATTTGTTGTCCCAGGTTTCTATTTCTTCTGTTGCTGAGAGGAACTCATCTACTTATAGCTGGATTCACTCCATGAAGAGGAATAGGCTTACCTCTAAGAGGGTAGAGAAGCTTTTGGTTGTACATAGTGCCTTGCGTCTAATTGATCACAACATACTTGTGTACAAGGAGAGTCTAGCAGCCAGATGGGATGTAGAGCCAGAGGAGCTAGCATAGATTGATGATGATGCTATACAGACAAGGCTAGTTGGTATTAGCTTGGAGGAGCTTGAGCGTGTGGAGTCCAGTAGTTTTAGTGATGAGGAGCTCCACATTGGGGATGATTAGCCATTGACTCATTGAGTCATTTGTATTTACTATTTACTTTTAGTATTTCACTATTGTATTTTATTTTTTAAAATTGTTGATACTTGATTGTAATCAGGAATCATCATTATAAAATTTTGAAAATTCAATGTTCAATCATCAATGTTTATTAATTTAATGTTTATTATTCAATAGATCAAACCTGAAACTTAAATGATTTAAATCACAATGTTAAATTGTTGATGTTCAATGCAATATACAGATACTTAATCCTTATACATCTTTTTATAACTAATTTTTCAAGTACTATATGTATTTTAGCACCACTCCCCTGCCACCCCTCTGCTGCCATCCCCCTGTCGTCCCAAAACTTAGGCCGCCCATCCCACCATCCCGTCCCCGCATCCTCCCATCCTTGAAACACCATGGAATTATGCTAAAATTAGCAAACCCTAGATGGAAATCATGTGTCAAATATCATTCATACACACACCAATGCAACCCAAAACTACTGAATATGAAAGCTAAAACAAATACCTCTTTTCGACAAGGTAAAAAATGGAGATGAGGTTGAATATTACCCTTGCAACAATTATGATTTTTTAGCTTTCAGTACATCTGTGTTTCCCTATTCAAATATGCCTTCTAACCCTTGCATAAAATCACAAATAATTATGCAAAATCATATAAAATATTAGGACTTCAAATGACCTCAATTAGGGCACCAAAATGACCAATCAATCCTCCAATAAGGTCGTCACACTTAGGGAAAATTGCATAAATAAATTGAAACACTAAACTCTCAAATTAACCACTCAAAAGGCCTCCAAACTCCCTCAAAGTAGATCTCCCAAGCTGGAAAAATATTATAATAATTTTATGAATGTTCTAGGGCATTGAGTGGCCCTCAAAATCACTCAAACACAAATCGCCCTAGCTAGAATAAATTAATAAAAATACCTCCAAACCCTAGAAGAGGGTTCTGATGTAGAACAAATCTCTAAGGGTCTTCAATCCACCAACAAGTTCACCACCCTATGAATGGCTCCAAACCACACAAAAAACCTCCAAAATCAAATCGCTCACCCCTTAACCTATAAAACACAATCACCAAGCTCTCCAAGGTGTTTGCCAATCTTCTAAGTCAAGGTGATGTTTTAGAACACCTTTTTAAGACAAATTGCATGCAATCATGCAAATTTGAAGCACAATTATAGCCCTTGAGTAGAGCTGCCCTAAATAAAAGAATTGAGGTTTTCGTCCCCAAACCCTTAGTGCACTTTAAGGTTTTTGTCCTCAAATCAGTTTGAACAAGCTTGACATACTTGATCATCAATTCAATATCTAAAATTAACATAACCTTCAAATGAACATCTCTCTTCCTTTTTATAGCCAAATTAGAAGATAAGACCAATTGCATGTAACCATGCAAATCTGAAGCACAATTACAGCCCTTGAGTAGAACTGCTCTAAATAAAAGAATGGAAGTTTTCATCCCCAAACCCTTGGTGCACTTTAAGGTTTTTGTCCTCAAGTCACTTTGAATAAGTTTGACATACTTGATCATCAATTCAATATCCAAAATTAGCATAACCTTCAAATGAACATCTCTCTTTCTTTTTATAGCCAAATTAGACGATAACTATCCATTCCAATTATTTAAAACAGAACTCCTTATAATTTCCCTCTTAAACCTTACGTGTCATGACCCTCAAAAGGGCCCCAACTTAAGTGGAAATTAGAACAATAAAGTGCTTTTTCATTCAATAGTCTTAAGGCTTTTAAAATGTTCCCCTTTTCCATTCCTTTTTCCTTATCCCTTTGGAACAACTTAAGGCTAAGGGCCCATGCACACCTATACCAACAAGGGGGACATTACAACCAACTAATTTTAGAGGGTAAGGTGTCATTGACATATTCAACCTCCTTAAAATATACACTGAGATGAGATTATTATGATTGTTATTGCACATAATGAAATGTCAAGTCGTCCCCATCACCCACATTGGTGAGTAGAAGAGATGCTCTGCCTCCTCTTGGATTGAGGTGGGAACTTATGTTGAGGTGATGGTAAAATAGGGATCTACCTCCAAGATTCACTTCCCATTGTCCATCATGAGCAATGGTGTTGATACTAGTGTTGAAGCTAGGGTTGGACTCTACACCTCTATAAACAATGTTTTTTTAACTTGACATCCTTCGTCTAATGTGCTCGAGGATGTTGCACCACTTTACACCATTTAATGGCGACTTCATATCTAGAAAGGTCTTCAACAAAGGTGGCTTTAATGATTGATTTTGGTGTTGGTTATCCTTGGCATCCTAATTCCTGTCAAACTTTTTGCCAACTATGTGTTTTTGGATTTTCATGTTGTCCATGGTAATTTCTTGCTTGCCTTTCTATTTGAACTTTTCTTCAATCTTCATCGCATACATATAGGCTTCTTCTTGGATTGATAAACATAAGTCATTGCAGTATTGAGGACTCAGTGCCTTTCACTGTCACATATACCAAACTTTGTTGACAAGGTAAGGAACGCATTGTAATAGTCATGCACCATTTATTCACAACCCTAGGCAATTGTTGTCACATTTGTATTGATCATCATTATTTTTCATATTGAAGTACACTTTGTTGTCCTCTACAAAATCTACCCAATTTTTGGTCAAGGTATCCTCAATTTTTTATTTTTTATCATCTTCTTGGATGTTTTGAGGATAATATGATTCCCATCATTTTTTAAGGGAAGCAATTTTTTTAAATATTTACCATTAGAAAACATATTGACAAATAAATGCAATTCCTATTGTTCAAGCCAAACTACAAAATATTTTTTTCTTCAAAAAGAGGGATATCAAAATTTACTCATATTTTGAAAGGTATGGGAGTTGTATTCGTCATGTGTGCCATAGGCACAACTTAGATGAAAACTTGGGTAAACTATTATGTCATCTCTCTCTCTCCTTTTTCAGAGCTTTGTCAAACAACACTTTAAAAGGTGTAATGTCCCTAAATGGGATGATTCAACCAAAAAGGTGTTTCCCTTAAAATCCATAAATTTTTGAATTCTAAAATTGTTGACCAATTTTGGTCCTGTAGGTCAAAATTGGGCTCCCCTCTTTCTTTCCTTGCTAGGCCTATTAGATAGTCTCTGATGAATTCACCTTATTGCAATTTTTGGGTTTTCCCCTTGTGACAGGCCTGTTTCTATAAATAACCAAGTGATTTGAGTCTTGCAAGTATTTTGAGTTGACTTAGGACTCATTTCATTTCAAGAAAATTACTCTAGGCAAGCCTTTTTCGACAGTTACATGGGCCTATTCCAAAGGAACATAAATCCTTTACAAAACATCAAAGGCTAGATACCCTTGTGGAGGATAGGAAAGCAACAAATGGGACCATTCAAGCAATTTCTGAAGGATAACCTTGGACCCAAAGTGCCCTTGCAGAGGACAAAAGGTCTGTTTGCAAAGGGTCAAGCCAGAAAGCCAAAATGGGGGGGCGGGGGGGTTTCTTTAGAAAAGGTTTGAAGACAAAGAATAATTTCTTTGGACATTTTGTCTAAATAAAATTCATGAAGAAAGCACAGGAGTGAATTCTTGCAGACAAAATGTCTGAAGGAATTCCTTCATACTTTTTGTCCAAAGAAATTCACCAAGGAAAAGCTGAGACACTAAAAACACAAATTCCTTCAGACAAAATGTCCAAAAAAATTTGGAAGGAAAAAACCCTAAGAGTAAGTGCCCCTTTCGAAGGACACTCGATCATCATAATGGACCTTTTCCATTTTTTTAAGGGTCGCTTTCCCTTCGAAAAAGTTCATTTGCAAAAAGCTAAGGAAATTGTTGAAGGGTTGTGACGGGCCTGAGAACGTCAACTTCAACATGCTAAACTAGCTGTTGAAAGTTTAAATGTCTAGGGACAGGACCATGAACGTCAAATTCAAGGTAGCAAAAGAGTCGTCAATTTCCAAATGGTGGTGGGCCCGTAAATGTCAAATTTATGGAAATAGGCTAACATTTGAAGAAAAGCTAAAGAACATTTCTTTTAGATAAAATGTCTGAAAGAATTCCAAAGTGATAAGAAGAGGAAGAATTCCTTCAGACATTTTACATTTTGTTTGAAGGAATTCAAAGGGCTCAGAGACCCGAAGATGGACTCAATGATAACCAATAAAGGAGCCTGAGAGGAGACAAACAATAGCCTTGAGAGCCCAAATTACGAGGAAAAGACAAGTAGCAAGAAAAGAAAGAGCAGAACAATAAACCCAGAACGCGGGCATGCACACATAAGACAATGCTTGGAATGTTTTATAAGACACATCCAATCAAGTGTAGGAATGAACTAGATCAGCCCAGGTGGCAAAGGAGGTGTCGATAGGAGAAGCAATTGCTCATAGATGGAATAATCTCCACCAAACAACCATCAAAGGAAGCGTAAGAATTTAATAGAGTGCCCATTCTTCTTTGTTTAACATTAATAAGCAGGGAATTACATGATTTTTCAAGAGAGGCAACCTTGTTGTTCAAGGGATAAAGTGACCCATGCTTTAACAAGAACATTTAATACAATTTGAGCAACAAAGTCAATGTCTGTGACATTTACAGCATGGTTTTTTTAGGGACATTTAAGGAAATATGACAATAGTATGAGCATATTCCTCTTATCCATGAGTTTAATACATTATGGGCCACTTATCCCTTGAAAAGATGAAGATACTTTCTCTAAATTCTATATATTGTAACCTCTTGGCTGGGAAAGGCATCTCTCACTTGTGTATGGCAAAGCCCTAACAATTTTACCTTTTATTCAAAAGAAGTGTTTCTACCTCTATCTGAATCTTTAGACTTTCACATATACCTGTGTATCACCATTATGTTTTGTCATTTATCTTAATGCTTTCATAGGTCAATGCCAGTATATACAGTGTATCCAAGATCTTCTTCTACAGGTTAACAAGAAGTGCCCAGGTTGGAGTATAGAGGCAGAGGAGCAACCATCTGATAGTGTGCTTCTAGAGCACCTATGGTAGGTTCTTCTCTATTATATCTTCATTAAGCCTCTTATTAAAACACTCATGCAGTCTAGTATTTTGTTTAAATGAAGTGTTGATAAAAGATGAGTAGATCAAATCATTTTGGTGCATCACCATTTTAGTTAGGTTCTACTTTTGTAACATCCTTTTCTCTTTTCACCCCCCACCATTGTTAGTAGTAGAAGTTAAAGACCTCAAAGGTGCATCAAGGGGAGCTAGCCCTTAATCTAGAGATTCATTCCTCAAATTTGCTACCCACAACAAGAGGAATGTCTCCATTGTGCCGCGTGGAAGAAAGAAGCCTAGTCTTCTTTTAAAGGGTGCAATCCACAACATCAATAGTTTTTGGCATGCTTGGTGAAACAATTTTTGATGCCCTGTGAAGTACCAAGATTGGTGTTAGTCTTATTACTACAAGAGTGAGCAAACTAACCTAGCATCTAGTGACTCCATTTTAAGAACTATATCTCTAGTCAAAGATCATCTTGGCATCCAATGCCTAAGGTCACCACAAGAGCTTCTTCTAAGGGTGTTCCTTTTAAATTCATTGAGCTGCCTTTAAACTCAACAAAGTGGCTAAGGTTTGTAAAGACTCATCCTTACACAACAAACCAATTTCCCAGACCTACCATAAAATACACCTACACAAGGAGACCTAGGTTAAACCCTGTCATTGCCATGGCTTTACCTTTTGTGGCCTTCAATGGTCAGAGCCCTTTAAACCTTCTATAAGATGACCCAATCCCAGGGACAACCCATAAGAGTGTTCCTCCTTTTAATGGAGAGGGGCCAATTACCGCTATTGAGCATATCAAAAATATATCCAACCTCTACAACATCCATAATGTCACCAAAGAAAACATAGCCATCAGGTTACTAGCATTGTGTTTTAAAGGTAAAGTTTTAGACTGGTATGGAACCTTGCCTATGAATTCAGTTGCCTCATGGAATAAATTAGGCAACCTATTGACAAATAGATTTGGAGAGAAGAGTGACCATCTCTCTCTAGCTAATCAATTGACCACTATGAAAAGAGCTCCCAATGAATTTACACAGGATTTTAATACTAGGTTCCAAAAGACTTGGACAGAATCCCCATTTTAGTGAGGATGACCCCAAGCTTTACTTTCCTTTACTACTTAAAGGCTTTGAATAGCGACATTGTTGTCATGATAAAGTCTATGGGTGGACAAGTACTACCTGCTACTTATGAAATAGCCATAACCACCAAAAATTGTTTGGTGCAAGCAGGAAAGATAGCTCCTAGACCTCATATGCCACTCTTTCTTGAATTATAACCCTCAGTTCAAACTATTGCACCCATTTTAGCTCCTCTACCTAGTGTAGAAAATTTGATTGCTACCTCACCAAATGACCTCCATGAAGTTAAGAGTTTGTTATAAAGTGTTACCAATGAATTAGTGGCTCTCAAGAGGCAACAAGCTCAAAGCTATCAGCCAAATCAAGGATACCAGCAATTTAAACAAGTGAATATACCTCCTTTCCAAAATTATAATCAAGGACAGGGTCACATTACCTGATCAAACCTTATCAAAGTTATAATCCAAGTACCCCTTCATCATCCATGGCTCTTGTTCCCACTCAAAATAATTTGGTATAGGAACAACCTAATTGCTCACCCCTGGGGTATGGTCAAGAATAGGTTGCTTATGCTAATGAGTTACCAAATCAATGTATGAACATGTAAGGTAATCAAACAGACCAATTCCCAAGTTTTGAGGTGTCAACACAACCTAGGATAGACAACATGCAAGCTCAATATGATTCCACTCTTATGAACCACCTAGAAGGGGAATTCTACATGTCAATCATGTGGGGAGTACAAATAATCAGGATGATTGTGTTGCAGCCAACACTAGGTCCAAAAAGAGAGCTATGGAGGAAGCTCAAGTAGATACTCAAGTATCTGTGGCATATTTTTCATCACAAGTGAGCCAGAAGTTTCCCAATTATAGGCAGTTGGTTGTAGCTTCAACTCCTCGAGTTGCACCTCAAGCTGTAAATGCCCTTAAAGAAAATTCAAAAAGGGGAAACCCTCCAATCAATGTGGTGGACCAAATGAAGAAGATGCACATGAATATCTCATTTTGGGATTCATTATCAATGTCAGGACAAAAGGATATACTCCAAAAGGAATTGCATGGGATGAGTGAGCAAGTTGTTCTATCAAATGTTAATAATGTGTTGATTATGAATGGGGCTCCTCCCACCAGAGGTCAAGCAAAGAAGGATGAGAAGGTTCCTCTATTCTATCTATCCTTGATCATTGGATATTTTTTGGTTCATATTTGCATCATTGACAGTGGAGCAAACACCTCAATAATGCTCAAATGCATAGCTAATAAGCTAAGACTCAAGTAAGAGCAAATAACTAAAGGAGTTCTACAATTGGACGGGTCACTAGCCAAGACACTAGGAGTGGTGAGAGGTTTGAATCTAACTCTCTATGCATGTCCAACCTTCTCTATTCCCCATGACATGGTAGTGGCAGATATTCCCCCTTACTTCACTCTTTACTTATCCAGGGATTTCACGTCTAAGATAGGTGGGTACTTAACAACAAACTAGTCTTACAAGGTTTTCAGGACCAAATATGGAACCAAAATGAAGATTGAGTTGGAACATATCCACAAATATCACCTAGAGCCATACTCAAGGTGAGAAATGTTAGCTATGCCATCATTGATGAAGAATAATTCTTGGTAGACCAATCCCCACCCTCTCCCCTTGAAGGAGTTGCTGACCTGCTCTTAGATGAATGGGGAAATGATAATTTTGAACATGATCCTTACAAGTTCATCGAAGAGGCAGGTCTTGGAATTTACTACATGCATGAAAAAGGTACTTTCATGCCAAATTTTATGAAGGCAAACCAAGAGAGTTATGGTTTGTGGCAACTTTTCTTTGATGGATCAAGGAGCAAGTTGGGAGATGGTGGTGGAGCAATGCTAGTTTCACCCTCAAAGGAAAATTACTTTTCAACTTTTAGTTTCTAATTCTCCTACACTTGCAATGTTGTAGAATATGAGTCTCTTGTTCATGGTTTAGAGTAGGCAAAAAAAAGAGGAATAAAATAATTGCAATTTTTTAGAGATAGTGAGTTAATTGTAAACCAGGTGAGAGGTTGAAACTCGACCAAGAATTTCTTGCTTAAGTCTTACAGGCACAAGGTGTCTGACCTAATGGAAAGTTTCATTGCTTTCAACATCATTTCCACTCCAAGAGAGCAAAATAAGCAAGCAGACAGACTAGCAACAGTTGGTGCTCAATTTGACATTCCTAAGGGAATAAGTCAGGACAACAATCAACACCATTTAAAAGTGATAATAAGACCCTCCATACTTGATAATGTTACCAATTAGCATGTATTTGATAGTGACCATTAGATAGCACTTTTATTATAGGAGGAGGCTGAGTTCACTTTTAGGAATCAATCCAAGTTGCAATAGCAGTACGATGGTCATATTGTTTAGCTGAAGAACAACAAACTTCCTAAAGGTTTAGTCACTCTTGAAAGCATCTTCAATGAGGATGACCAACTCAAAGATGATAAAACAAGTATCACAACCAAGAAGGATAATTACAAAAGGGTCAAAATATTCAAGGATAGGTTGCTTGCACTTGGGAAGGTATGTACAAATGATGAAAGGCATTCTTTCATTTTGTTATGCCAAGAGTTTGCAGATGTCTTTTCTTGGGAGTATAACGATCTGGAGGGTTTTGACCCAAGCTTGGTCCAACACACCATTGCTGGAAGAAGGTGCCAAACCCATCAAACAAAAATAAAGGCCAATCAACCAAAAGATTGAGCCTCTCATGCGGAAGGAACTCACCAAGCTGATTGAGTCCAAGATCATTTTTCCTATCAAACACTCTTCTTGGCTAGCCAATCTAGTCCCCATTAGGAAGAAGAGTGAGGAGATCAGACTATGTGTCAATTTTAGAGACCTAAATAGAGTCTCATTAAGAGATCACTATCCCCTCACAAGTATGAAATAGATCCTCCAGATGGTGATAGATAGTGAATGTTTCTCCCTCCTAGATGGGTACTCTAGGTACAATCAAATTCTGGTGCAAGACTACGATCAATACAAGACAACCTTCACCACCAAGTGGGGAAATTTTTCCTACATAAAGATGCCATTCAGACTATCAAATGTTGGAGCTACCTTCTAGCAAGCTATGGATATGGCTTTTTGGGGTTTGATAAATAATATTATGTTGGTTTATCTTGACGATGTGATAGTTTTCTCCAAGGAGGTAGGACAACATCTGAAACACCTGAGGCAAATCTTCAAGAGGTGTAGAGAGTTTGGCATCTCTCTCAACCTAAATAAATGTGTGTTAACTATCCATGAAGGTAAACTCATAGGTCATGTCATTTCATAAAAGGGCTTAACCATTGATCCAAAAAGAGTACACACCATCTTAGCATTGTCCTTGCCAAAACACAAGAAGGGCATGCAAAGCTTCTTTGGAGAAAAAAATTATTAGGAGATTCATCCCTAATTTTGTTGAAATAGTCAAGCCATTAACTTCCATGCTGAAGAAGGATGAGATGTTTACATGGACAACATGAAGGAAAGATAGTTTTGAAGGGATTAAGTCTGTTATTGCCTAGGTTCCCACCTTGATCAATCCTAATTTCTCCAAGGATTTCAACCTCTACATCTTTGGAAATGAAGAGATAATATCTGCCATGCTTACTCAAGCAAATGATGAAAACCTTTAACAACCTCTTGCATTATTTAGCTAAGGTTTAGAAGGTTTTGAAATTAGGTACACATATGTTGAGAAATAAACACTTGTAGTTATACGAAGCCTAAATAAATTCAGACATATGTTGTCAAACAACAAGATTCATATCACAGTACCACATCCTAGTATCAAGGACTTCTTGCTGAATCATGACTTAAATAAAAAAAGGGTAGGGTGGATCACCAAGGTAATGGAATACGATGTGGAGATCAAGACCACCAAGCTAGTAAGGGGAAGAGGGTTGTGTGAACACCTCACTAAAGACCTTAAACAATAGAAAGAGTGCATTTTTCTACTCCATGATGAAGCTACAACAGAAGAACCTGTAGTCATAAAGAGTTGGGCACAAGAGATGGTTCATTTCCTTCTAACTGGTGAGTGCCCACAAGGCCTTGATAAGACTAGGAGGAGATATTTTAGGCTCCAATCTCTTCCTTATGTCCTGGTTGATGGAGTGTTATTTAGAAAGGACTTTTTGGGGGTACTCTTGAGATGCATCGACCCAAATTAGGTTGATAGGGTACTATCCAAATTTCATGATGGATCAGCTGGTGGTCACTTTTCTCCTAAGCCCACAGCTACAAGGATTATGAGGGCTAGCTACTTTTGGCCCACTTTGTTCAAAGACACTCATGCCTGGGTACAAAAGTTCAAAAATGTGCTCTCTTTGATGGAAAATAACAACTGGTTGTAATGCCTTTGTAACCTATTCAAGTGGAATAACCATTCATGCAATGGGGTTTGGACTTCATAGGGACGATCAACCCTCCTAATAATGGCCACAAGTGGGCCTTGACCACTATAGATTATTTCATGAGATGGGTAGAAGCCATTGCTTTGAAGGAAGCCAATGAGAGTGTAGTCTTAGACTTCTATGAAGGCCTAGTGACAAGATTTAGAGTCCCAGCCACCATCATTTTAGATATTGCATTGGCTTTCTTAGAAACCAAAATAAGCAAGTGGTTGTTAGGATATGCCATCTATCTTAGTACTTCTTCTAACTACTACCCATAAGGAAATGGGTTGGCTGATTCCACCAATAAGAACCTGATCAGGATCATTAGAATGATAATGGAGGAGAATCAAAGGACTTGGCACACCAAGCTGAAAACAACCCTATGGGTAGATAGGGTCACTCCAAAAAGAGTAGTTGGCAATTTTCCATACACACTTGTGTATGAAAGGAAAGCTCGACTTCCTATTCCACTTGAGTTACCAACCTTGGATCTTTCCCATCAGTTGCAATTAGAGGTCAGATTTTGTGAATTAATGGAACTCCAAGAGGCAAGATACCAAGCCATGGTTTCCATGGCTAGCCGTTAGCAACAAAAAAAGAAGCATTTTGACAAGAAATCCTCATCAAAACACTTCTCAGAGGGTGGCATTGTCTTGAAATGGGATGAAGACCGAGCTAAACTTGGAAAACACATAAATTTTGATGCCTTATGGAGTGGACCATATGTCATCACCCAATGCAAGCAACATAATGCTTTTCAACTCCCCAAGTTGGATGGTTTAGGACTACATATCCCAGTCAATGAGATATATCTTAAACATTATCATTGGCATGCCCTTGTTGTGTACATAGTTTCCCTATTTTTCTTCATTTTCCCTAAATGCTTTTATGCATGTTTGTAGTTTTTTGACTTGTGTGTGTTTTCTTTGCCTTTTGAGGTAAGATCTTCATTTAAGTTCTTAGGTTTCTCAAGGTTATTACCAGCCTTTCAAGCTGTATCCTGACTCTGTACCCAATGGACTTGTAGGCCACTAGTTTTCTTAAACATAATAGGCATGCTTCCACTGTGAATCACCAAATATGTTGACCAATTTTGGTCCTATAGGTCAAAATTGAGCTCCCCTTTTTCTTTCCTTGCTAGGCCTATTAGCCAGTCTCTGATGAATTCACCTTACTATAATTTTTGGGTTTTCCCCTTGTGACAGGCCCATTTCTATAAATAACAAAGTGATTTGAGTCTTGCAAGTATCTTGAGTTGATCTGGGACTCATTTCATTTCAATAAAATTACTTTGGGAAAGCCTTTTTTGGCAGTTAGATGGGCCAATTCCAAAGGAACATAAATCCTTTACAAAAGTCCAAAGGCTAGATACCCTTGTAAAGGGCAGGAAAGCAAAAAATGGGACCATTCAAGCAAGTTTTGAAGGACAACCTTGAACCCAAAGTGCCCTTGTAGAGGATAGAACGTCCATTTACAAAGGGTCAAGCCAAAAAGCCAAAATGGGGGGGGGGGGGAGGGTTATTCGAAAAAGGTTTGAAGATAAAGAAGAATTTCTTCAGACATTTTATTTGAAGAAAATCCATGAAGAAATGAAAGGGGTGAATTCTTGTAGACAAAATGTCTAAAGGAATTCCTTTAGACATTTTATCTGAAGAAATTTAACAAGGAAAAGCTGAGACACTAAAAGCACAAATTTCTTCGGACAAAATTTCTGAAGGAATTCCTTTAGACATTTTGTCTGAAGAAATTGGGAAGGCAAAAACCCAAAGATTAAGTGCCCCTTTTGGAGGACACTCAGCTTTCAGAATGGACCTTTTCCATTTTTTTGAAGGGTCACTTTCCCTTCAAAAAAGTTTGTTTGCAAAATGCTGAGGAAATTGCTGAAGGGTAGTGACGGGCCTGAGAACATCAACTTCAACATGGTAAACTAGATGTTGAAAGTTCAAATGTACAGGGATAGGCTGTGAATGGGTCATGAATGTCAAATTTAAGGTAGCGAAAGAGCCGTTAGTTTTCAAATGGTGATAGGCTCGTAGATGTCAATTTTATGGTGATGAGATAGCCATTGATTTTCAAATATTTAAGGATGGGCCCACACATGTCAAATTTATGGAAATAGGCTAACAGTTGAAGAAAAGCTAAAGAACATTTCTTTTGGACAAAATGTCTGAAAGAATTCTTTTAGAAATTTTGTCTGAAAGAATTCCAAGGCAACAAGAAGAGGAATAATTTATTCGAATAAAATGTTCAAAGGATTTCCTTCAGACATTTTATCTAAAAGAATTTAAAGGGCTCAGAGACCCGAAGATGGACTCAATGACAACCAAGAAAGGAACCTGAGAGGAGACAAACAATAACCCTGATAGCCCGAATTGCCAGGAAAAGACAAGAAGTAGCAAGAAAAGAGAGAGCAAAATAGTAAACCCAGAATGCGACCATGCACACATAAAACAATGCTTGGAACGTTCTAGAAGACACATCCAGCCAAGTGTAGGAATGAATTGGATCAGCCCAAGTGGCAAAGAAGGCATCGGTAGGAGAAGTAATTGCTCACAGATGGAATAGTCTCCACTAAACAACCATCAAAGAGAGCACGAGCATTTAATAGAGTGGCCCATTTTTCTTTGTTTAACATTAATAAGCAGGGAGTTGCACTAGTTTTCAAGAGAGGTGGCCTTTTCATTCAAGGGATAAAGTGACCCATGCTTTAACAAGAAAATTTAATGCATTTTGAGTAGTAAAGTCAATGTCTGTGACATCTACAACATGGTTATTTTAGGCACATTTAAGGAAAGATGGCAATAGCATGAGTAGATTCCTCTTACCAATGTGTTTAATATATTATGGGCCACCTCTCCTTGAGAGGACCAAGAGACTTTCTCTAAATTCTATATATTATAACCTCTCAGTTGGGAAAGGCATCTCTCACTTGTGTATGGTGAAGCCCTGATAATTTTACCTTTTAATCAAAAGAAACATTTTTACCTCTATCTAAATCTTTACACTTTTGCATATGCCTATGTATCACCATTATGTTTAGTCATTTATCTTAATGCTTTTATAGGTCAATGCCAGTATATATAGTGTATCCAAGATCTTCTTTTGTAGGTTAACAGGAAGTACCCAGGTTGGAGTATAGAGGTAGAAGAGCAACCATCTGACAGTGTGCTTCTAGAGCACCTATGGTAGGTTCTTCTCCAGTATATCTCAATTAATGCTCTTGTTAGAACACTCATGCATTCTAGTATTTTATTCAAATGAAGTGTCTATTCACTCCTTTTGGTGTAAAGTGTTGATAAAAGATGAGTAGATCAAATCATTTTGGTGCATCACCATTTTAGTTAGGTTCTACTTTTATGACATCCTTTTCTCTTTTCACCCCCCATTATTAGTATTAGAAGTTAAAGACCTCAAAGGTGCATCAAGGGGAGCTAACCCTTAATCTAGATATTCGTTCCTCAAATTTTCTACCCACAACAAGAGGAATGTCTCCATTGTGCCACATGGAAGAAAAAAGCCTAGTCTTCTTTTAAAGGGTGTAATTCACAGCGTCAACAAAATTTTTAAAAACCAGCAAATCCTAACTACTGTAATTATACCTCCAAACTGAAAATTAACTCCAATTCACCTTGAAATAAATAACAAATAAATACTTTGTGAATTTGGCCACCAATGGCTCTTATCATGATGAAGAAAGAGCCTGAAATGAATGTTTCAATCCTCGAAACCCTAACACCACACTAGCTAAATCGATGTCCTTTTCCACTCTAATCCTTGCTCAAGATTTCACAAATTTTATACAAAATCATACAAAAATCATAGCAATCATATCATCCACAAATCATCAACATTTAAGGTTCCAAAGTGATCAAACCCTAATCCAATCCAAATTCCAATATTCAAAAAAATATTACAATAGTTACATCAAAATTTGTGCCTTGAATTCACCCTCAAAATGACGTCAAGCCCTGGAAATAATATGCCAGACCAAAACCCTTGCAAATATGTCCTCAACAAATATTATTTCCTATGAATAGTTGCAAACTTCAAAAATTCATAACTCCCTCAATATTTAGAAGTATGATGCAATTAAGAGCTCAAACTGATCAAAAAATTAATGAATATCAAATAAAAATAATTTCAAAAATTTCCTTACATGAGAAGGTCACCAAAATTTACCCTAAAATTTTGAAAAACCCTAGTTTTCAAAATTTACCTCTTCAAAGATCAAACCCTCAATCCCTATCAAGTCACCATACTTGAAAAATCAATATAAATAATAATCAGAATTATTATGCTCCAATTTGGACATCAAATTATCCACCAAACCCTCTCAATAAGCACTCAACACAAATCGCCCCTCTAGGGCAAGTAAAAAATCCACCTTAGCAATAGGTGGCATCAAAAGACGCCTTTTGTAGAATAATCTGCTAACACTTATTGAGAATACATCCCAATATCTTCTTCAAGTATGAAAAAATAATATCAATTTTTAGCATGTCTTCAATTGTGATCTTTACCTTGTAGTTGTACCTTCCAAAGGGGGACAAACCACTTTGGAGAGGTAAAATATCTCATAACCCTCTTGCAAACTTTTAGGATATATTTTCCTTTTCTTGGCTTTAGCTCCCAAGCTGACATTCCTTTTAATTTCACTATAGGCCTTTTTGAATTAATTAAATAACTTACCTCAATAAATTAGTAATAAAAATTACTTTTTGGAAAATTAAATAATTATTTTATATTAGGTCCATACTTCAATAATTAATTAAATTTCTCTAATAATTGAAGTGATAAAAATCATTTTTTAAGTAATTTATTAATTATAAAACCCCTTAGAATAATCATTAAAATTACCATAATTTTCCAAACAATTAAAACCATTTGAATAATTATCCGTAAAATTTCTATTTTAATAATTAATTAAATTGTCTTATATTTTCAAATGATTAAAATCATTATTCGGGCATTTTTATTAATTGTTAAAATTATATGAAAAGGGGACATTACAATCCCCCCTTTCCAAATTTGCTTGCCCTCAAGCAAATGCAAGCTCATATGCCCAATTACCATGTCCAAGTGGTAAACCCTATTATAGTGCTCAAAAATTCTTGCTCTTGTACCTGTTAAGTGGAATAACTTTTTCTAAGAAGCATAGCATGACATTCCACAAATGGATAATGAATGACATTCCACCTTGCTAACATGCCCCACCATGAAACCAAAATTTGTATATGTTTCCCAATGGAAAAAAATATCCAAATCGATTTTGAACTTAGAATATTTATATTTTGGGGAATGCCCCAATGTGTCCCAAATCCTAGGAAATCCATCCAATGGCTCATTGCACCTGTATGCCCTTATCTCACTCAAAACTGAGTGGGGTATGAAGAGGTATCTAATCATGTTGCCCCAACTATGTCCTCCAAAAAGTATCTAGATCCATACTCCAATCCTCAAAGTAATCTCCCAAAGATGCAACAAAAGAAAAAGAACCATACCTTGGAAGCAACTTACCCTTTCATGAAGCCTACTAGAATAGGTCACTCTTATGCAAAAATCATGATCAACCCAAAGCTACCCCTCCTTATTAATGATGGGTGGGAAAGTGACCTAAAAAACAACCCATTCCAGAAATACCATGTAGAAAACTACTATAAATACATGCCTAATTATGATTCTTCATGATGACAAGATTCAAAATTAATACTTGCATTTTCTCCTTTTCCCATGATTTGTGGGCTGCCATAAGAACTTCTTACCTTGCCATATATGTACCTAGTATGCTACTCAAAAGAACTCAATATGTCATACAACTCAAAATAGTAGTTATCATACCTTTTATCATGCTTCAAACTTATCCACAAGGTCCCCTTATGAGTTGAAACCTCGCCATAGATTGTGCATGCAAATTTGTTGGATATCATAGTAAAACACAACCATGCCTCTACTCATAAATTTCAATTTTCTCATTACCAAGTTGATCCTTAATGGGCTCTTTCTCCATGCTTCCCCAACAAACCATCATGGACTTATACCCTATATGAAGAAGATTAGGACTGCAAAACTAAACCAAATTAATATGCTTAACAAGGCTACCCATAATTAAATTTATCTCATGGAGAAGTACTAGAAGAGGTGTGATCCCATAGTGTGCATTCCAAGGTGTGTTAAGACCTTCTTTATACCATATCAATCCTTCTTCATTTTGAAAATGTAGTAGTTCTATTTGTAGAGACAAAATAAGCTTAACCAAATTGGATAACATACCTTGCAAGTGCATATCATAATCATCTAAACCCATTGGTAGAGATCCCCTTATGTAATATGTATATCCTTATCTTGGCTGCACTTTGCTAGCTTCCTCACACATGTATTCATCATCAAACAAGCCCCACCAATAGTGGACTTTATCCCTTTTTATATAATGTTGTACCTGCCATGTTAATTCAGAATTTTGGGAGAAATTGATTTCAGAATTTGTCCATGCATAAAATCTCCTCCTTATAAACCAAAACATATTCTGAGAGGGAAATATTATGCATATATGTAGGGGCTAGAATTGGCTAGTTGTCTAAAAAATTTATTAGCCATAAAATTTAGACTTCAATATCTCTTCCAAGAAATGCATGATAAAAAACAAAACCAGGTAAACTTACCAATTGTGTTGTAGTGTCCCCTCTTTGCAAGCACATGGCTATCCATGATGTCTCATAGCAGCCCTCTCATTGTTCCTTTCATCCTTCTTCCTCATACTCATAAAATACCCTCATATCAAGTTGATTTATGAAGATGAAGGAGCCTCTTGGTACCAATATTTGTGAATTTGAATCAACGAATCCTCGTACCTCATTTTGCAAACCATTTCCTTCATTTTATCATCTTTGTTGACTTCATTGTCATGTATACAATCATTAGAGGATAAATAGACATATCCTATCAATAAAATATCCTTACCTTGCACTTCATTTAGTTCACACTCCTTTATTTCCTCCTCTTTTATCAACCACTTGCAACCCTATGGGTTGCCCATCAAATTTTGATTTTTTTGTTTCATTGGCTCCCTCCTAGGAGTCCTCATAAAGTATTGTCCCTTCATTTTTTTCCTCTAACTCTCCATGTAGTTAAATCCTCTCTTCATCTACATGCTCCACTATCAAATAAGGCCTCAAATTTTTCTCACAATCAATTGCAACATTTTCAAACATCATATTTGTGATTGGAATTTTTCCCTTTTCTAGCCCTAAATCTATCAACAAGATAGATAATAATGGCTTGGAAAGATCATCACTCTCATTGAGTGTCAAGGTCAAGATTCTCTGCATAGAAGCTATAACATTTTTGGTAGGATTATTACAAGTAATTACAAAAAATTATTGAAACATCTTAACAATAAGTTCATCACACTACATAGCTAACATAAAAATACATGACCTAGTTGAAGCCATAGTTTCTACGATGTTGATCCTTATAATAAAGTAGTGTCTTTCATCCTCTTTGAGACCTTGGAATCTCTCCACAATCAATGAAAATATTTCCCTCATAATTTTATTGTTGGAATATTGTCATTGATGTCAAAGGAATTGTAACAGATATGAATGGAAATGTAAAATGGAATTATTGCTATAAATGACCAGAATTATTGTTGGAAGTGAATGGAATTATCAATGAAAGTGAATGAAAATGTTAATGAAATTATCGATGAAAATGTCAACCTTGGCCGATCTATTGGGAGAAGTTGTGACCGTTCGAATGGACCTTTTCACTTGAAGAGTTATGACCTTAATTTGTGACTTTTCATGGGTTATAAATAAGTGCATAATGAGTGGAAAATTTGTAGATTTGAAAGTGGAAGATATAAAAAAAGAGCAAAAATTTTAAGGGCAAATTTTTGTGAGAATATTAAAAGGAAAAATCAACAAGTATAAGGAAGAGCATAACAGTGAAAACACTTAAGTGTAGATCAAATCGAAAGGAAATAAAGTGAGTGTTACATCATCCATTGTGTTGACAACAAATTTGAGATAGAAGAGTGATTTTTGTGAGAAGGTTGGTGCCTTTATTTTGAAGAGATTGGTGTCTCTTACTGAGTTGGTGCTTGGTGAAAGGGGTTGGTGCTCCTATAGGTTGGTGCCTAAAAAGTTATTTTTGGGGTTGGTGTTACAGTAGGTTGGTGCCTATGAATATTTATATTGAGAAATATTTCTCTATGGTTTTCTCTTGAAAGGGTTTCCATGTATATCTGGTGTCACTTTGCATTGTGTTATCTTGTGTTGTGATTTTATTGCTTTGAATATCTTAATTAGAATAAGTAATTAAGTGTTGGAAAAGAAAATAATATATAATACTAATTTACCCCCCCTCTCAGTACTAGCCTGTACTCAATAATTGGTATCAAAGTGGGTTCCTTTAGATATAGCTTAACTACTAGAAGGTATATCGTACAATCTCACATGGCTAGCTCACAAGTTTAGGATGGATTTTCCACTAAAAATGCACCATTGTTTGATGGCACAAATTATGCCTTCTAGAGCATAAGAATGAAGAAATATCTAATGGCTCTTGTGTTTGATATTTGGCAAGCAGTAATAACCAGGTACCAAATGCCACCAACATACATTCTTGGAAAGAAGGCCAGTGAAAATAATGCTAAAAGAATGAATGCCATCTTATGTAGCCTTTTAGTATCTAAATTCATAAAAGTCATGCATTATGATTCTGTGAAAGAGATTTGGGAAAAATCTTAAAACTATATATGAGGGTGACAACAAGGTAAGACAAACAAAACTCCAAACTCATAGGAGACAATTTGAGAGTTTAAAGATGAAAGAAGAAGAAAACATTGTAGGATACCTACTCTGAGTTGATGAAATAATTAATGTTATTCGAGGACTTAGAGAAACCGTAAAAGAGTCTACAATCATCCAAAAGGTGTTGAGGTCCTTACTGTTGAGGTTTGATGCAAAAGTTTCGATGGTTAAAGAAATGAAAGATCTAGATAAATTAAAGATGGATGAGCTGCATGAAATCATCACAGCATATGAAATGAGGACTGAATCTGAAAGACCAACAAAAAGAGAAGTAGCATTCAAAGAATCAAAGAAGGAGAAAGTCAAAGAACTTGAGCCAAGTGATAGCTCAAGAAATGAAGAAAATGAAAAGGAGGATTTATTTATTTAAAGTTGAAGAAAGGTTTGGGAAAATATAAAGGTAAGTTACCATTCAAATGTTTTAATTATGGAAAAATCATTCATTTTATGGCTAAATGCCTGAATAAAGACAATAGTGATGAAGAAGAGGTAGAAAACCAAAATTCATGAAGGGATTTAAGCAAAATAAAGATAAGAAGAGATTTGAGAAAAAAAAGAAAAGCTTATACTCCAGGAGGAACTATAGCTCATCTGAGGAAAGTGGAGCTAGTGATTTTGACAATGATGATGAGGAAACATTATTCATGACCATAGAAGACAATGCTTCTACAAGAAGAAATAACTCAGAGGAAGAAGAAGATGAAGGTGAGTTAAATCTACAAGAATAGCTTATTTGTGCCTTGGGAGAGATAAAATGTCTTAATAAAAAGAACATGAAACAAAAGCTTCTGATTCAAAAATATGAAAAAGAGAGTCAAGACTTAGAGGCCAAAATATCACAAGGTCTTAAGGAATCAAAGAAGATAATTGTCGATCTAAAATTCCAAATCGAAGAAGCAAAGAAAATTGAAGATGATCTAACATATCAACTAAATAAGAAAGGAAAAGACTGTGAAAGGTATGAATCTAATATTTTTGCTTTAAAAAGGGATCTAGAAAAGGCGAATTCTAAAATATCAAGTGACTTGAAATCTAAGAAAAGTACCCAAGTTTTGAATAATATTCTAGAGAGTCAAAGATCACTATCTAACAAGTTAGGAATTGGTTATGATAAGGAAAAAGAGAAAGTTAAGAGCTATGTTGAAACCCTTAAGGAACTAGTGAAAAAGGAGACCGAGAAGGAAGAAGGCTAGAATACAAAAACCAGCTCTATCAACAAAGAAAGCAAAGGAGAACAAAACTTTAGGAGACCACTTACTCCAAGATATACAAATAAAAATAGGTTTGGTAATTTTGATGGATATTGTTATTATTGCAATGATTTTGGTCATAAGAAATTAGATTGTAGAAAGAGAGCCAAGGATATTGAAATCAGGGGCAGAAACAAAGGAACCTATGGAGCTTAGAATAGAAACTACAAT
This sequence comes from Torreya grandis, assembly GCA_037957365.1. NCBI lineage: Eukaryota > Viridiplantae > Streptophyta > Pinopsida > Cupressales > Taxaceae > Torreya > Torreya grandis. The sequence goes on along the minus strand of JARHVA010001279.1, from coordinate 3,529,948 downwards.
TCATTTTCTCTCCTGTCAAACTTTGATGAAGAAGCTATAGTTTATTACAAGTGAAATAACTATGGACATATATCACACTATTGTAGAAGTGTTTTCAAATCTGTAAGACAAGATCAAAAGTTCAAGGCTCCAGTGACAAAGAAAAGAGAACCAACAAAGACCTAGAAGAAGAAGCAAGAAGAATCCATGATCGTTCAAACAACATTCCATGCTAGAGATGAAGAACAATAATGGTTCGTTGGTAGTGGATGTTTGACACACATGACTAGAGATAAAATCAAATTCATCTCATGAAAAAGGGTTAATGAAGGCATGATGAAGTTTAGAGACAACACTACAACTAGATTAACTAGAAAAGGTAAGCTTATTCTCGATAATGGAAGAACCAAAATAGAGAATGTGTTATATGTGGAAGGGTTAAAGCATAATATTCTAAGTTTTATCCAAATGTGTGATCAAGGACACACACTCAAGTTATTTGTTGAAGGTTATGAAATCATAAAAAGAGACATGAGAGAACTAATTGTATATACTCATAGGACAACAAACAATCTATACATGCTTATAGAAGTCAAAGGAGAGAAGTGTTTCCTGAGTCAAGTTGAAGAAATTTGGCTATTGCATAGAAGAATGGGACATATAAATTTTGATAACCTTGTTAATATTAGCAAGAAGCAAGCTGTAAGGGACATTCCAAAGATAACAAATCCATCAAGCATGCTTTATAAGCAATGCCAATATGGGAAGCAGACCAAGACAAGATTCAAAATGAAGAAATATTCCACCATAAATAAATTAGAGCTCATTCATAAATATTTGTGTGAACCCACCAGAATGCAAAGTATACAAGGTGAGAGGTATTTTATGTTGTTAATTGATGATTACACTAGAATGACATGGGTTGCATTTTTGAAATAAAAGTCTAAGGCCTTTAGCAAATTCAAAGCATTTAAAGCATTAATTAAAAATTAAATAGGTTTAAGGATCAAATGCTTAAGGTTAGATAGAGGAGGTGGGTTCATGTCAAATGAATTCATTGAGTATTATGAAGACCATGGGATAAAAAGCCAATACTCAGCTACAAGAACCCCACAACAGAATGGGGTAGTAGAATTAAAGAATAGGACTGTCCAAGAAATGGCTAGGACAATGCTGAATGAATCCAAGTTATCAAAAAAAAAATTAGAGAGAAGTAGTCTACATAGCTGTATATATCCTAAATAAAGGGCAGCTCAGAGTCAATAATGATAAGACCCCATATGAGTTATGGACGGGAAGACTAGCTTTCATCAAATATTTCAAAGTATTTGGAAGTAAGTGCTTTATTAAGAGGACCAAAAATGATTTGGGGAAATTTGACTCAAGAGCCGATGAAGGATTTTTTTTGGGATATTCCACCAAAAGCAAGGCCTATATGCTACAACAAGAGAATGTAAACTATTATAGAAAGTGCCAGTGTTAGAGTAGAAGACAATAGAACTCATAAGGCAAGCGATCCATTAGATGAACTAGATATCATTGAAGAAGAAGAAGATGCTAAAGTAGAGAAGATGGATGAAGATGAATGATAAGACACCAAGGCACCATCTCATTTCATTCAGAAGAACCATGTTGAAAGCCAAATCATTGGTAATATAGATGCTGGAGTATAGACCAAAAGAAGGATTGTAAGAAATTTTGAACAAGTAAATTTTTATTTTTTACTAAAATATAGCCTAAGAATTTCTTAGAAGCAATCCATGATGAACATTGGGTAAAAGTAATGGAATAAGAGCTAAACCAAATTGAGAAGAATGAAACTTGAGAGCTAGTGCCAAGACCAAAAAATTAGAATATGATCAACACAAAATGGGTGTATAGAAATAAATTAAATGAGGATGGTCAAGTGACCTAAAATAAATCAATATTAGTGTGCAAGGGGTATGCTCAGAACAAAGGAATTGACTTTGAAGAAACTTTTGCTCTAGTAGCTAGGTTAGAAGGAATTAGAATGTTTCTTGCCTATACAATATTTAAAATTTTCAAAGTATATCAGATGGATGTGAATTATGCATTCCTAAATGGTAAAGTAGAAGAGGAAGTATATATTGAGTAGCCTAAAGGATTTCTTCTTTTAGATCATAGTAGATATGTTTACAGATTAAAGAAAGCCTTTTATGGCCTAAACCAAGCCCCCAGATCTTGGTATACGAGACTTGACAAATATTTGCAAGATCAAGGTTTTTAAATAGGTTTCACTGACAACAACTTATGTATAAAAACTAAAGGTGAGCATCAATAGATAGTTGTTGTCTATGTTGATGACATACTATTTGAAAGAGATAGTGAGAAGATGTTGAAGGGATTCATTAAAGACATGCAAAAGGAGTTTGAGATGTCCATGCTTGGAGAGTTATCTTTCTTTTTTGGATTACAAATATTTCAATCCAATGAAGGAATCTTCATTTCTCAAACCAAGTATGCCAAGGAAATGTCGAAGAATTTTAGTTTTGAGGACTGTGCACCTGGTTAGCACACCAATGGCCACAAGAAACAAGCTAAGTAAGGATGAGAAATCACCAGATGTAGATTAATCTCTCTATAAATCAATGATTGGTAGTCTTTTATATCTGATGGCTTCTAGGTTGGATATCATATAGGTGGTAGGCATGGTGGCATGATATCAAGTAGCCCCCAAGGAAACTCATGTACAAGTTGTGATGAGGATATTCAGGTATATAAAGGGGACCCTGGACTATGGATTATGGTATCCTACAGGGAGAGATTTCACTTTAGTGGCATATATAGACTCAGATTGGGAAATTTGCCTAGATGACATGAAGAGTAAAAGTGGAGGTGCATTTTTCCTTGGTGATAGCTTAGTATCTTGGCTAAGCAAGAATACAATTCAGTTTCACTATCCACAATAGAGGTAGAGTATATAGCAACAGTTTTTTGTTGCACATAGATGCTTTGGATGATGTAGACTTTGGAAGATATCAAGGTGAAGTATGATCAACCTATCTCCATATATTGTGACAACACTAGAACCATCAATATTTCAAATAATCTGGTGATGCACTCTAGAATGAAACATATTCCAATTAGATACCATTTCTTGAGAGAGCAAGTTGTAGATCAACAAGTCAAGATGGAATAAATTAATATAATTGAGTAGATAGCATATATTTTCACAAAGGAACTTTTGAAGGACACATTTGAGTATTTACATGAGAAGTTGGGAGTAATTTCTTTTATTTATTGCCACTAAAGGGAAGCATCAGTTGAGGGGGAGCTAAGTACTAGCTCGTGGATAGACCCTTTGCCATTGAGGTCAAAGGGGGACAAGTACATAAAGAGGATGTCACAAAAATGGGGAGCTACAACAAAGAAGGATTTAGATAGAAAATATAGTGTAGTAAGGGGGAGTAGTTTCAGTATGTGGTTGCCATCAATGACGAAGGGGGAGATTGTTGGAATATTGTCATTAATGTCAAAGGAATTGTAATGAATATGAATGGAAATGTCAAATGGAATTATTACTAGAAGTGAATAGAAATATCAATGGAAGTGAACAAAAATGTCGATGAAAGTGAACAGAAATGTTAATGGAATTGTCCATGAAAATATCAACCTTGGTTGACCTATTGGGAGGAGTTGTGACCGTTCAAATGGACCTTTTCACTTGAAGAGTCATGACCTTAATTTATGACTTTCTGTGGGTTATAAATAAGTGCATAATGAGTGGAAATTTTGTAAATTCAAAAGGGGAAGATATAAAAGAAGAGCATAATTTTTAAAGGTAGATTTTTGTGAGAATATTAAATGAAAAAACCAATAAGTATAAGGAAGAGCATAGCAACGAAAACACTCGAGTGTATATCGAATCGAAAGGAGATAAAATAAGTGCTCTATCATCCATTGTGTTGACAACAAAATTGAGATAAAAGAGTGATTTTTGTGAGAAGGTTGGTGCCTTCATTTTGAAGAGATTGGTGTCTCTTGCTGAGTCAGTACTTAGTGAAAGGGGTTGGTGCTCTTGTAGGTTAGTGCCTACGAATATTTATATTGAGAAAGATTTCTCTATGGTTTTCTCCCAAAAGGATTTCCACATATATCTGGTGTCACTTTGCATTGTGTTATCTTGTGTTATGATTTTATTTATTTGAATATCTTAATTGGAATAAGTGATTAAGTGTTAGAAAATAAAATAATATATAATATTGATTCACCTTCGTCAGTATTAGCTTGTGCTAACATTTATCACTGTAGGGAACTGTTAGTCTTAAAACTTCATTAATACAACTAGTAACCAAGAGCCTTACCTACTTACCTATATCTCTCAATAATTCATGTTGAACCAAGTAAATTCTTGAGGGTTATACCACCCACTTTATGGTCTTATACTGTGATTGATTTACCTTGGATAACCTCTTTTCTACTTCTTCCAAGGTGTTGATTACATCTTCCACTGGTTGACATAGGTTCCCTAACCTTTTACCTACATTGTATAGATTTTTTTCTCCATTTCTTCCATGGCTTCTTCCTCTTCCCTAATAACACTAAATATTTTTATCTACTTGTAACCAAACCTCATAGGTGGGCAAGATCAGTGCTCTGATACTACTGGAATGTCCCCGAATGGGATGATTCAACCAAAAAGAGGTTTCCCCTAAAATCCACAATTTGTTGAATTCTAAAATTAAAAAAATTAGCAAACCCTAGATATTTTAATTGCACCTCCAAACTGAGAATTAATCCCAATTTACCTTGAAATAAATAAAAAAATAAATACCTTGTGAATCTGGCCACCTATGGCTCTTACCATAATAAAGAAAGAGCCTAAAATGAATGTTTTAATCCTTTAAACCCCAACACCACACTAGATAAATTGATGTCCTTCTTTCCCACTCTAATCCATGCTCAATCTTTCACAAATTGTAGACAAAATCATACAAAAATCACAGAAGACATATCATTTATGAATCATCAACATTTAGGGTTTCAAAGTGATTAAACCCTAGTCCAATCCAAATGCCAATACTCAAAAAAATACTATAATAATTAAATCAAATTTGTGCCTTAAATTCATCCTCAAAATGACATCAAACCCTAAAAATAATATATCAAATCGAAGCCCTTACAAATCTGCCCTCAACAAATATTTTTTTCTATGAACAACTGATAACTTTAAAAATTCATAACTCCCTCAATATTTGGAATTATGATGCAAATAAGAGCTCAAAATAGTCACAAAATTAATGAAAATCAATACAAATAATTTCAAAATTTTCCTTCCATGGGAAGGTCACCAAAACTTGCCCTAAATTTTTGAAAACCCTAGTTTTCAAAATTTACCTCTTCAAACTTCAAACCCTCATTCCCAATCAAGTCACCACACTTGAAAAATTAATATAAATAACAATAAAAATTATTATGATCTAATTTGGACATCAAATTATCTACCAAACCCTCTCAATAAGCACACAACACAGATCACCCCACTCTAGGGCAAGTAATAAATCCACCTTAGCAATAGGTGGCGTCAAAAAGACAATTTTTGTAGAATAATTAGCTCTAAATCTATGAACACTTATTGGGCATACATCCCAATATGAATTTTTAGCATGTCTTCAATTGTGATCTTCACCTTATATTTGTACCTTCCAAAAGGGGGCAAACCACTTCGGGGAGGTAAAATACCTCATAACCCTCTCTTGCCAACTTTTAGAATATCTTTTTCTTTTCTTTGCTTTAGCTCCCAAGCCGAAATTCCTTTAGTTTCACTTTAGGCCTTTCTAAATTAATCAAATAACTTGCCTCAATAAATTAGCAATTAAAATTACTTTTTGACAAATTAAATAATTATTTTATATTAAGTCCTTGCTTCAATAATTAATTAAATTGCTCTAATAATTGAAGAGATAAAAATGACTTTTTAAGCAATTTATTAATTATAAAACCGCTTAGAATAATCATTAAAATTACGTTAATTTTCCAAATGGTTAAAACCACTTTTTCAGTAATTCAAATAATTATCCAATATAGTTCCATTTAAATAATTAATTAAATTGCCTTATATTCTCGAATGATTAAAATCACTATTCAGGCAATTTTATTAATTATTATTAAAGTTATATGAAAAGGGGACATTAAAAAAGGTTCTCATGTTCTCTCTTTTCCTCCATTCTAAGACCCTTTTCACCAACAAGGAAATTTCAAGGGTCATGTATCTCACGGTTTTACTTTCTATAGTCATACCAAGTTTGATGGGACTTACAAACATGGAACAAACTACTCTAATACCATTGATTTAGATTTTAGAACAATATGGCAGACATCACACTAACTGACTATATCTTATCCTTTATAACTGTTGGCAAAATATTTGGCTTTGACAATAGTGATGGGATAAAATCCCTCCATTATTATTAGGGAAGACTCCCTTTATTGAAGCAAAAAAACTTACCAAAAAGCCTATTCACAAATATACATTTGAAGAGATAATTTTTATAGTTTTGCATTAAATGAAGAAAAAAGGAAATGAGAAGGGAAATAAGAGGGAGAATACATGCACAAATAAATAAATGTAGATTTTATTTGAAATATCCCCAACTAGGAGATATTTTTCCAAACTTGCACTATTTCTAATTTTTAGCTTACTAGTATTTCGTCAAACACTTTGCATACAACCAAATATGAATAATTTCTGAATACTAACAATCATAATGACTGTAACTAAAATTATGAATCATATATTTATCATTAAACCATGCTAATGTTTCAAAGGTTCTACAGAGACATTTTGTCAAACAGATTATAAGGTTTCTATATAGCCAGAAATGATTACAAAAGTAATACAACTTGTCGATCCAGGAAATTCAAAAGTATAAATGCATAGAATAATTTATATCTAACCTTCACAATGATGCCAAATACATAAGGAATGACTATTATGTTGATGTAGAAGTGTGAAAAAATCTTTGAATAACAGATTCGACCTTACAAACTCTTGTCACAGTAGCACATAACACCATGAACAACAATGCTCTTCTAGAAGAGTTATGGCTGGAAATATATAGGGGTTTAAAACCTTGTCTATAGAGCAGCCAACATACAACTTCTGAAACATTTGAAGATAAACCAAAGACCCTTACTCTATATTATCTCAATTCAATCTCAAAATAATAATCATTAATCTTTTCAATACCTATAAATATAACTACTAGGGATTGAGGATGAATCCTCTCACAAAAATAGAACTTCTAGCTAGGGCCCAAAGTCTTCTCTACACTAAAACCAAGGATCTCAAGGGATTTTACTCCTTGACCAATAATAGATGAACATGCAGGCTCACCAAAACTCTAGAAAAAATAAACAATGAGCACAATAATGATTTTAATCCTCATATTCTCCTTATAACTCCTATGAACCCTAAAAACTTTCAACTTTTCCAACACCCCCTTTTAAAAAATAATGATTAATAAGTAATAAATACTCATTAAGGGTCCAACACCCATGGGAGGGGGGACCACTTTTCCTAGTCATAAGTCATGACTTAAATCACCTCAATGTGAAAATATAACATAAAGTGCATTAAATGATATTTTCAATGTAGAAATATAATGTTAAATGCACATAAGGGGTTAAATATCCCCTTTATTTCTCCCACACCCTAGTTCCTAAGGGAATAAATAAGGAAAAATAGTGAAATAGGCTAGTTAGGTCTCTGAGCATTTAGAAAGGGACATTACAGTCCTCCCTTCCCAAGATTACTTGTTCCCAAATAATTATAGATTAGGATACTACAAAATTTATTCAACTTCCCATGTGGAATCCTCTAATGGAAAATTCTTTCACCGTACCAGATACTCTATGATGACTCAATTCTTGAGCTTCTTCTCTCACACCTCAATAATTGATTCTGGAACTAGAATCAACTTTCCCTCCTCATCCAATGGTGGCAACTCAGTAAATGGCTCAATATGTTTTCCAAGTGCCTTTTTGAGGCAAGACACATGGAAAACACTATGGATCCTGCTATGCTCAGGTAACTCCAACTCATAAGTAACCCCTCCAATCCATCTCAAAATCCTATATGGCCCATAAAATTGTGGCTTCAATTTCTTTGCACTACTCTTCTTCAAGGAGGATTGCCTAAAGGGTTGTAAGCAAAGGAACCCAAATGATCTCTCTACCCTGTGCCTATTAACATACATATTTTATCGATTTTGTGCCTATTGTATATTCTCCTTGAGAGTTTTCATGATGTCCTAATTTTCCTGAATCTAGTCACATGTTTTGGGAGCTCAACTATCTGATATCACCAAATCAAAAAATGATGAAGCATCTTACCCATAAAGTGCTCAGAATGGTTTCATGCCAATGCTCATATGATAGGTTGTATGCTAGCAATGCTCACCCAAGTACTACCATGTAACCCATGCCTTTTGATGCCCTGCCACATAACTCCAAAAATAACCCTCTACCCATTTATTCATGATCTCAGTCTGACCATCAGTTTGCAGATGATAACTAGTACTCAACATCAGCTCTATACCAACTAACATAAACAAAACCTATTAAAATTTACTCATGAATCTATTATCCTGATCACTATGTTCTTAGGCAATCAATGTAACCCAAAAACCTCCTCAAAGAATAATGTTATTACCTATGGTGCCTTGTAATCAGATGACATTGCAAATAAGTGAGCATACATGGTCAATATGTCGATCACCACATAAATGCAATTCTTACCCTGAACCTTAGGTAAGGCTGTAATGAAATCTATGAATATACTCACCCATTTTTGGTCTAGAATGGGTAATGGCTGAAGTAATATTGCAGAGAATGAGTGTTCAAATTTGCTCTGCTAACAAACCACACACTCTCTAATATGGTTAAGGACATCTTCCTTCAACCCTATCCATGCAAATCTTTCCCTTATATATCTATAAGTTTTGAAGTACCCTAGATGACCTAATAAATGGTGTGTCATGTTTGAAACTCAAGATATTCTTCTCATCCTTAACTCAAGCATAAGGTATACCCTACCCTTGTAGTATATCACATCATCCACAACCTTATACATGTCATATTGTATTAATCCATCCATAATCTCACAAGTAAACTAGTTCTTGTAATACTCAACCAAGATATGAGCCTTCTAGTCAGTTGAAATATTTGACATAGAGAAAAGGGATGGATGTTGGATAATGCATCGGCTACTACATTGTTCTTTACCTTCACATACTCCATATCAAAATCATAAGCCTATATCTTGCTTACCCATTTTTGCTGATGATTATTGAGGTTTTTATGCTCCATGAAATACCTCAAGCTATTGTGATCCATCTGAACCATAAACTTGTTGCCCACCAAATACTATTGGAATTTGACCAAGGCATGCAAAATAGCCAAGATCTCCTTGTCACAAGTAGAGTACCCATGCTCTACCATACTCACATCCTTCCAATTTAGGCATCACACTTGGGGATGATTATAAGAATCAATTGAGGGTTCATTTGAAAGGTTATGCATGTTTGTAATATTGAATTGTTGATCAAATATGTCAAGCTTGTTCACTACAACTTGAGGATGAAAACCTTCAAGTGTGCCCCAGGTTTGGGGATAAAAACCTCTATTCCTTCATTCATGGTAGCTCTATTCAAGGGTTGTAATTATGCTTCAAATTTTCCTGGTTGCATGCAATTGAACTTATAAAGGTGTTTTGGAACACCACCTTCATTTGAGGATTGAGCAAACTCACTAGAGAGCTAGACACTTACAACTTGAAGGTCAAAGAAGAGGAGCCAATCACCCTAGGGCAGAAAGGAGACTACCCAAGCTTGATGACTTCCTTGGATGGTTGGGAAAATACCATAGGGCATGCTTAGACTTACTTTTGATGGTGAAAATTAGGTCAAAGTTAATAATAATAATTTTAATATTATTATTTTAATTTTTTGATCAACTACAAGTTAAATTTGAGTGAATTGAGGGTTGGTCAAAAGGTAAATAATTTATAAATTATTTATATTGATTTTTTTAGTGGAGTGATTCACCTAGGAGAGTTTTTAGAGTGTTTTTGGACTCTAACATTGAATAAAATAATCATATATTATTCATTTTATATTCTGTAAATTATTATAATAATTTCCCAAGTGGGGTGACTTGATTTGGGGAACTTGGAGGGCTTGTTGAAGGATTTGATTTTTAGATTTGATTCTATCTATTTTTCCAAGTGTGGTGACTTCATTAGAAGGGCTAATTGGACTATTTGTAGCCCTATTGTGTTCATTGGAAGACCTAATAAATTATAATATTTTTGCATAAATATTTGAGAGTTTATGTAAGGGTTTCAAAGTAGATTGGAAGGAGAAAATGTAGTTGTGTTGGCATCATAAAATCAGAATTATTGCAAGGGAAATTCCAGCCACATTGCCATTCCATCTTGCCACAAAAAATGTATTTTATTTCAGTTTTACATTCAATAATTTTTGGGGTTATATTGGAGTGTTGTTACTTGAAGATTGGTCATCTATTTCCACTATGGTTTGTTGGTTTTTGGGATAGATTTCAGATTGTTTTCAGATTTATATAAGGGTTTGTTGGAAAACCCCACCTTTGCCCAATCATTCCATTTTGGGAAATTACATGGGTACCGATAAATAAAGATAAAAACAAACAAGAATCTCAAATTCTGGTTAAGGATCATATATTAACTAAAGAATTGTTTTATGAAGATCCAAAACAAGTGTTTAATTTTTAAGTGCAACCATTAGTCTTCTTCCAAGATAAATACCTAAAATTTATGCCAAAGATCCCCATAGTCATGATCTAGATCAACTCATTCAACATAAGATGGTAACCAAAGAAGATCTATTTGGTGCATACAATTTTCCAAATCAATTCATCTCATTCAGTGTGATCAAATGCAATGAATTTATCATATAGACTAAATTGAGACACACATTTTGGTTTTGTACTATAACATTTGAATATAATTACAATACAAGTTACCCCTCACCCATAATGTGTCATGTTTGCACTAATTGGTATAGGGCCTCCATGTAAGCATCCTATTGATGGCATCATAATTTTTACCAGACACACCTTATTGTACATAGCTTCTTATCATTTGCTTGCTTGATCACCTTCTCTAGGATTGTCTCATTATTTACTCTATTCTTTTATCTTGAAATATGTATACATATGCTTTGGTGTTGACCATTCTTCTAGCCCTTGACTTTTCTTTGGTTATGGTGTTTGCATTGCCCCTTGCCTTTTATTGTTTATATTAATTCGGGCATTCATAATAGCTATCCTAAGATAACACATCTTTTACAATAATTTGATCCCAGTGCACATTCCTCATGGCATATTACTTATCCACCCTCCATATTGACTATATATGCTTGATTTTGTCATGGCATACATTGAGATTTTATGATCACACATATTTTATGCCTACATATCTTTCTAACATTTGCATGCTCACTAATTATTGCCCATTGGGGGCATGCATCTTCCTATCCCCACATGCTCTTTTGAGACATGATTTTGTGATTCACTTCTACATTGGGGACATATTGCTCTCCTTCAATTCCTTGAGACTAATTTATTATTACACTTCATATTATGTGTTGACATATGCTACAAATTATTTAGATCTCTTATATTCTTCTATTTTTGAAGCCTTGCCATTTGGCCTTCCTAGATTAGATAAGTGTGTGTAAATTTAAAATACTCAATAAAATAAAATAAAAATCCAAAAATTTCAAAACCAAGACGTATGCATGACATGCTTTGCTAGTATGCATGATTGATTCATGTTATTTATCATATACATGTTGAATTACATATCTATTTTTTACGCACATGCTTTTCACATTATACATGTGTAAGATGTAGGACATATAGGTTACATATGATACATGGACATATGGATGATTGAAATTATTTACACCTAAGAGCTACCTTTCTACACTAGGAACATGCCTACACTAGAGGAATCTTTGCACACTTATCAGGGTATTGTCTTTCTATATTGATTTATTGATCATAGTAAATTGTTACTTCCTATGGATATTATGTTTTTCTATACTCGATGACAATATTGATGGATTATGTGAACAAATATTTATTACTCCATGTGTGCTTGATGTTGATTATTATTACATTATGTCATATTACATGTTCTATGAGTGTATTGATTATGTTTTGTCACATCATGTGTTAGATATGTCAAATGATCCTCTAGTCTATAATATCCCATTCTAAATGTGTTACTAAACTCTAATAAATAAATTACTAAATTCTAGGAAAAATAAAATGGAAAAGCAAAGGACTGTATTTTTAGATAAAAACCCTTCGTAAACTTCTAAATTTCAATAAACAATTTCAATCATGAATACAAACATTTTATGGAATTTTGATAAGGAAAAATTAGAGTTTTAATTATTTACCCAACTGGAAATTTCAAAACATTATAACCTACTATACCCATAGTAATATTTTATAATACCACCCTCTTAATGTATGACATCCACCTAAATTGATTGTATAGTAGTTTGCACCCTGTTAACTACTATTGGAGTTATTTGGTGTTACCTCTTGGTGGTTGCAATCTATCTTAACATAGCCCAATCTGCTCCAAACATACCACAATCCTACCCTAGGGTAGTAATTTTCCTGTATTGGGGAACACCTAGTATGACAGTGTTGTTGGAAATGAATGGCAGCACTAGATTGTTTGAACTAGGAGTATGGTAGCCCTTGTGTGCAATAAAATCTAAGTTTTTACTCTTTAACCCTTATCTTATGCTACTAAAAATAATTTGTGAATTTCAATGTAACTCTCAAGTAGAACAACCTCAAAAAACTAAAGGGTTTTTGTCCTCAAGTTGGCTGCAAGTAGGGTTTCCATCCTTTTGTAGAATTAGAAAGAATCCAAGATTCATTCGTGAATTTGACAAAGTGAATGATCAATAATAATCAAAATAACTACCCCTCTTATCCTTTTATAAAATTCACTTTTACCAATCGACCCTAACCCTAAAATAACTATAATTATTTTTAATTTAATATTCGCCTTTTTCCTCCTTAAAATAATAATTATTTTTATTTTTCCCTCTTGGCATTTTAATTAATTAACTTTGGCCCCACTCAATTAATAATAATGACTATGTGTCCCATTTTAAGTTTTAATTAAATAGTGATGTTGGGAGAACCACTTAAAACATTATTATTAAAGTATTATTTTCTTTATTTGAGAAAGGGAACATGGCAGTCCACCCTTCCAAAATATTGCTTCCCCTCAGGCAATTCTTGAACCGTCCCAACAAATGCCAAGATCCCAAACCCATTTTTTTGTTACTTCCATTTCTCCTTAAGAGGTAGTTAGCTTTTGTTGCACTTCTCTGATATAATGAAGAATTGGAAGCTTTGTACACCATAATGCTTCTCCAATAATCCCCATGAGTGAACCCATGATAGCTGAATCATAAATAAGTTGTGATCTAGAGAGAGTACTACCAAATGTGACACCTTCCATTTTGTTTGTTGTGATTATCATAGGGGCTCTATTGGCCATACCACAAAGCACAACCTCTTTCCCATCAGATTTGAATGTTAACTCCATGATTTGGAAATTTAATGTGAATTCCCCAAGGGAATGTAACCACTACACCCCTAAAGCCATTAATATCTCTCTTATGCTAACCACATAAAATTCATCACATACCTTGTGATTTCTAAGTATAATTTCCAACTATTGAATCCTTTTAGTACAAGGAATAGTAGAACCATCAGCTACAATCACATTAAAGCCCTAGAAAACTTTTAATTTCATCCTTCTTTGGGCTACCAAACCACCATCAATGAAATTGTGGGTTACCCCACTATCAATCAAAACTATGAGTTTATGTCCCTATATAACTCCACCAATTCAAAAAGGGTAACACAAGGGTGCACTTAAAAGGGTGGCACAAGGGCCTTATGAAATAAATGTGGCAAGGGTGCCTCTTCTTCAACTAGCTCTTACATTCCCACTTCAGCTTCTTCTTATTCTTCTTCTTCTTCTTCTTCTTCTTCTTCTATTATATTATCTAATACTACCTCTATGCAATACACGTGTCATTTTATAAGACATTTATGGTCTGGTTCCCATGGATCTCTACAAGTGAAGCATAAATTCTTCCTCTCAAGTTTAGTCCTTGTTTATATCTCTTTAATTGCTCTTGGTAATGTTTTTTGTTTAGGAACCCCTTGCTGAAATGGATTCCTTTATTGCTCAACAATTGATGTCCCTTGCTACCCATAAGCTACTAATTTGGGTTGCCCACCAATTATCATTTGTTTTCCTATAAGTATAAATTTCCATTTTGAGTTTGATGTTTCCAAATTTAGAGCTCTTTATTCCTTCTTATAGTGACAAAGGTTCAAAATATTTCACTAAACCTTTGAGAGGCTCAACCAAGCCTTCAACAAACAAAACAACTAACCTTCTTTTTGTCACATCTGGTACCATCACAACCAATCTCTAAAAATAAGAAATATAATTATCCACTATTCCTTCTTGTTTGAGTTGAGCTAACTCCCTAAAATGGATCTCTGGATCCTTCCTATCAAACCTTTTAGTTATCCTTTGGCTAAATTCTTCCAATATAAAAATAGATATGTGTCCTTGGGTGATCATGCCATGACACCACCACTCATGTGCCACCCCTTCAAGGTGAAGGGTAGAAAATTTAATTACTTCTTCCTCATACATTAGATTCACTGAGAAGTAACCATATTTTGCAACCAAGATTTAGCTGAACATCTATTTGAACCATCATAACTAGGAAGGGTAATCTTACCCAACCGTTGTATATCTTTCCGTGGTTGTTCTAGCTAATTTTTGTGAACTAGGAATTTGACTCAAGAGAGGTGTTAGTATCTTTTTAGTGATAGAATGAAATAAAATTGACAAAAACACACTAAATACCATTCTAAAACATAACTAAAAATGGAAATAAATGAGAAATATGAATACAAAACACTAATTTCGTATCAAATCCTTGATTGCTCCAAAAAGCTCCTTCTTTGGCTTGCTCGGATTGTGCTTCAAGAAATCTTCTTCAATGGAGTGTGGCTACCTTCATCTCCTCTTGGAACCTTTGGATTGGCTCAAAAATTAGACATTAAAACACTCATTTCAATGGCTTTTGGAATCAATTTAACATGGTAACTTTACACAAATTAAGCTTAAAATTCATGTGGCAAGGCCTGCTATTTATAGATTTTTGCAAATGGGTATAATTAACCTGAACCATCTATCTCATGATTAAGATGTGTGGCTAAGTATTAATCTAATTTTTAATTAAAATTCATAAATAGGCTCATCAATATTTGGGATATAAGAGCAATTAAGAGGCATGGATGGCATTGATGGGGCATATGAGGCATGAATCCTGATATTTGTGGCATTTATGGCCTAGGGATGTCTTCCCAAAAATTGATGTCACCTGATGATGCAAATATTCAATATTCATTTTTAAAAACAAGTATTCAACAAGTTTTCATGGAATTCTAAATTAGGTTGGTTTAGTTATCCCTTAAGCATGATTAAGCACTTTGTGCACAAATTACTCAAATTGATCAGAATGCCTTGTTATTGGTCTAAATTTTGACTGGATTAGAATTAGAATGTGATGTCAGATGTGTTGGATCAATTATCCCATTTAGGATGTTTTCAACACAAAGTAACAAAAAAATGTGTCTTGTACAAAAAATTTGATAGAAAAGAACAATCAAGAGCATGTAGGTGTAAATTTAGCATTTTGACTCAAAATGATTTGATCAAAGCTAGTTGACCAATAAATTGCATTGTCCCATATAGTGATACTCTATCCAAAATCAGCACTTGGATATATTAGTTTCAAATATTTTAATGTTTTTTAGTGTTTTTAGGCCATATTGCACATATTGGTAAGAATTAGTCAAAAGCCTGGTTGATGGTCATTGACAGCCAGATTTAGGTGTCTATAGTTTGCCCTTGTTTAGGAAGGCATTGCAAGCTATAAGCATAGTAACATCTTCTCAAAGAATGAAAAGGTTATGTATGCCTACAAATTCAACTATGATGAACTAACTGCATGATACCCCCTCGAGGGAATGATTGGTACCAATGGTCCCTTGAAAAAAAAAAGCAAAATGAGGGGAATAAAGAAACAAAATATGATGAGAGGGTAACACAATGATATTGAAAAATTAGTCAAAATAAATGATAATGTAATTGAGATGGTGTATAATGGTTTGCCCAAAGGCGGTGATAAGCATTATATGTCGATATTTATAACATGTTATGATAACACAATGATTTGCCCAAAGGCAGTTATAATCATTGAGAAGATGGAGCTGCCCCAATTAGGATAAATAAACAAGATAATAACATGCCCTTGTATGGATAGAAAAATTAAAGTAGTGACAACATAATGATTTTCCCAAAGTTAGTTATAATCATTGAGAAATGTAGGTGGGATAGTGTGCAATGATTTGCCCATAAGTGATTATAATCATTGGACCCCGATTATGGTGAACATGATTGATTGATTGATTGATGATTATAACTTAACATAGAGGGTAATGATGAATTAGAATAACCTACTAGTAGGGATATGCTCATTCAAACTAATAAAATTTGAAATTCTTTTGTGGTTAATTACTTTGTTTAGGATATGATTGGGATTGAATCAGGATGTAGGTGTTGAAGAGATGTCGATGCTACCATTACTAAATGGACTTCTTGAAGCTAAGGTTTGTTGTAACATGTGTTGGTAGGCATCATAGTATAACATCATGAGGACTTGGCCAAAATATGCATAAGGACTGACTCCTATATTCCAATATTCAATATAAAATAATGCATCAATGATAGAAACCATGATGACAATGTAAACATATAAATATGAATGGATTAATGTAATATCCCTTGCTGATGTATGTATGAAGTAATGATATTTTGCACTCAATGAATATTGTCAAATAATTCAAATGCAAAGTGTAACTTTGTTGTTACACAATTATTGTTTGCTTGTAAAATGATATGAGAATGCTTCCAAAGCTTCAAAATAAACTCTATGATGACTTTCCTATAATCTAAGTGCAAGAATTACTTCTCTTTTTTATTTTAAATGCATATATATGACCTAAGCCTAAGAAAAAAGGGAACTATAACTAACTGGTATTTTGTCAAATAGTTGGTATGCAACCTAATAACTAAGTAATGACTAAGAATGATGTAATAACCTTATAACTCTTTTATTTGCATATCAAGACAAGTTGATTTACATTAATTAGAGGTTGAAAATGTCCTTTGCTTCAAAATTACAAAGTCTAAAGTAAAATTGTAGCAAGCATAATAATTACATAAACTCAAAAAAGTATGCCAAAACCATAAAAGAACCTGGAAGTGATCAGCAATGATGATGGCAAATATTCTAGAATTTTTGAAGCCCTTAAACCATGAAATTGCCCCTCCTAGCTAGGGCACCCCTGCTAAAGCTTACAGCATGAACAATAAATAATTACATCTAAATGGAGTCCTCCAATTATGCATAAAATGATTGCTTGTCTAGTACAAATAATTTGTAATAATGCCTTGAACAATCAACCCCTTCAATCAAGAGATATGAGTAAATATGTAGGTCTCCTTTAATCTGAAGACACCCCTAACCAGCAATCATACAAGTCTGATAATTCCTCCTAAACCACACCAAACCCTTGCCAAAATGTTACAAACATAAGTACCTTTATTCCTTGCAATGAATAGTACCAAAACTTAGAGACAACAACTCAAAATCTGCATACACTCATCAAATCAACCTCCATAGATGTTGCTTCAAAAATGCAATGTGCCCAAATGTGAAGAGTTGAATACTCCCCACTCTCAAAAGCAACCCTTCAGAGGATATTTCACCTCCTCAGTTATGTCAACCAAATAGAGGCTTCATTCTCAATGATTAAATAATTATTTGCAGAAACCTTAGGCTCCACAAATGACATAACAAGCAATATTCTTTTTTTGGATGCTAAGAAGCTTGGACAATGCCTCTATTTATTACTTTCCCTAACAACTTCAAAAAGCTTCTAGAATATTATTTTATCTTATTTTGTGACTTTAAGATATAATATTTTATTTAAGTCACTTTTATTAAATTAATTTAATATAAAGTTACCTTTTAATATTTATTTAATAACCTTATAAATAAATAATTTAAATATTTCTCCTTATTTATCCAATTCCACCAATCCAAGAATGGAGATCAAACTAGGTAACTGCTATAAATGATCCTCTAACCATGCCTCATTAGCCTATGAGGACCCCATGATATGCTAATCATGTTGAAGTATGAATGTCAACTAAAAGGGGACATTACAATTCAAGTGTAGGCATGCACAAGGAATCACCCAATGAACACACATAAACTAAATCAAGGCAACAGTGTTGAAATCAAACAAATAGGTAGACAAACAAACAAAATAAATAGAAATAAACAAACAAACAATGCAATAGAAACCATATGAATATTGCCCTTAGAAAATAGGTGACAACTTAACAAACAAACAAAATGGGGGAATAGAATAAAAGGAAGAGGGTGGTTGAGTTGTCTCCAGATGTCCTAGGCAAGTGGATGCTACCTACATAGTTCCATGGACATAATATCCAAGAAAAAATTTAGACTAAATGTAGTTCTTCCAAGAAATGAAAAGAAAATGATAATTGATGAAAATAAACAGAATGAATGTGAGAGTAGAATAAGAATGGTCTTGTAAAATGGCAAGTGTGTGGGAGCAAAAGGCTAAAAAGGATGGGCAAAGTAGCAAATAAGTGATTGGTTTGCAACTTAAGGTTCATAGAATCCTTAAGGAAAAGAAGTGGTCAGTGTTTTTTTGGTTTTTTTCTAATGATTTTACAAATATGTTTTAAATTTTTTGAAGTATCTCAATTCAATCAAGAATGATGAGACACTAAATGGTTCAAGTGTATAAAACAATGAGAGTGTTCAAACTTAGGTTGCTCACAAAATGGTGAGAGTGTTCAAACTTAGGTTGCTTGCAAAATGGTGAGAGCATTCAAACTTAGGTTGCTCACAAAATAGTGAGAGTATTCAAACTTAGATTGCTCACAAAACAATGAGAGCATGGCTTAGGATGCTCAAAAAATAATGAGAGCATGGTGGAAAGGGTGACTAAATTAACCTCAACAAGTATTGAGTGTTGTTTACATAGTCCCAGAGTAGGATCTCAAGTCACTGTAATTTTGCCTATCCAACAGAGGAACCCGACTAGCATAATCATTAATTCAAACAAAATAGGCATAATTGGTAAAAAGGCATAGTATGGAATAGGAAATGGCAAGTTGATACATCAAGGATCAATAAATAAATGTTTCCCTTAGTTTGCCTATAGGCAGTTATAACTAGGACACAATGGCATAGATCAATGGTACTAATTTGCCCAAAGGCGGTTATAATTAGTAGCAAGACCGGTAATAAGAAAGGAATAACAAATAAATGATGCAACTGCCAAAACCTCCATCATACTACTCCAAAATATGATCTCCATCTGAAGTACTTGAAAATAACTGATGAAACTGATCAAAATATTTTAGTGCTAAAAAGGTGCAACCAATGGTGAAACCAAGGTCAAACAGGCTAGGTAGATAGGATTTAGAACATGGATAGTGGATAAAATAGAACGATAAAGTGGATGTAATGGGATAAGAGGAATGACAAGAATGATATTCATACAAAGAATAAAAGGGATAAAATGGCACAATTAAAATGGTCCTTGTAGATAATACACCCTAGCATTCAAGCATAGTACTACTTAAAGTGAATAATATTCATCGACTCAAGAAGCTCCTCTCTATTTGGTGTGGCGAGCCTATATGCTCCTGATCCATAATCTGTAGTAATAATGAAAGGCCCTATCAAGTTTGGTTTTAATTTACCTTTATGATTATTCTTAGCCATGGTATTCTTTAAAAACAAGATCACCAAGTTCAAATGTTCTATACTTGACATGCCAATTATAGTGGCCTTTGAGTCAGTTTTGAAATGCCTAAAGATTATTGAGTGTAGTTGTTCATTTTTCATCAAGCAGGTCTAGCTCTTACAAGTGGGTTACTCGATAGTCATGAGCATCTAGGGTATGCTTAAAATATATGTGCAGTGAAGGTAACTCAACCTTAATGAGAAGAATGGCTTCAATACCATAAATAAATGAATATGGAGTGGCTTTTGTGGGGGTATGGTCATGAGTACGATATGCCTAAAGGGCACAAAATATCTAAAGGTACCAATCACGACTGACATCATTGATAATATTTTTGAGAATATTGATAACGGTTTTGTTTGATGCTTTGGCTTGGCCATTACCTTAAGGGTAATATGTTATATAAAAATGTTGTGTGATGTTATATTTGGCGCATAGCTTATCGACATCCTTGTTCTTGAATGATCCTCCATTATCAAATATAATGTCGAATAGGATACTCTAGTGGCAAATGAGATGGTTGAAGATGAATTTAGAAATTTGCTTTCCAATCATATAAGTGAGGGGTATAGCATCAACCCATTTAGTGAAATATTTAGTGGCAGTAAGGATATGTTTATGGCTATCAAAAAAAGTGAGGTTGATCTTCGTAATGAGGTTGAGTCCCCATTTATAAAATGGCCATGGTGTCAACATTGATTTTAGAGTTTGAGCTGGGGAATGAATCAGATTAACATACCATTGACATTTGTCACACTTATTTACATATATCATCACATCTGCATCTATTATGGGCCAATAATAACCAGTACACAAGAGCTTTTTGGATAAGACTACCCTATTAAAACAAGCTCCACATACCCCTTCATGAACTTCTCTTAATGCTAGTGTAGACTCTGTTGAAGTTAAACAATGAAGCAGAGTTCCATCAAAACTATGATAATAAAAGGTGGATCCAAGTAAAGTATAAAAATTGGAGTGATTAATAAAGGCTTTGGTTTGTTTTCAAGATAAGTTAGGTGGTAGAACTTGGTCATGAAGTTATTTGTAAAGGTTTGAGTGTCGGATAGAATTATGACCATCAATATCACAAATCATTGCAATGGTTGAAGGTTCATGAGCTAGTGTGAACAAATTCTCAACAAGGAACTGATATTCTCTAGCTGTGTTTGTTTGTCAAATTAGAGAACTGATAGTAGCCATGACATCTACAATTTTATTACTAGCCCTTGGCATATGCTCAAATTGGATATTTGTAATTTTTTTATTTTAAGGTATAGACCATAGCCTTATATGGAACTAGCTTGTCATATTTGGTTTAGAAATGGTATGTGACCTGATTGATGATTAACTAAGAATCACTATAAACTTCAAGATGAGATATGTTTCAGTGTACTGCCTATCGAAGTCTTATGACAAGTGCTTCATACTCAGCCATGTTGTTTGTATAGGGAAAACTGATTATGAATGATTTAGGGATTAGATCCCTCTGTGGTATAATAAATAAGAGACCTACCCTGATTCATGTGCAGTAAATGAACCCATCAAAATATAACCTCTAGTGTTATTCCTCAGGAGGTGTATCAATGATGATCATTCTGGATTTATCAAAAAACTGAAATGTGAGGGGCTTTATGTCTATAAGGGGTACTTCAACAAGTTGATCTGTAAGGACCAGTCCCTTGATTGCCTTCTAATTGACATACTCTATGTCAAACTCACTAAGAAACATGATCCATTTGGCCATTCTACCTTGTAAATTTATTTTAGATAGTATATACTTGAGTGGATCTACTTTTGAAATGACCATGGTGTTGATGATATGGATTGCACCATTGATAGAAGGCTGAGCTTCTATCTTCCACGTGGCACAATGGAGACTTCTCTCTTTCCTGTGGGTCTAGCAAAATTGAGGGGAGAATCTCTAGATAAGGGTTAGCTCCCTTTCATGCATCTCTGAGTTATTTCACTACTACTAATATATAAAAGGGGGGGTTGAAAAGAGAAATATATTGAAAATGGAATCTAACCTAAGACGGTGATGCACCAAACAAGTTTGATCTACTCATTTACTCACACTTCAAACTAGAAGAGGACATACATACACTTTATCTAATGAAAAGACCAGACTGTAGGGAGATTTAATAGGGAGGCTTAATGAAGACACACAAAAAATGAACTTACCATAGGCGCTATAGAAAACACACTGTCTGATAACCCTTCTCTATCTTTGCACTCCATATGCAACACTTCATGTTAACCTGTAGAACTGGTACTCTAGTCACACTAGGTGTGTTGGTGTCAAGTTGTGAAAGCATTAAGCTAAAATGACTAAACATAAGTTTAATATGCAGACACACTCAGAGATATAACCAAAAAAATAGAGGTAAAACACATTCTTATTGATTCAAGGTGAAATTTTGATAGGGCTTTGCCTTACAAAATAAGAGATATATCTCAACTAAGAGGTTACAATATATATATATATACATATATATATATACATATATATATATACATATATATATATATACATATATATATATGTATGTATGTATGTATATATATATGTATATATATATATATATGTATGTATGTATGTATGTATATATATATATGTATATATATATATATATGTATATATATATCTATATATATATGTATATATATATATGTATATATATATATATGTATATATATATATACATGTATATATATATACATGTATATATATATATACATATATATATATATATACACATATATATATATATACATACATATATATATATACATACATATATATATATATATGCATATATATATATATACACACATATATATATAGCATTTTGATAAAGAGTTTTGTGATTTCAAAGAAAGGGTGACCATACTACATTAAATGCCTAGGAAGGAGGAATTCTATTGTTTAAACCATGTTGTGGTTGTTACCAATATTGACTTTGCTACTTGGGCATATTAAAAACTCCTACAAAAGTATTGGTCACTGCTCTCCATAACTGAAAAATTCATCCTTCCATGAAAGTTCACATAGATGTCCACCTATTAATGCCAAACAAAGAAAAAATGGGTTGCCCTCTTGAATGTTCATGCTCTTTGATGACCACTTGGTGGAGATTGTTTCATCTACAACAATAACTCCTTGTGTCGACACCTTCTTTTGCCACCTAGGCTGATCTAATATGTGTTTGTGCTTAGCTGGGTGCATCTTTTGGAACATTCCAAATGTTGTCGTATGTGTGCATGGTTGTGTTCTAGATTCTCTATTTTGTTCCCTCTTTCCTTGCTATTTCTTATCTTTTTCTAGAAATTTAAGATCTCTCAGGCTATTCCTCTCATCTTTGATTGGCTTCTTAGGCTCCTTTCTCAGTAGGTTGCTAAGATTACTCCTTGGGTCTTATGCCCCTTTGGATTCTATCAGGCATGTGCCATTTGAGCTCTTTTGAGCCACTTGTCATGAAGGCATTAGTCCTTCAACTTGTCCTTAATAGTAGACGCATCCCATCAAAATTGATGGTTACAAGCCTGTCACTATTTAAAAACCAAATAGTTATTTCATCATCATAAATTTTATGTCTGTAGGCTTGTCACCATTTGAAAGCCAATGGCTAGTTGGATGCCCTAAAATTGACGTTCTCATGCCAGTCACCCCTTTGGAAATTTCTTCAGCCTTTTCTATTTCTTCCTTCCCAAAGGGAAGGTATCCCTTTAGAGCTTGGAAAAGGTCCCCTTTTTGGCAGTCGAGAGTCCCCTGCAAGGTCACTTGCCCTTTGGGTTCCTTCAGGTTGTGTTAGTCTTCTTAATTCCTTCAGACAAATTCTGAAGGAATTCCTTTGGACATTCTATCTGAAGGAAATCTTTCTTTATGTCTTGGTCTTTTTATTTGTAAATTCCTTCAAAAAAAATGTCTAAAGGAAATGTGCCTTTGTCTTTTCCATGGATTTTCTTCGAACAAAAAGTCTGAATAAATCCATTGTCCCTTTCTTCTTTCAATCTTTTCCTTTAGAAAATTCCTTCGACAAATTCCTTGTGAATTTCTTCAGACAAAATGTCCCAAGGAATTCCTCTAGGCTCTTTACCTGAAGGAATTAATTCTTTGGCTCCACGTGGATTTTCTTCAAACCAAAAGTCCAAAAAAATCCTTTGCTTTCAATTCCTTTGGATTTCCCTTAGGACAAAAGTCTGAAGGAAATCGTTTGTCTTTTGCATGGATCTCTTTTGAAGGAAAACTTACCTCTCAGCATTTTGCCTTGTCATTTTTTTGAAGGAAAAATCTCTACCCTCTACAACCTAATGGAATGGTCCAATTTCTAACTTGACTTCCCTCCACAAGGGCACTCTATCCTCAAAGATTTGTAAAAGACTTATATCTCTTTGAAGTTGGCCCATTCCTTTGCCAAAAGGCTTGTGAAAACTAGCTTCCTACAGCAAAATAAACCTCCAAATCAACTCAAAACATCTACAAATCTCAAGTCACTTGGCTCTTTATAGAATAGGTCTACTACAAAGGGAAATGGCACAATTGCAATGGGGGGAATACATCCAATATTGATAGTTTGGGACAACAGGGAAAGAAGGAGACCAATTTTTGGCTTGTAGGACCAAAATGGTCAACAAATCTGGTGATTCCCAGGGGAAGCATGCCTACTATGCTTGGGAAGACTGGTAGCCTCTAATTCCATTGGGCATGGATTCAAGATGCATCTTGGATAAGTTAACAACCTTGTAAGGAAATATGAACTAGTAAAGATTTTACCTCAAACACAAAAGAGAACACACACAACAAAGGCTAAAAAAAACTACACACACGTGTGCAATAGCACTTAGGGAAAATAAAGATGACTGAAAGCAAATTAATATGTATAACTCACTAGATACATTTGTCTCCCTCATGGATCAAAGGTAAAACTTCTTAATTCTCCTTCATGGCAAGAAAACTTATGGTGCCAGACAAGTGGTTGAATGGAAAGCAGACTTGTTTACTTGCTCTTATTGTCTTCCACTTTGATTGGCTTGTATCCAAATGAATCAGGGTCAAACATGCTTCTAACATATATTATTCATCTTGCTCTCAGAAGCTTGCCTCATGTTGGCCCTTCATGCTACTATATCTCACCAAGAAGTCAATGGCTACTGGATCATCAGCATAGGTATCATCTAGCTCATAACCCCCTTGATATGCATCATAGATTGACTTGTTCCCTTCTGCCTCATTAAAGAGACTATAAAATTGATCTTCTACTTCCTCATGGCTTTCTTGAAGAAGGGTGACTATTGTGATGTCTGAAATGAGATCACAAACTACTTGTTCATCCCACAGAACATCACCTTCTTGCTCAAGGTTCTCTTCTTCAAAGCTCTCATCAAGATGGACAGGCCTCTCCTTTTCTTGTTCAAAGACTAGAGTCTCTAGTTGTTCCTAGACATGTTCTTGATCCTCCTCCAACTCAAGTTCCATGGCATGGTCATTCTCTTCATCAAAGCAACAAGGATGTTCATCAAACAAGGGAGGAGAGAGCTCACCATGCTTACTTTCCTCATCATCCATTGTTGAAAAATAATGTTTGTCAACCTCTTCTTCATATTGTTGGAACATCCACATGTATGCATGACTTGTGTCTTTTCCATTATTGATGATGTGTTCAAAGGGAGCATCCATGATGATCTCATCCTCATTGTAACTCATGATAGCCTTGTGGGCAGCTACAAATTGGAACCTCTCTTCTTCACTTGCCTCTTTCAAAATAGGTTCCTCCTTGAGAAAGAATGGAGTGGAGGGTTGATGGACAAACTCATGTGGAAGAGAAGGCAATCCTTGAGCTAGAATTGAATGATTCTCATCCTTCCATTTGGCTAACACTTCATCTATATCAGATGTGGCTTGATATCTCTCTTAAAGGAGTGTAAATGGGGTGTGTTCAGACATAGAATCTGCTACTTGGTCTAAATCATCTTTCACACCTTGGTTGAGGAACTTCATTCTGGACTCCAACCCTGCAATCTTCCTAGATATATTCTCTTGCAAGAGTGTTTCTTGGAGATCATGAGGATCACCATGAGTAGGAGCAGCTTTATCTTCTTTAAGGCCCTGAGCTAGTTCATGGTATTCCCTCCTCCAACTTGGAATCTTGACATCATGTTGAAAGACTTGAGGAGGTTGAGGAAGACTAGGAAGAGACTATTGATGTACAGGAAGAGTTTCTAGAAGAGAGATGTGTTGGTTCATGGTATTCCCTTTAAAGGATGATTCACAACCTAAGGAATTGAGAAGGTTCATTTCTATGGGAGGCTGTTCTAATGCTCTTTGGTGTTGAAAAGCTAGGTGCAAGGGATTAAGAGCAGGAGTTATTAATGCATTAGATGAGCTAGAGTGAGAAAGTGCTATTTGGTAGAAAGGATTTGGTGCACAAGAGGGGAATTTATTTAGAATAGGAGGGGGCACACAAGGCTGACTACCTTGAATGAAAGGACTCTTCCATTTTACTAATTCCTCCTTCATGGATTGTAAGGCCTGAGCTTGCCTAAACAAGCACTCCTCTTTATACATAAGCTCTTGTTGATATCTATCCTGCTCCTCCAATCTGTTTATCTCCATCACTTGATTCTTAAATTCCAACGTTACTTCCCTTACACCAGGTGAAGGGAAACTAGGAGAGTTGCTTGAGGTGATGCCATGAACAACCTGAGCTTGATCAAAGTTATATGAAGGAAAACAAGGTCCATGTTGCTGAGCACCTAAATTATACATACAAAAATGTGATTTCTTGATGGCACCAGGACTGCTTAACCAATTGATTCAACTCAGAGTTGCCATTGGTGTTGGTTGAAATGCCTCCAAAGGCTTATTGGTTGAAGAACACACCAAAAAATCTTTTAACTCCTTGGATAAACTATCCCACTAGGCGTGCCAAAAACTGTTGACAATGTGGATTGCACCCTTGACATAAGGTTGAGCTTCTGTCTTTCATGTGGCATAATGGAGACTCCTCTCTTGCTTGTGGGTCTGGAAAAATTGAGGGGAGAATCTCTAGATAAGGGCTAGCTCCCTTTCATGCATCTCTAATTTATTTCACTACTACTGCTAATATATAAAAGGGGGGTTGAAAATAGAGAAAGATATTGAAAACAGAAACTAACCTAAGACGGTGATGCACCAAACAAGTTTAATCTACTCATTTACTCACACTTCAAACTAGAAGAGGACATACATACACTTTATCTAATGGAAATACCAGACTATAGGGAAATAGGGAGGCTTAATGAAGACACACAGAAAATGAACTTACCACAGGTGCTGTAGAAAACACACTATCTAACAATCCTTCTCTGTCTTTGCACTCTAGATGCAGCACTTCCTGTTAACCTGTAGAACTAGTACTCTAGTCACACCAAGTGTGTTGGTGTCAACTTGTGAAAGCATCAAGCTACAATGACTAAACACAAGTTTAATACGCAGACACACTTAGAGATATAACTAGTCAAATAGAGGTAAAACACATTCTTATTGATTCAAGGGGAAATTTTGGAAGGGCTTTGCCTTACAAAATGAGAGATATATATCAACTGAGAGGTTAAAATATATATATACCATTTTGAGAAAGAGTTTGGTGCTTTCAAAGAAAGGGTGACCCATACTGCATTAAATGCCTAGGAAGGATGAAGTCTGTTGTTTAAACCATGTTGTGGTTGTCACCAATCTTGACTTTGTTGCTTGGGCATATTAAGCACTCCTGCAAAAAGTATGGGTCGATATTCTCCATAACCGACAAATCCATCCTTCCATGAGAGTTAACACAACTGTCTACCTATTAATGTCAAATAAAGAAAAAATGAGCTGCCCTCTTGAATGCATATGCTCTTTGATGACCACTTGGTGGAGACTGTTTCATCCATAGTAATAACTCCTTATGTTGAAACCTTGTTTTGCCACCTGGGTTAATCTGATTCATGTTTATGCTTGGCTAGGTGTGTCTTTTGGAATATTCAAAATGTTATCGTATGTGTGTGTGGCCGTGTTTTGGATTCTCTATTATATTCCCTCTTTCCTTACTATTTCTTGTCTCTTTCTGGCAATTTGAGCTCTCTCGAGCTATTCCTCTCATTTTTTTCTAGCTCCTCAAGCCCCTTTCTCAGTGGGTCACTGAGTTTACTCCTCGGGTCTTATTCCCCTTTAAATTTCATTGATTATGTGCCATTTGAGCTCTTTTGAGCCACTTGTCATGAAGGCATTAGTCCTTCAGCTTGTCATCAATGGCTAACACATCCCATCAAAATTGACGTCTACAGGCCTGTCACTATTCGAAAACCAAACAGTGATTTCATCATCATAAATTTGACGTCCACAGGCTCGTCACCATTTGAAAGCCAACAAGTAGTTTGCTGCCCTAAAATTGATGTTCTCAGGGCCATCACCCCTTTGGTAATTTCTTTGACCTTTTGTATTTCTTCCTTCCCGAAGGGAAGGTGTCCATTCGAAGCTTGGAAAAGGTCCCCTTTTTGGAAGCTAAGAGTCACTCATAAGGGCACTTTCCCTTCAGGTTCCTTCAGGCTACCTTAGTCTTATTAATTCCTTCAGACAATTTTTGAAGGAATTCCTTCAGACATTTTGTCCAAAGGAAATCTTTCTTCATGTCTTAGTCTTCATTTCTTGGTCTTTTTCTTTGTAAATTCCTTCAGATAAAATGTTCGAAGGAAATGTGCCTTTATCTTTTCCATGGATTTTCTTTGGACAAAAAGTTCAAATAAATCCATTGTCCCTTTCTTCTTTCAATCTTTTTCTTTGAGAAATTCCTTCGACAAATTCCTTTTGAATTTCTTTAAACAAAATGTCTGAAGGAATTCCGTCAGGCTCTTTGTCTGAAGGAATTCATCCTTTGGCTCCACGTGGATTTTATTTGGACCAAAAGTTTGAAGAAATGCTTTGCTTTCAATTCCTTTGGATTTCCCTTGAGACAAAAGTCTGAAGGAAATCGTTTGTATTTTGCATGGATCTCTTCTGAAGGAAAACTTACCTCTCGACCTTTTGCCTTGTCATTTTTCTGAAGGAAAACTCTCTAACCTCTTCAACCTACTAAAACGGTCTAGTTTATAACCCAAATGCCCTTCGCAAGGGCACTCTATCCTCAAAGCTTTGTAGAAGACTTATATCTCTTTGAATTTGGCCCATTCCTTTACCAAAAGGCTTGTGAAAACTAGCTGCCTACAATGAAATAAACCTCCAGATCAACTTGAAACATCTACAAAGCTAAAGTCACTTGGCTCTTTACAAAATAGGTCTACTACAAAGGGAAATGGCACAATTGCAGTGGGGGGAATACATCCAATATTGACATTTTAGGATAGCAGGGAAAGAAGGAGAGTGATTTTTGGCTTGTAGGACCAAAATGGTCAACACATGGTCTTATTGTTCAACATGTAATGGCACAATTTCTAAGTTGCAAAGACCATGGCTAGATAAGATTTTTCAATAGGTGCAGAGTTGTGTTCATATGTGACCAAGGTACAACTTAAGTAGTATATTGCATGATCTTTTCCATTATTATCATGTTGAGTCAAAAGTACCCCCAAAGCATTATTGATAGCTGATAAATACAACAAGAATGGCTTTTCTAGCATAGGAGGTAACAAAATAGGTGGATTAATGAGCTAGTCCTTGAGTTGTTGAAAAGGTTTTTAGTAGTGATCATCCCAATAAAATGCAACTCCCTTCTTTAGAAGATGTGTAAATGGATTACACTTATTTTTTATCTAAGAGATGAAGCATCAGATTGACTATATCTTGCCCTATAAACTATGGAGTTAATTCAAATTAGTTGGTGGCAGCATATTGGTTATAGCATAAACTTTGGATGGATCGACTTTAATGCCTCTGTGAGACATGATGAAGCCTAGTAATTTTCTTGAGGTTATGCCAAACACACATTTCTTTGGATTGAGTCTAACTTTGTACTCCTATAGTCTTTCAAATATCTGACATAGCACTGTTGGATGGTCAGCCTTGGTGTTTGATTTTCTTAATATGTCATCAACATAGTCTTCAATAATATTATGCATCATATCATGGAATATGATGGTCATGGCCCTTTGATATGTAGCTCTATCATTTTTAATACCGAACGACATTACCTAATAACAAAATGTTACACATGGAGTGGTGAACTCTATTTTATGTTGGTCTTTTGGTGCTATTTGATATGGTTGTATCCTAAAAAGCCATCCATGAGTGAAACCATTTCATAACCTACTATGGAGTCAATGATCATGTCAATATTAGGTAATGGAAAGTCATCCTTAGGGAAAGCTTTGTTGATGTCTCAAAAATTAGTATAGATTTTGATTCTTTTAGGCTTTTTGATAACAAGTAAAACATTAGATATCCATTCTGAGTAGTCAATGGATCAAATACAAGCTACTTCTAAGAGTTTTTCCAACACTTTCTTTACCAAGACAATAATGTGAGGATGCATCTTACGTAGGTTTTGTTTCACTAGTTTGGCATCAAAATTGACCATAAGGTGGTGCAGAACCAAGGTGAGGTCCAAACCTAGTATGTCAGAATAAGCCCATGCAAAGATATCTATAAATTCTTTTAACAAAGCTGTAAAGACTTCACATTCCTCCTCAGTGAGGGACATGCCCAATTTTATCTATTTTGGGTTTGATGGAGTCCTAATGTTTACCTATGTTATATATTTGATTAGAAGGGTCAAACCATCTTCTAGGATAGTAGGCAAATACTTGAACTATTGGACTATATCAGGGTCCTTTGCTAGGTCTTCCTCTTCAACTTCTCTTGGGCATGATGAATCTGAGCCCCCAATGGGAGATCTGGCCATGTGACAAAAATATTCAAAAATTCTTGAAGAGTTAGATCAAATACTTATTGCTCAAAATTAAACTTAGATCCATAGGCAATTTCATCATTGGTGGCCTCCTGCTCTAAATTTGAAGAAGAATGAACACCCCCATCTAATGACACCAAAAACATGTTTTCACCACTAGACTAGCCTTTATCTTTACTTTTTCCCTAGTTAGAAAGTACCTCAAAGAGGTTTTCACTTTGGGACCTCAATGTTTTATTTATTTGCTTTTGGCTAAGGGTGTTTACCCACTCTCCAAAATAGGCTTCAAGATCTAATGTGATTAAGAATCCTGATTTATGATCTCTCAAATGAACATTGTCTCTAAGGCCTAGAAAATCACAGAATGCCTCATCATTCTAAAACTCATCAACCAATAAATTGGATTCTTGTTGGTCCCAATCTATCAGTTGGGGATAGTATAATGGTAATGGGTTACTATGAATGACCGACGTAAGGGTATAAATGGAATGAGAGGTAAATAAGTTGGTTTTAGCTAGATCATCAAAGATGAGGCTATGATGGGACTCTACTTCACTGTTAGCATCATCATCACTAGTCGCTAGTAATGAAACTTGAATAAGATATGTGGGGTCACCTACAGGGAGTTTAAATCCAAGTCCATAGGGTCTTTTATACTTGGTCATAGAAATTGGCTTCAACATTCCTTATTGGTTTGGTTTGTGGCCTCATCCTTCATAGTATTGGCTCTCCATGATCCTAATGGGAATAGGATATTTTTCACTTTTATAATAATCATCTTGGTTGTCATTGTACAACCATGATTCATCCCCTTCAAGAGGGTTTGGTTCTAGGCCAGATGCTAGTATAAACATGACAGGTCACTTATCTTTGTTTTTTAATTGCCAATGCATGTGTGGGGTAACTTTAGGTAGTCCAAAGGTTTTTGGATTTTGAGGAAGATTGGAAATATAGAAAGTATCATGGGTCACATATTCCCCTGGGCCATTATCTAAAATGGTGAAATGATTGAAAGCTTTAGAAGGTGACATGTGGGAAAGGGAAACCAAAGTATTATGATCTATGTAATTGTCCTATTGAGGATCAATAAGTATGGCCTTTCCTTTATCCTAGTTCAAACTTGGATTCATGTCGTATTAGTAATTGTAGCTTTGAAACTCAGCGTCGAAGTGCTTGTAGTGCTCATATGGGTGCAAATTTCTTGGAATATTTACTTCAATCCTTGAGTGAGAGAACTTGATACATTGGTGCAATGTTGATTGGACTACATGAATCTCATGTAATTAAGGCCTTTCTAAAAGCATATTATATGATAACTCAAGATCAAGCACATGTAAAAGTGTATCATGGGTCAAAGGCCCAATGATAACTTGCAAGCTAATGGTGCCTTGTGATTCTCTCTCCTAATTATCATAGGCTTTGATAGTTATCTTTTTTTGCTGGTGATCTGCCATTATGTATCCAAGAAGCTTGATAAGCTTTAGAGATACCATGTTGAGGCTTAATCCATTTTATATAAGGACACATTTCACTTTATGTCACTTTATATAAACTTCTATATATAATGGGATATTATGGAGCAGGGCAAGGGAAGACATATCACTTTGGTTGAATGTGACTTGTTAGGCTAGAGCTAGGTGTCTAACCAAATCTTGAAATTTATTAGGGGATATGTCAATGGAAACAGTGGATTGGGTTTAAAATCATTCAAAATGTTCTTATGGATTATTGACATTTTCAATAAATCTAAAATAGAGATCTATGCTGGTGTCTTCTGCAATCATTTCACAATATCAAACTTTTTATCTTGGTCAATGGTGAATGATTTATTTTGAGGCTAAATTTTTTGTTAGATAACAGGAAAAGTGGTAGATGGTTGTGGGCCTAGGATGGCAATATTTGACCTTAGAGTTATGATTGCACAATCAAGATTAGATGTTGGACCATGATTGCTAACAGATAATATGAATGGTGTGGGACCAGATAGGATAAGTTTCAGTTGCTGGTGCACTTGTATGTGGTCACATGGCAAGGGTGAGTTATCAGTATAATGTCTAAAAGTAGAAGTCTCAATTTATAGGTTCACCTATGTACGGTCCCAAGTAAAAGAAGGATTACTCATGTAATTAAGTTGAGTGGTATTGTTTAATAATGGTCTAGATTGATTAGTTCTCAGTCTAGGATTAATGGAGATGGTATTAACGCTACCCCCTACAATATGACCTATAACCCTATTGTAGTCATGTGCAACTGTATGGTAGATTTTTTTGTTGTTATCATTCTGACCTTGGTTTTGTCCATTGTTCTAACATTGTGAGTTCTACTGATTCTACTAGTTCGGCCTTTGATTTTAATAATTTTGATTTTGTTGTTTCACCAATTGGTGTTGGTGTTGTTGTTATTGTGGTTACTAATTATTATGTTTTTGTTGAGTGTTATGTTGGGGAAAGGGGTTTTGATAAATCCCAAGTGTTTGATTGGAGGTGGAAGTACCATTATCCAATGTTATCTCCCCATTCTCCAACATATTCTCAATCAAATGCTTGATTTGCACACATCTTCATAAATTATATCTATTGACCTGATGATATTCACAAAATTCATTTTCATGGTACCAATCAAGATAAAAAATGCCTTATAGATAATTCTTTGGTATAGGATAACGATGAGTAGGCACAATTTTTCTTGAAAGAGGGGTTTGCAATGGTAAAGGTTGCTACATTTATTGCATGAGTCTTGGTTATTATGCTTGTGGCATTAGTTGGAGAGGTTTTAAAGTAGGATTAAGTTGAAAAGGTGGTGCAAATGATGTTTGCACTATTTAGACATGATACAACTCAGTTACTCCATTGCCCACAACATTCCTATTATGGTTGAATTGCTTTAGTCTATCTTGGTTGTTCCCTTGTGCTAGTTGTGATGCTTGTGCTTGGATTGGATGTTGGTTTTCACCACTTCCCTGATTGGTACCTTGATTTTGAGTAGTTTAAGTAAGCTTGATGATCCCTTTATTAATAAGGGCTCGCTCAATCAACAAGCCTTTGTCGATGATATCTTTGAAAGTATGTGCACATTATAGTTTTAGATGATAAGCTATCTCACTATGCAAATTTTTAGTAAACATAGTGGCTAATTGTTTATTTGGTAAACTATAAGTGAATTATATTATAAGGGATCTTCATCACTGTAGATAACTTGCAAAACTCTCACCATATTTTTGCTTGTGTCAAGTCAACCAATGAAATCTCATGTTCAAGATTATAGGAAAATTGTTGTACAAACTTCTCAAAAAGATCATCAAAATCTATTACTAAATTATTGGGGAACTTTAAAAACCACTCCAAGGCTTGTCCAGCCAAGCTCCTTGGAAACAACAATAAAAGGTATATATCGCTATATGCCACTGCTTGACATGCAACAAAGAACTTGGTTAAATGAGCCTTAGGGTCACCTTTCCCTTTGTATTTGTCAAATTTTAGTGGTTTGTATCTTGGAGGAAATGGTATCTACAAGAACTCAATGTTGAATGGATAAGAATATATGTCATCCATCTTAAACTTTTTAGTTTGTTGCCCAGCTTGAATGGCAACAATTGCATCCTTCATCTGTTGTAATTCTTGGGCTAAGAAACTGGAAGGAACATTGGTTTGAGGGAGAACATTGGTTTGGGTAGATGGTTAGGAGGTCCCAAGTGGGAAACTTTAACTGGGGTATGATGGAGATATTTGTTGGGGTATGTTGGTTTGGTTGGGAAATGGACCAAGAATGTGCATACATGGATTATGTACATGAAATTGCATATTTGGTTGTATATTATTCTAGTCTAGGTTGGTTATGAAAGTTTGACTTGGAGGATTTTGTGGTTGGGATAGAGGGATATAACTATAATGTGCCTATTGTGGTTGAAAAGGGACATGTTTCTAACTAATCAAACCTTGTTGTTGAGTGGGAACTTATGAACTAAGACCCCGTCTCTGAACTTGTGGCACATTTTGAACCAATTATTGCCTAGTAGGTACTTGAGAAACATGGGAACCTCCTTGTTGCACAAATCCTTGTTGGGAAGTGAATACATGTTGAAGATTTGACATTTGTCATTGACCAATATTTATATGTTGTTGGCTAGTCATCATTTGGTTTTGGATTGGTACACTAGTCTACGATTGAAAAGGTATGTTTGTTACTACTTGACGAGGTGAAACTATTGTGGTGTGGAATTGTACCCTTGTAAGAGAGTTTTATAGGCTCTCAAACTCCCATCTATAGAATTTGAGCAACCTCAAGCTATGGGTATCCTATAGTGAGGTTGAACCTCTAGGTTTTTTTATGAGGCTAGCTCCTCAAATGCTTCACTTTAGCTATTCCCACCCAGTAAAACCTATTGTTGACCAAGGAAGAGGGAGAGAAAGATAACATAAAAAGGGAAAATTGAACTAAGAAAGGTGATGCACCAAATAGAGAGTGACCCACATAAGCATGAAATAAACACTAATTCAGCATAAGATAATTCTTCTTACACAACCTGACAACCGGTTAATTCACATTAATGTTTCATAAACTAGGCTCACTAAGCCATATATGAACTAGAGAGGAATTTCAAAATTCACACCAAGCATCCATTAATGGTGGAAAGAGATTAAGTTCAGACCTGTAACTAACCTAAAAATACCTAAAAATAGGTAACAAGGAAGGACAAGGGACATGGAAGAACACTTCTTCATAAGGCCATCATGCACAACGCTTTCTAAACATGATTTTTAGACAAGAGATGGGTAAAAATAATCTTTATTGCTTCAAAAGGTCTTTCTTAAAAAATTTGATAGGGTTGTTCCTTGTCAAATGAGGATATCTTCTTTTGAAAAGAACTGAGACATATATAGAAAAGGGGAAGACCCAGAGAGAAGAGGTGAGCAAACAAAAATCAATAAATGAGATCCAACCACCCTCCATGAATTGTCACCCACACTTAATTAAAACTAATCCTTCTCTAATGAAATAACCACCATTAGCTCCAATAGTTTTCTAGCCCTCTCATTGGTTGAGAAATGCACTAGAAGATAAAACCCACTGAGGACAATGATCTCATGGTCCACTAAAAAGGGAAAGTCTAGGATCATCTTCAATGCTAGTGCTATCTTTTCTAACTGCTTGATCTTTATCTTTCATCTCCATGCCATCTTCCACTTGTCTACTTATGTATGAGGACAACCTTCTTACATCTATGAACCTGACTAAACCATGTTGCTTCTACATTTATCAGTTATTTGTCAAATATAATGGCCATGTCGAAGGATGAGGACTCCCCATTAGCTTCACCTATGAGCTCTTACCTTGAAACCCAGACTAGATCTTTCCTATAGATGGAAAACCAATCTAAAGACATTGGTTTTCCTAAATTTATCTTATTTATGTTGGTATGAGTCCATAGGTTATGCATCTCCTTTTGGTCTTTTAAATGCCAACGACTACTTGCAAGGGCTCAAACTTTGACGTTTACAAGCCCATCATCAATTTATTTGAATTTTCATTTCGAGCATTGTCTTCAACATATTTTTGGGCTGTTTTTCTCGAGCTTTAGTTTATCACTTTCTTACAAATAATTTGTCTGAAGGAATTTATATCTTCAAAAAAATTGCCTTTCAAAATTTTGCAAGGTACCCTTCGGGTTTGTGAAATGGTCCCTGTTCAAAGGTAAGGTACCCTTTGGATTTTTTGAAAATGAAATTTCTTAAAGGGAAAGATCCCTTCAGGTTTTTTGAAAAGGACTTTTCTAAAGGGAAAGATCCCTTCAGAAATCTTGAAATGATCCTTTGTAGTTTTTGTTTCAGCTACTTTGCTTTAAAACATATCTTTCATAACTTTTGCTTGGAACAATTCTTTCAGAACAAATTTCCTAAAGATTTGACCCTTCTCCCATAGAAAGACCTTCAAGAAAATTATTTTGAAACAATTTTCCTTAAAGAATTTATGACACTTGAATGGAAGAAATTCAGACAAAACTATTGAAGAGAGAACGCTTAGATAAAAGGAGAGAATTTTTTTAGGGAAATTGTTTGCATAATTTTCCCAAATGGAAAATGAAACCAAAATAGGCCTAAAAGAAATCACCTTTCACTTGTTCTCTAAAAGAATGAACAAGTAAAAGATTTAGTCAAAAAAGAGATTTTTCATTTAGCTTTTGGTTTATAGGCTTATCCTCAAACACTGTTGTTAGATCCATTTCTAAAATTTTGACCTAATGTTTCATCAAACCATGCAAGAGCTTCATATGTGGGCCAAAAATGGCCAACATCTTTGTTGGCTCACAAGACTTGCATACATGTCAATGCAAGAGAACTTAGACCATGTTTCCTTTTCAAACCCATCCATTGGGCATGGAATCAATTCACTTTTTCACTGAATCAGAACCTCCCTTTGAAGCAATAAGGACAACCAGAACAAAACATAACTATGCCCAAATTACTTAGAGGAAAATAAGAAAAACTATACAAAATTATAATAGACATAATGGCTGGAAACTCTTCTAAAATCAAGGCTTTAGATGAATCCCATTAACTAGGATGGGTAGTACCTTTCCATCTAGTTGGGACAGTTGGAAAGCATATGTTATTTGCATCCATGGATCAAATAGGGACCACTCCACAAGCTGTCAAATTTGGTATGATTTCCTTGCTTGACCTTATTTGAATCCCATTTGAGGACTAGATTCCTATTGACCATTTTTGCTCATTTAGAGTAAAAAATGAGCACCCCCTCTTTTGTGCATAAGTTTTCAATCCATGTTTTGGCTAAAATCATTCATCAAGGTTCCCTGTCAGACTTGTTCCATGAAAAAACCAAGTGTTTACGTCATTTAATTTAACCAAGTGTATTTCAGGTTTATCAAGGGGAACTACTTCAAGCTTTATAAATGCAATTACTTGGTCCCCATAGTGCATTCTAGGTTTTGTAAGCCACTTTACTTGTGAAAATTTCATAAGTAAAGTCACTTACAAAACCTAATTTGGTCTTGCTAGACCAAATCAGGTTATCCAAATGGCTTTACTTATTTTGTCTTATAAGCAAAAGCAATCTAAAAACCTGAATGGGTCAAGACAGTTGTAATCGGGTTTACTAAGGGGTCTTACTCATGAAATTTCATAAGTTGTAGGTTCAAAGTCGAAAGCAGGAGGCATTGGAGAACCTAAATGGTCTAGAATAAATATTCTGGTTTGTCAAAAGGCCTTACTTAGGGATCTTTATGAGTAAGTTATTCCCAAGGACCTGATTTAGTGTAAGCAACTAACAAAGGCAAGGAATTTCCTTAAGGGGCACTTCGACTGCATGTAGTGCAATTACAAAAGTTTCAAAGGGTAAGTGTCTTTACAGAGGGCACTTGGTCAAGAAAGAAGACTCTTTTCACTTTTCTGAAGGGTCATTTTCAAAGTTTTTGAAGGGCACTTTTGGATGCGAAAAGCCTTTACAGAGGGAACTTTAAGAAAGAGAGGATGAAGACAAAAGGCCCAAAGGGCACATGCCCTTTGAGAAAAGAAGCAATCAAAGGAAAGAATTCCCTTAAACAAAATGTCTGAATTAAAGCATAGCACAAAGGCCCATCGAAAGAAAGGAGCAAAGGCAAGCCCAAAAGAGAATTCCTTTAGACAAAATGTTTGAAGGAATTCCTTCAAATAGTTTTTCCAAAGAAATTTAACATTACCAAAAGCTCAAAGGCTGATGAAGGTAGAAGAAAGATGAAAATAAATCCTTCAAACATTTTGTTTGAAGGACATGGTGAAGATAGGCTCACCCAAAGGAAAAGACAAGGAAAAAGGGAAGAAGCAAGAAAATAAATGCAAATATCTGAGAGCTTGGATAAGTTTGAAAAATGGAAAAGATCAATGTGAAGGATCAAGAAATAATAAGCGCATGAGAACCCAAATGGTTAAAGACAAAAGGGAAAAAGCCAAGGTAAAGGGAAATAACAAAGTAAAAGAAAACAAGGTGGATAACCTAGAACATGACCATACAACGTAATAAAGTAAAAGCTCAAAACATTCCAAGTGGAATGGCAGGTTAAAAGCATAGACCCAAGGACCAATCAGACCAAGGCAAGTGGTACATGTGTCATTAACAAGAGTAAATGCACTTAGGTGAAATAGTCTCTACTAAAAACCAATAAAAGGATTGGTTTTCAAATGATAGAAGGTATAGCCATGTTTTCACACCAAGTTTTTAATGTGCAACCAAGTCACACCCAGGCATTAAAGAAAACACAATCTAGCCATAATAACTTTAGAATGGCTTTGTCAATTACTGGAAGGAGTAGCACATACTTTTGTAAGCTAAGGAAAATAAAGGTGGTGGTTTAGATAGCCTACAACATGGTTTCCATATGCAAATCTAGAAAACATGGTAGCAGCATGGCCTCTTGTCTCAATAGATGTTTGAATCAGCATGGGTCTCCTTTCCTAGGGATTTGTCATCTTTTGGTTTCAGCACTCTATATATTGTAATTTATCATTTGAGGAAGGGATCTCCTAGCTTGTATGGTGAAGCCCTAAAAAATTTTACCTTGAATCTAAGACAAAGCTTTTACCTTATTTTGAGTGTTGCACTGAGCATACATTTGGGTGTTAGTTTTGTGAAAAGTGTGGTCTCTTTCTCTACCATCATGTGCTAACCCCAACAATGTCTAGTGTTTGTGTTTTCTTCTCTTGCAGGTCATAGGAAGTGTTTGAAGAAGTATAGGCATGTGAATAGGATACGTATTAGTGTGTCTCAGAACAACTTTTGTGTGAGTTTTTTCCTCTCTTATCTCTCTACAGGACCCCCTACTTAAATATTGTTGCAAGAAAAGTCTCATTTTGAGTGAAGTGTAGGCTAGCTTGTCTTGATTTAAAGTGTATGTCAAATCTAAGTAAGCCATAGTTTTAGTGCATCACCACATAAGTTAGGTTCTAATTTAAGTATTTTTCTCTCCCTTTTCATCCCCCTAAGTAGTTAGTAGTAAGAAATCTAGGGCCTCAAGGTGCATTAAAGAGAGCTAGCCCCTAATCTAGAGATTCATCCTCATGTTTACCACCCACAGCAAAAGGGATGTCTCCATTATGTTGCATGGATGAAGAGATCTGAGCCTCCCTTTAGAGGGTACAATCTACCATGTCAACAATTTTTAGCATGCCCAATGGGACCCATTTATGTGTCTTGCAAGTTTTAGGATTGGTGTTGGTCTTGATATTGTTAAAAAATCCAAAAGGAGTTATATTCAGCACTTGGTGACTCCATTCAGAAACCAAGTATCTGGTTAATGACCAGCTTGGCATCCCATGCTAAAGATCACTACAAGATCTTCTTCTAAGGGTGTCCCTTTTGAATTTGTTGAGTTCCCTTTAAACTCAGCAAAGAGACTGAGATTTGCAAATATCCACCCTTGTGTAGGAAGACATTTTCCTAAGCTAGCCATAAATATACCTACTCAAGGAGACCCATGTTGAATCCTTTCATAGCCATGGAAGGCCCCAGAGCTTTCCCTTTTGCTACCTTAAATGGTCAAAGTCCCTTGGACATTTAGCAGTATGACCCAATTCCAGGGACAACTCTCAAAAGTGTTCCTCTCTTTAGTGGAGAGGGCCCAATCATTGCTATTGAGCATATTAGAAACATAACAAACCCCTGCAACATCCATAATATCACTAAAAAAATTTAGCCATGAGATTGCTAGCCTTGTCCTTCAAAGGAAAAGTTTTAGACTGGTATGGGACCTTGCTTGTGAACTTAATTGGCTCATGGGATGAGTTAGGGACCCTCTTGACCAATAGGTTTGGGGGGAAAAGTGATCATTTATCTCTAGTTGAGCAGTTAACCACCATGAAAAGAGCCCCACATGAGTTTATGCAAGATTTTAACACTAGGTTCCAAAAGACTTGGGACACGATCACAATTTTTGTGAAGCCAACCCCAAGCTATGCTTTCCTTTACTAATTAAAGGCCCTAAATAGTGAAATTGCTATCATGATACAGTCCATGGGTGAAAACACTCTACCTGCTACTTATGAGATAGCCATAGCTACTAAAAATTTCTATGTTCAAGAAGGAAAGATAACTCTTAGACCTCTTATGCCACTCTTTCCTGATTTACAACACTCAGTTCAGCTTACTTTGCCCACTCTAGATCCTCTACCTAATCAAGAGAAGCTAGTTTCTACCCATACAAATGACATCCTTGAAGTTAAGAGCCTCCTACAGAGTGTTACCAATGAGTTAGTTTCCCTTAAAAGATAACAAGCTCAGAGTTATAAGCTAAATCAAGGCTACCAGCAGTTTGGGAAAGCAAATAGGCCACCCATCTAGAATTATAATCAAGGGCAAGGTTAAATTACACATGTTGAGCCTTATCAAAGCTATAATCCAAATTATCCTTCATCTTATAAGGCTCTTGTCCCCACTCAAAATAATTTGGTGTAGGAGCAGCCTAACTATCCACCCTTGGAGGATGGCCAAGAACAGGTTGCTTATGCTAGTGAGCTACCAAATCAAAGCATGACTGGACAAGGTGATCAGGTAGCCCAATTTTCAAATTTTTAGATGTCAACACAACTTGGGACAAACATCAGGTAGGCTCAATCTGATTCCACTCTCATGAATCACTTTGAATGAGAGTTCTATGTAGTCAACTATATGGAAAGCATAAGTAATCAAAATGTTGGTGTTGCATCCAACACTAGGTCTAAAAGGAGAGCCATTGATGAAGCTCAAGTAGCTACTCAAACACCTAATGCATCTCCTTTACCCAATCAAGTAGGGAGTGTACCTAAAACAACCCCAAGAGCATAATCAAATCAAAAGTTTCCCAATTTTAGGCCAATGATTGCAGCTTTAGCTCCTTAGGTTGCACCACAAGTTATGAATGTTCCCAAGGAGAACTCTAAAGGGGGAAATCCTTCAGCTAATGTGGTGGACCAAATGAAGAAACTGCACATGAACATCTCATTATGGAATTCTTTATCACTGCCCAAAAAAAATATATACTCCAAAAAGAATTGTATGAGTTGGGTGAGCAAACTACCCCAACAAGAAATGATAATGTGTTGGTAGTTAATGGGCTCCCCCCATGGCTGGTCAAGCAAATAAATATGAGAAGGTTCCCCCCTTATATTTATCCTTGATTATTGGTGATTTTTTGGTCCATAATTACATCAT
This sequence comes from Torreya grandis, assembly GCA_037957365.1. Classification (NCBI taxonomy): domain Eukaryota; kingdom Viridiplantae; phylum Streptophyta; class Pinopsida; order Cupressales; family Taxaceae; genus Torreya; species Torreya grandis. The sequence continues at coordinate 3,487,883 of JARHVA010001279.1, read as the reverse complement.
TGATAGTGGATCAAGCACCTCAATTATGCCCAAATGCATAGTTGATAAGCTAGGCCTCAAGTATGAGCAAATGACTAAAAGAGTTCTACAATTGGATGGATCACTAGCTAAGACCTTGGGAGTGGCAAAAGGCTTGAATATAAATATCTATTCATGTCTGACCTTCTTAATTCCCCATGATGTGGTAGTGGTAGATGGTCCTCCTTACTTCGCTCTTTGCTTGTCAAGGGATTTCACATCCAAGATAGGTGGATACTTGGCAGCCAACTGGTCTTACATGGTTTTTTGGACAAAGTATGCAAGTAAAGTGAAGATTGAGTCAGAGCCCATCCACAAGGATCACCTAGAGCCATACTCACCCAAAGTGGCAAAGAAGTACATAATCATTGATGAAGAAAAGCTCTAAGTGGATCAATCTCCATCATTTTCCCTTATAGGAGTTGCTGACCTACTCCTAGATGAATGGGGAAATGACAACTTTGACCATGATCCTTACAATTTCATTGAAGAAGCTGGTCTTAGACTTTACTGCATGTGTGAGAAAGATGATTTCATGCCAAAATTTATGAATATATACCAAGAGGACTATGGTTTGTGGCAGCTATTATTTGATGGATTTAGAAGCAAGTTGGGAGCCGGTACTGGGGTAATGTAGGTTTAACCTTTAAAAGACAAATACTTCTCAACTTTTAGGTTTCATTTCTCCTACACCTATAACATAACATAGTAATAGGCCCTTGTTCATGGCTTAAATGGGCAAAGAAGATAGGAATCAAAGAATTGCAAGTGTTTGGAGACAGTGAGCTGATTGCGAACCAAGTGAGAGGTCAAAACTTGACCAAGAACTCCTTAATCAATTTTTACAACCATAGAGTGTGGGACCTTGTAGATAAATTTATTGCTTCCAAAATCACTTCCATTCCAAGAGAGGAGAATAAGCATGTTGATAAACTAGCAGTAGTTGGTGCTCAATTTGACATCCCAAAGGGGATAAGACAAATCAACAATTAACATCATTTAAAGCTGATTATGAGGCCCTCCATACCAGACAATGTCACAAATTAGTAGTTGTTTGAAAATGACCAGCAAATAGCACTTTTCTTGTAGTAAGAAGCTAAGTTTGCTTCTAAAAATTAGTCCAAGCTATAGCAGCAATATGAAGGGTAGATAATTCAACTAAAGACCTATAGGCTTCCCAAAGGTTTGGTAACTCTTGAGAGCATTTTTAATGAATATGACTAACTCAAGAGAGACAAAGCAAGCATATCAACCAAGAAGGAAAATTATGAAAGGTTAGAGATCTACAAAGATAAGATGTTTGCACTTGGAAAGGTGTGTACCAATAAATAAAAGCATGCTTTCATTATATTATGTCAAGAGTTTGTTGATGTCTTCACTTGGGAGTATGGTGATTTGAAGGGATTTGATCTAAGATTGACCCAACACACCATTGAGCTAGAGGAAGGTGCTAAACCCATCAAGCAAAAGCAAAGGTAAATCAATCTAAAGACTGAGCCTCTCATGAGGAAGGAACTCACCAAATTGATCGAGTCTAAGATCATTTTCCCTACCAAACACTCTTCTTGGTTGGCCAATTTGGTCCTTATTAGGAAGAAGAATGGAGAAGTTAGATTGTGTGTGGATTTTAGAAACCTAAACAGAGTCTCATTGAGAGATCATTATCCCCTTCCAAGTATGGAGAAAAAACTATAAATGGTGATAGGTAGTGAAAGGTTCTCTCTCCTAGATGGATACTCTAGGTATAATCAAATCCTAGTGCAAGAATGTGATCAATACAAGACAACCTTCACCACCAAGTGGGGAACATATGTCTATAAGAAGATGCCATTTAGATTATCAAATGCTGGAGCTACATTCCAATGTGCTATGGACATGGCTTTCTAAGGTTTGACCATTGACATTATGTTGGTTTATCTTGATGATGTGATAGTCTTCTCCAAGGAGGTAAGCAAACACTTAAATCACCTGAGGCAAATCTTTGAACGGTGTAGAGAGTTTGGCATCTCTTTCAACCCAAAAAAATGTGTGTTTTCCATTAATGAAGTTAAGCTCTTGGGCCATGTTATTTCAAAGGAAGGCATGTCCATTGATCCAAAAAGAGTGAATGTCATCTTAGCATTATCCTTTCCTAAGCACAAGAAGGGCCTATAAAGTTTCTTTTGTAAGATAAATTTCATTAGGAGATTCATTCCTAACTTTGTTGAGCTTGTCAAGCCACTAATTTCCATGTGAAGGAAGGATGAGACATTCATGTGGAAAGCAAGAAGAAGAGAAAGCTTTGAAGGCATCAAGCAGGCTATTGCCCAAGCTCCTACCCTAACTAGTCCAAACTTCTCCAAAGACTTCAATCTATACACCTTTGGGAATGAAGAGGTAATCTCTACTATGCTCACTCAAGCAAATGGTGAGAATTTAGAATAGTGTCTTGCTTTTTCTAGCCAAGGTTTAGAAGGCTATGAGGTTAGATACATGGATGTTGAGAAACAGGTGCTTGTAGTCATATGAAATCTAAATAAATTTAGACATATGTTGTCTAGTAGCAAATTTCACATCACGGTGCCACATCGTAGTGTAAAATACTTCTTGCTAAACTGAGACTTGAATGAGAAAAGGGTAGGTTGGATCACCAAAGTAGTGGAGTATGACATAGAGATCAAGACCACCAAGTTGGTAAGAGGAAGAGGGCTATGTGAACACCTTGCTACAAACTTGAAAGATATAAAGGAGGATGTCTTGGTACTACATGATGAACCTATAGTAGTTTTACCTATAGTCATAAAGACTTGGGCACAAGACATGGTTCATTTCCTTCGAACGGGTGATTATCCACAAGGTCTTGATAGGACTAAGAGGAGGTATTTTAGACTCGAATCTCTTCCTTATATCCTAGTTGATGGAGTGCTATTTAGAAAAGACTTTTTAGGGGTGCTCTTGAGATGCATTGATTCAAACCAAGTTGACAAGGTATTATCTGAGTTCCATGATGGACCAGCTGGTGGCCACTTTGTTCCCAAGGCCACAGGTATAAGGATTATGAGGGCTAGTTACTTTTAGCCCAATTTTTTTAAATACACTCATTCTTGGGTGAGGAAATGTGAAAAATGGGCCTTCTTTGATGGAAAACAATGTCTGGTTGTCATGCCTCTTTATCCTATTTACGTGGATCAACCATTCATGAAATGGGGGTTAGACTTCATAGGGCTAATCAATCCTCCTAGTGCTGGACACAAGTGGGTTTTGACTACCACATATTATTTCACAAGGTGGGTAGAGGCCATAGCTTTGAAAGAGGCCAATGAGAGTGTAGTCCTAGATATCTATGAAGGCATAGTGATAAGATTTGGGTTCCCAACCACAATCATTTTAGATGATGTATTGGCTTTCTTGGGAATAAAGACAAGTGAGTGGGTATTAAAGTATGACATCTATCTCATAACCTCTTCCAACTACTATCCACAAGGAAATGGGTTGGTCAAGTCCACAAATAAAAATTTAATTAGGATCATAAAGAGGAAAATAGAGGAAAATCAAAGGACTTGGCATGCCAAGTTAAAGATAACTCTTTGGGCAGATAAGATCACTCCAAAGAGGGCAATCAAGAATTCACCATACAAACTTGTGTATGGAAGGGATCACTTGAGTTACCTACCTTGGATCTTGCCCATCAGCTACAATTGATGGATTATGATAGCTTAGAAGTTAGGTATTGTGAGCTAATGGAGCTTCAAGAAGTGAGAGACCAAGCTATGGATGTCATGGCTAACCACCAAAAGCAAACAAAGAAGCATTTTAACAAAACATCTATGCCAAGGAGCTTCTCAAAAGGTGACATTATCTTGAAATAGGATGAGGATCGAGCCAAGCTTGGAAAGCACATGAACTTTGATGCTTTGAGGAGTGGCCCATATGTCATCACCCAATTCAACCAACACAATGCTTTCTAACTCTCCAAGTTGGATGGTGAAGAGCTATATATCATATTCAATGGGATATACCTTAAGCATTATTATTGAGTTTCTTTTGTCATGTACAATGTTTTCATTGTTTTTCCTCATTTTCCCTAAGTTCTGTCGTACAAATTTGTTGTTTTTACCTTTGTTGTGTGTTGTTTTATCTTATTGTTTGAGGTACAAATTTACTGGCTTAAGGGTCTTTACAAGGTTATTTTAACATGCTCAAGATGCATTCTGAATCCATGCCCAATGGACTTTGAGGCTACCAGTCTTCCTAAGCATAGCAGGCATGCTTTCCCTACGAGTCACCAATTTGTTGACCATTTTTTGGTCATTTAGAGTAAAAAATGGGCACCCCTCTTTTATGCATAAGTATTCAATCCATGTTTTGGCTAAAATCATTCATTAAGGTTCCTTGTCAAACTTGTTCCATGAAAAAACCAAGTGTTTACCTCATTTCATTTAACTAAGTGTATTTTGGGTTTGTCAAGGGGAACTACTTCGGGCTTTCCAAATGCAATTACTTGGTCCCCATAGTGAATTTTGGGTTTTGTAAACCACTTTACTTATGAAAATTTCATAAGTAAAGTCACTTGCAAAACATGATTTAGTCTTTCTAGACCAAATCGGGTTCTCTAAATGACTTTACTTATTTTGTCTTATAAGTAAAAGGAATCCAAAAACTCGAATGGGTCAAAACAGTTGCAATCGGGTTTGTTGAGGGATCTTACTCATGAAATTTTATAAGTTGGAGCTTCTCCAAAGTCCAAAGTAAAATGCATTAGAGAACCTAAAAGGGTCTAGAAGAAACATTCAGGTTTGTCAAGAGGCCTTAAGGAACTTTATGAGTAAGTTCTTTCCATGGACCCGATTTAATCTAAGCAGCTTACAAAGGCAAGGAATTTCCTTGGAAGGCACTTTGACTTTGTGTAGGTTAATTTCAAAAGTTTTGAAGGGTAAGTGTCTTTATGGAGGGCACTTGGTCAAGAAAGAGGACTCTTTTCACTTTTTTCAAGGGTCATTTTTAGAGTTTCCAAAGGGCACCTACCCTTGTGGAGGGCACTTTTTGATGGGAGAAGCCTTTGCTAAGGGCACTTTAAGAAAGAGAGGAGGAAGATAAAAGGCTCGAAGGGGGCACATGCCCTTCAGGAAAAGAATAAATCAAAGGAAAGAATTCCTTCAAACAAAATGTTTGAAGGAAAGCACAATACAAAGGCCCACCAAAATAAGGGAGCAAAGGCAAGCCTAAAAGAGAATTCCTTTAGATAAAATGTCTAAAGGAATTCCTTCAAACATTTTATCCAAATAAATTCAACATTACCAAAATCCTGAAGGCTAATAAAGGTAGAAGAAAGATGAAAGGAAATCCTTCAGATAAAATTTTTGAAGGACATGATGAAGACAGGCCCACTCAAAGGAAAAGACAAGGAAAAAGGGAAGAAGCAAGCAAAGAAATGCAAAGACCTGTGAGCCCGAATAAGTCCATAAAATGGAAAAGATCAATGCGAAGGCTTGAGAAATAATAAGCACTGGAGAACTCGAATGGTTAAAGACAAAATGAAAAAAGCCAAGGCAAAGAAAAATAACAAAGTAAAAGAAAACAAGGTGGATAACCCAGAATGTGGCCATAAATCATAATAAAGTAAAAGCTCAAAATGTTCTAAGTGGTGTGATAGGTCAAAACTGCAGACCCTATGACCAAGAAAACCAAGGCAAGTGGCACAGGTGTCATCAGTAAGAAGAGTAAATAGACTTAGGTGAAATAGTCTCTAGCAAAAATCAATAAAAGGATTGGTTTTTGAATAATAGGTGCAGCCATGTTTTCACACCAAGATTTAATATGTAGCCAAGTCATGCCTAGGCATTGAAGAAAACACAGTCCAGCCATAATAACTTCAAAATGGCTTTGTCAATTGCTATAAGGAGTATCACATACTTTTTTAAGCCAAGGACAACAAAGGTGGTGGTTTGGAAAGCCTACATCATGGTTTCCATATGTAAATCTAGAAAATATGGTAGCAACATGGCCTCTTGTCTCAATAGATGTTTGACTCAACATGGGTCTCCTTTCTTAGGGGTTTGTCAGCTTCTATTTCTGGCACTCTATATATTTTAATTTATCATTTGAGGAAGGGATCTCTCACTTGTATGGTGAAGACCTACAAAAGTTTACCTTAAATCTAAGACAAAGCTTTTACCTTCTTTTGAGTGTTGCACTGAGCATACATTAGGGTGTTAATTTTGTGAAAAGTATGGTCACTTTCTATACCTTCATGTTCTAACCCCAACAGTGTCTAGTGTTTATGTTTTCTTCTCTTTCAGGTCACAAGAATTGTCTAAAGAAGTATAAGAAATTGAATAGGCTACATAGTAGTGTGTCTCAGAACACCTTTTGTGCTAGTTTTTTCCTCTCTTATCTCTCTACAGGACCCCTTATTGAAATGTTGTTGTAAAAAAAGTCTCATTTTGAGTGAAGTGTAAGCTAGCTTATCTTGATTTAAAGTGTATGTCAAAGCTAAGTAGACCATCCATTTGAGGCATCACCACATATTTTAGGTTCTAATTTTAATATTTTTCTCTCCCTTTTCATCCTTCAAGTAATTAGTAGTAGGAAATCTAGGGCCTCAAGGTGCATCAAGGAGAGCTAGCCCCTAATATAGAGATTCATCCCTCATGTTTAGCAAGAGGGATGTATCAATTATGTCATGTCACATCAACAATCCCCTTTTTTAAAGTCCCTTGCTATGGCTCTCTTGTCAAAATCTTTCCTTACTTGGGCTTGATGTGACTCTTGTGTCTTCATTATAAGGTCTCTTATTTATTCAAGCTCCATGAGTTCTACCAACCTCACATTTATGGGCTCATATTCCAGTAGTTCCTACTAATGGGAAGTCTCTAATGCAGGCAACTCAATAGAAATGGGTAAATTGGCATCCCTTCCATATAGTAAAACATATGTAAAATTGATAATGGTAGATTTAGGAGTCACTTGGTCAGCCCTCAAGCCTATCTTTAGTTTAGTGTGCCATGTCCTCTAGTTCTCTTTCATGGTTCTCCTGATTATTTTTAACAAAATTTTATTTGTGGACTCAGCCAGTCTATTTACTTGAGGATAATAGTCGGAAGAGGTGTTGAGGTAGATGCCCATCTTGAGAACCCATTCACTCATTTCTAAACCAAGGAATGCTAGTAAATTATCAAAAATGATATTGGATGGAACACTAAATCTAGTCACAATGTTGTCATAGAAGTCTAAGACTGCACTTTCATTAGCTTCTTTCAACACAATGGCTTCCACCCACCTAGTGAAGTAGTCAGTTATAGTAAGCACCCACATATGCCCCACACTTGATGGAGGGTTGATCATTCCTATGAAATCTATCCCCCATGGCATGAATGGTTTCTTTACTTGAATTGGGTTGAGAGGAAGGGCTACCAATATTTGCTTACCCATAAAGAGAACACACTTCTAACACCTTCTTACCCATGCATATGCATCTTTGAAAAGGTCAGGCTAGTAATAACCTACCCTAATTATCTTTGTTGTTGTGGTCTTGTTGTAGCAAGGAATTGTACCCTTATGGGAGAGTGTTTCAAGCTCTCTCACTTCTAGCCACAAGTGTGGGAATAACCTCAGGCTGTGGGTATCCTAAAATGAGGTTGAACCTCTAGAGTAGTCTAGTTCCTCTTTGATGCTCACCTAAACTAAAAGCTAACCTAATGCTTCATAGGGAAAGGGTTAGAAAGGAGATAAGGGATCCTAAGAAAGCTAACCAAGTGATGCACCAAATATAAAAGGGAAAATATCACTAGCTTGAACCCACACTAATTCTATAGAGGAAAATACTGACTTACACAATCTCAAGATCGAGATGGTTCAATTGGTATTTCATGGAGAAGGTTTCAAAATTAATGAATGCAAATAGAGAGGAGTTCTATGACTCACTGAAAGCTCACATCAATGGCAAAAAAACACTAAACTAGACCTATGAATAACCTTGAAAACACCCTAAATAAGGCCAAAAAGGAGGACCATGGGCGAGGATGATTCTCCTTCACACATTACCATAATGCACAACTCAACATACATGAATCCAAGGCAAGAGATAGGCAAAGAAAGTCCTTTTATTACATCAAGAGCTAGTTCTTACAAGTGCTTGATAGGGTCAAGCCTAATCAAGCTAAGCATATTTTGCAATATCTCAAAAAATGTCCTATCTCCCAAAGAGATAGAAAAGTCTAAAAACTATGAACCATTACAATGGTTTAACAGCCCGTATATATAAGAGACAAGAGACAAGAGGGATTTGCATGGGAGAACAAAAAAGGGGAGAATAAGTCATTGATGACCGGAGCCACTGCTATTACAACTACTTTGACCATGGAATGGACTGTCTAATATCACCATAAAATTTCCTCGATCCCTTCACCCATTCAAGTCTTCCTCTTCAAAACTAAGTGAGCCATATCAGTTGTAGCTGCATGTCTCTACCAAGTTTGAGTGTTTTTATCTTTGAATTAAAGCTTGGCATGTTCTTTCTTAATGTTTTGCATTAGGATGCCCTCTTGATACCTAATGTTACTTTTTTATTTCATAATACATACTGACAAAGCAAAATCTTATAAGTCTACAAAAGATTGGAAAGAAGTTATTTTCCCTAATGTATTAAATCCAACCCAATCACTAATTTTTGTGATGTCCCCATTTCCACATCATGATTAAGCAAGTATTGAGGACCTTTAGTCTACTTCTTCATAGACTAAAGGAATAGTATTGGAGGAATTATATTTTATTATTTAATTATTAATTGTCAAAAATAGTGATTTTTATTATTTGTTCTTATAAGACAATTATTACTTAATTAATAGAATATTTGTTAAAAGTGGTTTTTACCACTAAAGTGCTTAAATGAATTAATTATTAATTTTTTTGCCTTAAAGTAATTTTAATTACTATTTCATTAAGGTGACTAATTAATATTTTATTTGAAAAAAATAATGTTGGCATAGGAGCTAAAGCAAGGAAAGAAAAAGATATTCTAAAAAGGGTGAGCAAAGACTTATGATGTATTTTATCTTCCCAAGGTGGTTCTCCCCCCTTTGGAAGATACAAATATAAGGTGAAGACTCCAATGGAGGATATGTTGAATTTTGATAATTATTCTTCATGCTTGAAGAAACTATTGGGATGCATGCCCAATATGAGTTCATTGTTTTGGTGTTGATCAATCTATAAAAGGTGTTTTTTGACACCAGCTTTGCTAAGGAGATCTTGTTCTTGCCCTAGAAGTGGGATGATTTACTTTGAGGAGTTCTTGTGAAGTTTTCATGAGGCTTTTGAGTCTCATTTTTTGCATATTAGCTTTGGTTAATATTCTCCCTTATTTTTCAAGTGGAGCTAACTACTTTGGAGACTTGGTTGAGGGTTTGGAGGACTCTTTTGGTAAAAATTATGCAAATTAAATATTATGAATTTATTTTCTAATTTTATGCATGTTGGCATTAGGTTTTGGAGGAGTTTCATGGAAGGTTTGAAACCCTAAATATTTTTCACTTTTGGAAGGTTTGAAGCCCCAAATCATGGAGTTTCATGAGGTCTAATTTTTTGCTAATTTTTTTGACAAGTTTTAAAGTCTTTTTCACTTATGAAAGGCAAGATTTCACTCTCCTAATTTTTTGCTAATTTTTTTGCACTTGGTGACTTGGGCAATTGGTTAGGAGGGCACTTTTTGGCCATTTTTATGCCCTAAAATGTTTATTGTAATTTTTTGATATTTTTTGGGTACTTATGGTGATTTTTAACAAAGGTTTGAAGTGAACAAATATCCAAAACAATAGCTATATTTTTAAATTTAAATCAGATTTTTTTAGCCATCATAGAGTAGCATTTGAGCAATAATAAATTGGTAAAAAGGTACTTATTTCATGCATTTAATTTTAAGACTATTTTTTTATAAGTATTCAATTAATTTTGGGATAAGTTATTGGCTAGAAATCATCTACAAAACCCTACTATTATGGTGCCTAGGGTTTCTAGGGCTTTGACAAGGTTTTTAGGAGCATTATTTATAAACTAGGGTTTATTGATTTCATTTTTAGAATTTCAAAATTTTGGGATTTAAGGGAAAACCCATTTTGTATTAAATCATCCCATTTAGGGACATTACAGTGGTATCGGAGCATTGATCTTATCTACCTATGAGTTGGTTCTTGGATGCAAACAAGTAAGAAGATCTAATTTTATCAAAAAAGGAAAAAGACCATGGGGGATCAAGAGCCTAATGAGTTTTTTGTAGAGTAGGTTAATATTTTGAAAATCTTGATCAAAGAAAGCCAAAAAGGTCTTCAAAAAATTTTGGGAGTTCAAATTACAGCCTTATTGAAGGATACTACAACTCTGAGAAAAGACCACCCCTTCAATGGAGAAGGAAACTCAAGTGATAATGAGAGGGTTTCTCTTAACCTCCCTCATAAACTTTTCAAGGCCACTTTTTTGCAAAAAGAACTAGTAATAGAGATGAAGACACCAAGGGAGGATAATTTGGAGATTCACCAAAAAGAGTATCCAACCCTCAGCTTGGCCACACAATCTCTATTAATTTTTTGAGATTATTATGAGATGAAGGATCCAAGCCAAAGCTTCCTAATATGTAGCCTCATAAATATTTACAACAAAATTTGAGTAATATTTTTTTTCGTATTTTTGATGGTACTAATAAACTTCTTGTGAGATCTTGATTACAAAAGTTGGAGATATATTTGTCACTTAACCCCATGTTTGAGGATGAGGCTCTAAAATGTGTCACCCTACATTTGGAAGGTATTGCTCATGAGTGGTTCTTTCATGGCCTAATCACATAAGACTATAGATATATTACTACCATGGAGGAGTTTAGTAAAAGAATCATGGAGAAGTTTGATAGAAAAAATCTAGAAATACATTTTTGTGAGTTAGCACAACTCAAACAAGATCATGATGTTGAAAGATTTATTGCTGATTTTCAAAAAGTTTCAATTATGGGACCCGTTATTAATGAGAAGAGGTTGATTGTGTTATTTGTTGAGGGTTTGATTGAACTTTTAAAAGGTTTGGTTAAGGATTTTAACCCTCTTTCTACAAGATACCATCACTAAGGCTTTGGATTTAGAATGTTCAACATATAGGGGTTATGAAGGGCTAAAAGGGTAGGTACTTATTCACTTGCCCAAACGGGCAAATAAAGGGCAGCCAAGGACTGATTTTAGTAGGTAGAAAAGAGTACAAGTTGGGCAGCCCAAAGCACCACCCAATGAGCCACAAAGGAAGCCTTATACACTATATGTACCACCTCATAGATCGATGCTCTATAGTAGTAATATGAAGGATGATATAGATGAATTAAGAAGTCAAGGCTTATGTTTTACTTGTAAGAATCCATAGACCAAAGGCCGCCTTTGCATGGGCACATGACACGTATACTACATTGAGGTAATTGATAATAATTCAGATTTTGATATTTTTGATACTAATGATAAGCATAATGATAATGTAGTTGATGAACATATGCATGAAGATGACACACAAGATATGGGCATCACTCTTGATACTCTTTCAAGAGCACCAAAGTACTATACTTTCAGTGTAGGAGGGACATTAAAAGAGCACAAGGTAACCATCTTAATTGATATTGGTGCTACGCATAATTTCAATTGCAAAAATTTGGTAGTGAAGTTTGATTTAATTGTAAAAGACTTCAATAGTTTCAAAGTAACCATAGTAGATGGATTTTATCTTGTATCAAAAGAGTCACCAAGATTTCTATTGCTTTGGGGGAGCATGAGGTATGTGATGATTTCTATGTAATTGACATTGGAGATATGGATCTTGTTCTTGGGGTCTAATGGTTTCATTCATTGGGGGAATTCACCCTCAATTATCAAAGCTTAATGCTCAAATTCAAGGTGGGTGATAAAGAGGTAACACTTTAAGTTATGGTCAAATGATCACCTCAAATTAATTTTATGTTCAATAAGGCTTTACAAGAAGATGTAAAAATATGTTCTATGTCTTTTATAACAGCATATTGGGAAGAGTTAATTACCTTGGAATGTGCTAAAAATTAGTTTACTAACAAATTTATTGAGGTGATTGTTGATGATAAATTTAGAATTTTGGATGGCCTTATACTTTACAAAAAAAAGGTTCATTTGGTACCCGAATCTAAGGTAAAACACATAATTTTTAAGGGTTGTCCATGACATTCCTTTGGTTGGTCATCAAGGGTACTTTAAGACCTAAAAACTTGTGAGGGAAAGGTTCTATTGGAAGGGCTTAAATGAGGTTCTCAAGTACATTCGAGAATGTTTTGTATGCCAAAAGAATAAAAATGAGCATGAATTTTCAGTAGGTCTCTTGTAGCCCCTTCCATTCCTTCACAAAAATGGGAGAGCATCTCTATGGATTTCATTATAGGATTGCCCATGGTTCAAGGTAAAAAAAAATTTATATGCTGTGGTTGATATACTTGCACATTTTTCTCATTTTTATCCACTTTCAACTAAGTAAAATGCTCCTATGATTGTTGATGTGTTTTTTAAAGAAGTATTCAAGTTGCATGGGCTGCCCAAAAATATTGTTAATGATAGAGACAATAGATTCATGAATATATTTTGGCAAGAACTCTTTAAGTTAACAGGTACTGAGCTCACTCCTAGCACCAGTTATCATCCACAAACCGATGAGCAAATAGAAATTGTGAATAAATGGTTAGAGAGATATTTGAGGAACTATATTTCAGGGTAGTAGTCAACATGGATAAAATCATTACATATGGATGAACATTATTACAATACAACCTTCCACATGTCTATAAGTATGACTCCTTTTAAGGAACTTTATGGTTATGATGCTTTTTCCTTCATTGATTTGGTGATGACAGATAGTAAGGTGCATGGGGAAAAGAACTTAGTACAACACAGTTATGATGTCATGAGAGCACTAAAAGAGAACCTACAACATGCCCAAAATTAGCATAAATTATATGCAAATTAGCATAGAGTGGAAAGGTCCTTTCAAGTTGGAGATTGGGTCTTTTTAAGATTGCAACCCTACAAGCAATCTTCCCTCAAACAAAGTGGTTTGAAAAAATTAAAACCATGATTTTATGGGCACTATAAGATAAGAGACAAGGTGGGAGAAGTGCCATATGAAATAGAGCTTCTATAAAATGGTAAGATTCATAATGTGTTTCATGTTTCTTGTCTCAAAAGAGTTCTTGGACAACATACTACCGCTTCTTTGGAGCTACCCCTATTATATGAGGAAGGCAAAATAATATTGATTCCAAAGTCTATCATTGAGGTTCATGAAAAGAAACTAAGGAATCATAGCATCAATGAGTATTTGATTAGATGGAAGGATTTTCCACTTAAGGATGCCACTTAGGAAAAAGAAGAAAGTTTAATGCATCCAAATTTACAATTGCTTGAGGGCAAGCAATTTTGGGAAGGGAGGACTGTGATGTCCCCATTTCCACATCATGATTAAGCAAGTATTGAAGACATTTAGTCTACTTCCCCATAGACTAAAGGAATCATTTTGAGAGAATAATATTTTATTAGTTAATTATTAATTGCCAAAAATAGTGATTTTTATCATTTGTTCTTATAAGACAATTATTACTTAATTAATAGGGTATTTGTTAAAAGTGGTTTTTACCACTAAAGTGCTTAAATGAATCAATTATTGATTTATTTTCCTTAAAGTGATCTTAATTATTATTTCATTAAGACAACTAATTAATATTATATTCTAAAAAGAAAATGTCAACATGGGATCTAAAGTAAGGAAAGAAAAGGATAATCTAAAAAGGGTGAGCTAAGGCTTATGATGTATTTTATCTTCTGAAGGTGGTTTGCCCCCCTTTGGAAGATACAAATACAAGGTGAAGACTATAATGGAGGACATGTTAAATTTTGATAGTTTTCCTTCATTCTTGAAGAAACTATTGGGATGCATGACCAATAAGAGTTTGTTGTTTTGGTGTTGATCAATCTACAAAAGGTGTCTTTTGACACCACCTTTGCTAAGGAGATCTTGTTCTCGCCCTAGAAGTGGGGTAACTTACATTGAGGAGTTCTTGTGAAGTTTTCATTGAGGTTTTAAGGCTCATTTTTCACATATTAACTTTGCTTAATATTTTCTCTATTTTTGAAAGTGGAGCGAACTACTTTGGAGGCTTGATTGAGGGTTTGGAGACCTCTTTTAGTCTAATTTATGAAAATTAAATATTATAAATTTATTTGTTAATTTTCTACATGTTATTGTGAGGTTTTGGAGGAGTTTCATGGAAGGTTTGAAGCCCTAAATCAATAGAAAATTAAATAATTATTATTTAATTATTTTTTACAGGGTTTGAAGTCTTTTTCGCTTGTAGAAGGCAAGATCTCACTCTCCTAATTTTTTGCTAATTTTTTTGTACTTAGCGACTTGGGTGATTAGCTTGGAGGGCACTTTTTGTCCATTTGTATGCCCTAGAAGGTTTTATATAATTTTTGGATTTTTTTGGGCACTTGTGGTGATTTTTGGCAAGGGTTTGAAGCAGAAAAATATCCAAAACAATAGTTCATTTTTGGGTTTAAATCAGATTTTTCTAGCCATTATAGAGTGGCATTTGAGCAAAAATAAATTAACAAAAAGGTACTTATTTTATGCATTTAATTTTATGATTATTTTTTTCAAGTATTCAATTAATTTTGGGATAAGTTATTGGCTAGAAATCATCTACAAAACCCTACCATTGTGGTGCCTAGGGTTTCTAGGGCTTTGACAACAATTTTTGGAGCATTATTTGCAAACTGGGGTTTTTTATTTGATTTTTAGAATTTTGGGATTTAAGGGAAAACCCCTTTGGTATGAAATCATCCCATTTGGGGACATTACAATTTTTTGAACCAGTGTCTTCACTAAAACTAATAAATCACTTTTATTTGAATGCCATTTTGTTCAAGCACCATACTTTTGGAAACTCTACATAAAATTATTGTGAAGTTATGACTCTTACCTTTTCCCAAGCTCACTATCAATTAGTAGCAAATAATTATTTTTATAAAAATTGTTAGTTAACATATTGTATTATTACAAAATTGAATGATCCTTTATTCAAAACATATGCAAAATACCTTATCCAAAGATATCAAGCATTTTCAGCATGTCATTATTTAATATCCTTTGATCTCCATCTGCAATAGATAAGAAACACATTTATGACAAAAATACCACCAAACCTCTCCTAAAGACAAACATAATCATAATAAAATGGCATCATAACTTAGGTAGGCAAAGTAAATGTTGGTCTAGACCACACTACATATATGCATCACTAACATTTGATAAAAGCATCAAGAACAAACATAAAATGAAATTTATTTGTGATTTATTACAAACTATAGCCAAATGTAACACAATCTAAAATAAAACCTAAAAATTCAAATAAATTTTGCGTTCAACTCTTTTTTAGTCAACGACCCTAGCATGTTGACAAATACCTACAAGGTTAAGCCAATGAAAAACTAGTAATCTAATCACTTTCATAAATTTACATGGGTATTATTCGTATCCAAAGATACAATAAAAATAATGAGCATATGTCCATAACAACCAGGAATGCAAATAAGGATACTCACCAATGAGACTTTCAATCACTATTCATGAGATCTTCATCCTTTTCCATGAGTGACTTAAACTAAAATTGTAACATTGTGAATAACCAACCCACAAATCAATGCACTGAATAAAATAGACAAACATCAACTGAATCACCAATCCTGAGTTATCCATGATAGAGAACACATACCAAATGACCCTCTAGCTAATTAACTCAGATTAAATTACTTCATAGTAGATAGAATATTGTTCCATATCATCATTTCAAAATACATAATATAACTAAACCCTATCAAGCCCCACTTAACTCCTATCAAGCTCTCTAAATGAAGGAAAAGGGTGAACTGTAACTGATGGAAATGCACTAAAAATGTCTACCCAGGGAGGAACTTATGAAACATAGGTACCATATGCACACACACCCCAATGCTTGGAAAGACTTAAACTAGGAAGGAAATTAAAACAACAAAAACAAATTAAATACTTAAAATGAAAATAACAAAAGGAAAGAATAAATAAATCTGAAATTGCTTTACCAAGCAATGTCTATATATGATGCAAAAGAAAATAACTATCAAATAGAGATGTTGGGGAACTACATGTGCTAGAAAGGGGGTGCCCTTCCTTCCAATAATTCAAGAGGATGTCTTCCAGATGGTTCCTCAACCATCTTTAAAAAAAATCACCTTTTATTACTTGATGATTCATAAAGATAACATCAAAGATCAGATAACGTATTTAGCCAACCTCCTCCTTTCTTAAAAACCTTCTTTAATGTGCTTTCAAAAGAAAGGGAAGAGGTGGAATGTAGATAATTGCCTTTTTGTTTTATACCTAAATAACACTCTAAACTTTAGTTACACTAGTGAATTTTTAATATATAAAGAATTAGGTTTATAAAATGCACTTAGAAACTTCAAACAATTTGAGTAATATCATATTCCTAATGGAAAATAAGAACTCCTTATGTGTGTGTGTGTGTGTGTTTGTGCATATGTGCATGCATGTGTGTGTGCATGTGCATGTGTGCATGCGTACGTGGGCATGAGTGTGTGTGTGTATGCATGTGCATTTGTGTGCATGCATGCATGTGTGGAAATTTGATCTTCTACCTACTTGACGTATTCAGCATTCTTCCACATACTTCAGTAACAATAAAATATTTTTTATCAGCAATCTTGAAACTCCCATAAAAGCAACCATCTTAGAAATGACAATCAATAAACTCTACATATGCTAAATGTGGTAATAGTCTTAAACATTCTGATAAATCTAAAACATGGAGGATAAGTTGCTGAAAAGGTGGGTGATGCTATCAAAATGAGTTTTGAATTTAAGCATTATGTTTTATGATATGAAGTTATTATAAATTATCTTTCCTATAATCTGGATGCCTTAGTCAGGTAGGCAATAGTCAGCTAATTATTTACAAGGTAAGCCTACAAGGGCTTCTTTTAATTTTATTTTCATAAGCTGCATATAGCACTTGTGTTTCTTAAGAGATAGTAGGTTGGCCTCAGCATTCTAAGCATAGTCTACTTGAATTAATGAACCTTGCAATTATGAAGAAGAGATAAGCATCCACATGAAGATGCTCTCAAAGTGTAAAGAATCCCTCAATTATAGCATACATACTCAGTGATTACTCACTAAGCAGTCTTCCAAATAGTTATTCAACACTCGTAATCACCACCCCCTATGCACTCGAGCCTCAATAAGTACTATGTCAATACTCGTCGAGGCTCGAGTGCACAACAAAATGTGTACATAACACATCGAAACCCTACATATGCATCTAAGACATTGGAAAAACATGTAGAAAACACACAAATTTGTCTTATAAAAGCATCCACCTCCATACCTTTGAATCACACACTATTTGGATGAGAATGGATCATCTAGATCAAATTTGGAATGACTCGAGAGATTTTTTTTGCACAGTTTCTACTTCCAGGTTAGTTCATTTTTTATTTCATTTATTCTAAGTTCTAAATTCTATTTATTTAAAGCCTTAAACTCATTTCAAGAATTTTTTTTGAGGGAATCATGAGGCTATAGGGCTCTATGTGTTCTATTAAGATTTAATAAAAAAATATAGGATAATCATGGCCCATTTAATGCAAGATATTTGTAGTCTTTTAAACCTTAAAAGTTAAAAAATGCCATGGATAGAGGCATAGAATCATAGATATTAGATAATACTTAATAATTTTCCTAATTTTGATTTGAGCCATCAACCAAGCCAAAAAAATAATACAAATTCAGAGTTGTCTGGCCTTTAAATGGTTTAATTTTAAGTCTTAAGAACTGCTTGCCCTTTAGATGCTAGTAGTGTAGTACCATGAATTTTAAACATATCATGTTGCATGAAGCTAAAATTTTTAGCCTGGAGGCATTATCTTGGCATCAGCTATTTGTTATTAAAATTTACCTTATTACCCTCCTTTTTTATTTGGAAGCCATGGCATTATCTTGCAGCTATAATGATTTGTGTGAACTATGAACAAAGAACTAAGATCAGTGAAATTCAATAGATTTATTATGTTTGCACAAACTTTCACCTTCCCCAATGATTATTTGAGCTTGAACAATTGTCAAAAGACTCTAGAGATCAAGTTTGCAAAATTCTAATTATGCTTTGAGTCTGAACTATATAAACAGGGTTTTATGAGATTCTTGTTCTCCTATTGGATATATGAACTTTCTAAAGGATTCCCTCAACTAATATGGACTTTCCAATAATGATCAATGACTTCCAACCTTCATAGAAGTTTATAATAACTAAAATTATTTGAAGAAGCCTTCTAGGGTCAGTTTTGAGTCTTGACTATGTAGAATAAAATAGGTTTCTTTCAAATTGGATAGTAGACATTTTAAGGAAGTTAGATTTAACTATATAAGTGGGAGATTATTCAAGTAGAATTCCTTACTAATTAAAGACTTCTTCTTCCCTTCTCATCCTTCAATACATCAAAAAGAACTCATGAGAGACCTTTGTTCCCTTTCTCTTTAACTGGACTAAAACATAACTATTGATGCTTGTGTTTGGCAACCTTAACATGTGGATTAGTGACAATAATCCAATCCATTCAAACACAACAACAAAATGTATTAATGTCACATATCAAAGATTTATCGGAAATGCATAATATAAACTTTACACCTCACTAGTCCTATGTGAATCTTTATGGCACTGTAGTCAATAATGTACTATAGGCACTAGAAAGACATTTCATAGTTTTCTTTCCATTAAAAACAACTTGGCCAATGCAAACTCCACCATAAACTTCAAGACTTTATTTGTAATGGTGTCTACATCCATGTCATGGTCTTTGTAATTTTAATTTGGTACAATCAGAAAACTCAGTTTCTATGTCACTATTACATCCTTTTCACACAGGTAATAGGTTTGATTTTGTTACGTACTTTCAGCTGTCCATAAATTTTGAAAATATCTCATGATTTGCATAAAAAAGAGGGGAAGTATAAGGAAACATAATGGTAGTACATTTGGATTCATTTTAAGCATCCCTCTAATATCTATTTGGTCACATATGGCAGCCATGATGAAAGGAATAAATCTAATCCTTGTGGAACTTTCCAACACTTAGTAGGAAGAATAAAGGTATGTACAAGTTCTGAAATTTATTACTCAAAAAAATCAGGTTTGCAAAAGTAAATTCAACCTTATTGTAGAGGGGAAAATTTTGAGTTTTGTGATGCATTCCATCTCTTGGGACATGAGAGGTATATGTACAATCAATTCTACATTTGCCCACATGAAAAATTGAAGGTTTATTTGCATATGCAGCCATGTTAATTGTAGACACCGAAATCGTGTCTATTCTTTGGTTGACTCTCCCCCTTGGTCCCCTTGGTCCACTTCTACACATTCCTAACCCACACACTTATTAATTTAAAATAATAACTTATTTTAAATTAATAACACCCCCCTTGACATCTCATCCATGACACCTCACCCTTGGACACACCCCGCCTTGGATACCTCCCCTTAGATGCCTCCCATCACCCTATGACCAATTTATGACCTATTTCAACCCTCCCACTAACCTCTCACGCCTATTAAACCCACCTTCGACTGTTTTCCAATGACCATTAAAACTCGGCAGATGGAGGAATGGGCAAAAGGCTAATTTTAGCCTTTTTCCCATCTTCTAGCCACCGACGTCAGTTACCAGTCGGCCAACGCTAGCGGGATCGCCAACGTCGGTCACTTAAAACAACCCCGCATGAACATGAATTCTCTTACTCCATGCTTCAAGCTCTCTCGCTCCTCGACTTCTTATAGGTATCAGCATTTCAACAGCACTCTCCAGGCTCAGAGGTTCTGCACCAGTCATTCCACACTGGATTGAAGATTGCACGACATCTCCCGCATCAGCCACAATGGAAATAGGCCTCCTACACTTCTGCCTCTCCACCTATATCTAAGTATTTCTACTCATTTTTATTTCAGTGTCCTTTTAAATACATTAGCAATCAGCTCATTGTCCATTTCCAAGCATTCTTGACACAACCCAATTTATTCTTCCCAAAGAGGCTGAAAAGCCTTCTCTCACCCTTATCTCCCTCTCACCCTGTCCTCTATCTAGTCCCTTTTTTAGTCACACTCTCTGCCCTACAAAACCCAGCACAAGCCACCAAATCTCCCATAAAAACCTTAAGCCATTTTGTTGACCACAGACAGACCTGAAACTCGTCCAAAGCCTCATTGCCCTAATCGACATCGGCATCCAGGCCCATTGACCCTACCAACGTTGGCAGACTAACCGATGCCGACGACCTTGATCTATCAACGCCGACAGAACCAATGACATTGATGACTATGGAAGACAGATTGCCACATATAGGTACGCATTTATTTCTATTTCTTTTGTTCAGTCTTTTATCATTTCTTTTTCTAGCAACATTCTACTCTTTATCAACCAGTAGACTGTCACCCCTCCAGAAAGTCTTTGTACTTCTGGGATCAAGCTTTGCTTGGCAGTCTACTACCTATTTATCTAACAGTTTCCTTGGTTGAGTCTCTTTCCTCTATAGGTGTCACCCTCCATAGCCAAAGAGGAGTCCCTTCAATCATCTGGATAACGGTGCGCAAACTTCATCTGGGTATGTACAAATCCCTGACCATTTTATCTTAGTTTCTTTCATCTTTTGAATGTAGAAAAGTAAAAATAGTTAGAAACATTCTGGCATGCCCAGTGGGACCCTAGAAGTCTTTCTTGGGTTCATACCTTTTCTTCTAAAAATAAACTTTTCATATAGGTGCATTAGATCTCTTCTTGCATCCTTTTCTTCTATCTCTTCCAAAAAGACATCATAAACAAGTTAAAAAGAATCTTTCTTTTTCTTCTTGTCACATTTCCTTCTTGCATCTTAGATTTCATGCTCTTAACCTTTTCTCAACTTGTTTTCATCCAAACACACATTTCAATTTGGGCTTAAAATCTATTGCATTTCATTTCTACTTGAATGCATACTTAGCTATCACATCTAGTAACTTAAAACCGCATTATGAATAAAGTGTAGGGCACTTATGTTACACGACCAGATCACTTTCACAAAATCAAACATCTAAACACACCTGAGACAAGGTCCGACTAGGATTTCATCACCTAGCGGATACCTTACCCTTCCCGGCAATCCCACTTGGACTTCACTACCAAGGGGAGAACCCACTATGTTCTCTGGCAGAGTATAAACTCTAGGGAAAGAATATACTACCTAAGCGACCCAGCTTATCTCTAGGCTCATGAAGTGAGGGGAGCTCGCTCCTTAGCACCATGCCACGTACAGAACCTAACACAGATCTTGAGCACCAAAACTAACCCAAAACTAACCTTAGATTGCCTCTTCTAGGACCCATTCTAAAAGCCAACTTCCCAAACACACTCTAAGGCATAAGCCAACATGATTCTAAAAGTTTATTCTTAGGAATTAATGTTAGGGTCTGCTTTTCTTCCTCCACTTTTCTATTTTTATCTAGTTTTTTGAGCTAGTAAGGACGTTTTCTTCTTTCTTCCAAAAACTTTCAAATTCTTTGAGTTTCTATAAAAACACGGTAACTGACATTGGTCTTTTCGCTGACATCGGCAACCATCTTCGCCAGCATCAGTTATCTGATTGACATCGGCAAACTATTTCACCGACATCAATTTTTCCACTGACATCGATCACTGTCCAAAATCCTTCTTCCAAAATAGCAAGCTTAAAATCCAACTTCCTTGCTGTCCAACACCCATTCTAGTTTTCTGAGACTTAAAAACACAGTTTCTAGAACCTGAACCTCTTGCCTTGAATGGTTTTGACACGTATTCAAACCAAGACTCTTGTTGACCACGCAAGGCAACAACCACTTCTGCCTTCGCCTTCCATAACCAGTCCTCTAATGGAGTATCATTCAAAGACTGAAAGAACTCCTACCCAACTGACCTTGACTCAGCCCCCTATTGTCCCTAAAGGGGACCAAGACTTTGAGAGGTTCCTTGACCTCAATGTCAAGGCCCTTCAACACTATCTCGTGAGAAGTTGAATGTGAGACTCTTTAGGCAACCCAATTTATGGGATGCCAACCTTCTTAGTTGAGATGGCAGTCATATCAACAGTGTCTATAGTCCAACCCATAGACACCTAGGCCATCGCCTCAACTAATAACCTGCCCATGAATAATCTTCAAAGTGTGGCTTCTCCTTCTATCTCGAGACCCACTTCCATTGGGGCTTCGGCCCCCCATCAACCACAAACTATTCAACAAAGTTCTACCCCTTTCTAAAACCTAGTTGTCTCCATCCTGCCTACTCTTGCCCCCATCAACACCAGGGTGGCTACTCATCCTTTGGCTAATGTCACCACCATCCAACCACCTCTGGCAACATCAAGCCTAGTCGTGCCTTCTACCTTCACGACACAACCACCCCTAGCTTCAGCATCTATCCCAATGGCTAGTTATCAATACGTTGCACCCATACAAGCACAATTGACTACATCATACACCCCTCCTAGCACCTTCCAAGCGCCTTACAACCTAGGGGGCGCTCCACCTGCAAATCTGTCAATTGATCTAATCAAAATGTTGATAGACAAAATGTTTAATCTTGAGACATCCATTTCTGGTTCAAGCAATGTTCTTTCATATGAACAAATTTGCAATGAACCCATTCATCCCTTAGTCCCAATTTGACCATATCCCAGTGAGTGGGAACTTCCCAAGTTTACTCATTTTTAGAGTAAGGAAGACCCACAGCAACATCTGGGAGCGTTCAGACACGCTTGTTATCTTATAGCACATGATGATGCATTATTGCTATGCACATTTCCCATGTCACTTTTTGGTCCTACCCTCGATTGGTATACCTCTATTACTAGTCACTCCCTTTTCACATTCACCCAACTGGCTCAACTTTTCCTTGACCACTTTTCGATCAATATCACCAAAAAGGTCTCAATCACGGACCTATACTCTATCAGACAATTTGATGATGAATCAATAACTGATTTTGTTGCCTATTGGAGAGGCTTAATCAACCAACTCTCCTTTTCTTTACCTCAACTCGAGCTCATTGAGCTCTTTTCATAGGCATGTGTCAAACATATTTCATCTACTTTGCAATTTCAAACATTCCACACATTTGACGAAGCTTTCACCATGGCCAAGAAGCTTGAACTCCACGCTGTTGAAGAAAATAAGGTCAAATTACATAATACTAATGCAAAAGCCAATGACCCTTCTTATTCCAGACCTTTTTCTTCCCACTCCAAATCTAAGGAGTCAGCAAACACTGTGGTCATTAGATCAACATCATCTTCGATAACAACTAACCAATCCGAACCATCCACATCTCAAAGCATCACAAAACAATTCCAACAATGGTATATACAGCATTAATACACTCCACTAGGAGAATCATACACATCTGTGTTGGATAAACTTGTCAAATAGGGGGTCCTCAATCTCCCTCAAATTCAACCACCTCAATTCGACCCATTAAAACCTATCTCTGCATGGTACAGGGAAAATGACTTTTGTCATTATCACCGTGTCAAAGGCCATGACATAAACAACTACAAAACCTTTAAAAACATTGTCCAAGACATGATAGATAAAGGTGATCTTGTCTTGGATAACCCAAATGCGTCACCAAATAAAAACATTGACATCTTTGGACAACCTTTTCCTAACCATCTCCCTAGCCAAAACAACGTGTAGACCATGGCCGATGACTCCCAAGAGCATAATATATGCATAGTCAACACGGTCTCACCTCTTATGCCTAACCAACCTCTCTCACAGTCTGAAGAGGTTAGCCCACCCATTGGTCTTTCACAAGTAGCAGAGCCTTCTTCTCCTACTCCTCCATCACAGGTGGAAGAACCTTCTCATGTTAGTTCTCCATCTACCTCTCTTATATTGGAGGATGCCTTGACCATACCGACGCCACTAGCCTCGCCCTCATCCTTCCTATCATCAATGGGGGATCATACTTTTTTTGCTCCTCAACCACATGAGGAAGCCATTATCATCCCTATGCTCTTTCCACCTGAAGATCCATGTTCTCCAATCCCTTCTCCGTCAAGAGAGGAACTCGCCACCTCACCTACTTCGGTCAAAAAAAATTTGATGAGGGTAGACTTGAACCTTACTCCACATAATAGTATGCCTCGCACTCAACCAAAGAAGGCTACTAAACCACATTAGAGAACTTCTCCCCCACCATCATCATTGCCCTCCATTTTGGGCCCTCACCCATCCACCTTAATAGGAGTGCTTCCTACTCTGACACCCAACAAAAACAAATCACCTCCATTACAAATAGCACCTAACAAAAACATACCTCCTTCAAAACATCCAACACCTCCTACCATGAAAGTGTCATCTACGTGTCTGGCCACACTGCCAAACAAAAAGATGATATGAAACACTCCCTTGACAACATCTACACAGAAGTTGTCAACTTTTATTGCAACACAACGTGCAGACCCATTATTAGGTTCTTATACCTTGTTGTTACGCCGAATTTTGCAATCCTCTAACATCACTCTTCCGCCTATCAAACCATTTCAACCTCTCAGACCAAAACCATCTTGGTTTGATGACACTAAAATTTTCCAATATCATCGCACACCTAGGCATGACACTAAAAATTATTGTGCCCTTAAGGTTTTCATCTGCCAATTCATCAATAAAGACACCCCTCTTATTGAGGATACTGTCAACAAATCTCCAACACTGTCTCATTTCTCCCAGACCTCTTCGCTGTCACACTCATCAACTCTCGAACCAAAACCATCTTGGTTTGATGACACTAAATTTTGTGCGTATCATCGCACAACTGGACATGAAACTGAGCGTTGTTGCACTCTCAAGGCTGTCATTCGTCAACACTTCAAAAAGGACACCCTTCTCACTAAGGATCCTCTTGACCACCCTTTAACCAAGCCATCAACATCATCCCATACCTCTCAGACATCTTCACCTAAATTGGGATCTCAACGCAAGACTGTGGTCCCTCGATCACCTTCAACCCCATTATTTGAAATCAACACCATCGATGTGGCCACCAGGTCATAAATCATGCAAGATAAAGGTAAAGAGAAGGTTTCTCTCCCCCAAACATATCCATTTGTCAAGTCTCCTCAATGATAAAGACCTAAGATTTCAATCTTAGGCACATCCTGACCCACTTTTTTGAAAACAATTCATGACCCCAAGGTGAAACAACTTCACCCAACCTCTGTGAAGACATCTTTGTATAACCTCATACAAAACTCTCTACAGCATTGTCTAACTTTGATCAAAGCCTTACAGGCAGTGGAGGTCTAACCTGAAGACCCCCAACCATTAGCTGCCTTAGTCCAACCATTTCTCAAGCATTCTCCTCATCACTAAAATAAATGGGGGAATTTGACCCTATATTGACTATCCCAGCCTCGACCAAACATCAACCAAGCCTCGACCAAACATCAACCAAGCCTCGACCAAATATCAACCAAGCCTCGACCAAACATCAACCAAGCATCAACCAAGCCTCGACCAAGCATCAACCAAGCCTTGACCAAGCATCGACCAAGCCTTGACCAAGCATCGACCAAGCCTCGAGCAAGCCTCAACCAAGCCTCAACCAAACATCAACCAAGCCTCGACCAAATATCAACCAAGCATCGACCAAGCCTCAACCAAGCATCGACCAAGGCTCGACCAAGCCTCGACCAAGCATCAACCAAGCCTCAACCAAGCCTTGACCAAACCTCGACCAAGCATCAACCAAGCCTTGACCAAACATCAACCAAGCCTCGACTAAGCCTCAACCAAGCATCGACCAAGCCTCGATCAAGCATCAACCAAGCATTGACCAAACACCAACCAACTTCTTAATCATCTTTAACACGTGACCAATTTGGAAAGAAGCAAATGAGGCAAGTTTGCTCCTAATTGGCTCAGACCTTACATCATGATGCACAAGCATAAATCAGGGACTTATCGTCTATCTTCTTTCGAAGGCTGACCAAAACTTGAGCCTCTTAACGCCTTGCATCTGTGACCATTCTATTGTTAGTCGAGTACTCGTTCACTTGACATTTAACTTGAGCTCGCCCCTTGAGCAATCCCTATCATCTTAATCCTTATTTCTTTCAACCCTATTTTCCTAAAGCAAACCCTATGTAACCCTTTTATAAAGTATGTATACTTTGTCCTAATAAAAGGGAACCCTTGAACTTCTATAGTCTTGTCTATGACTAAAAATGTTGTCAAAAATAAATTGGGATGTCAAAATATCAAAAGGTTATAAAATCTAAATGTAGACTACTCCCTCGAAGGACAACTATATCATCATTGTTGTAGCTAATAGACTGCTCCCTTGAAGGACAGCTATTCAAAGCCCTCAAATATATAAAGCAAAAATATAGACCACTCCCTCGAAGGATGGCTATGCCTAAAATCTTACTACAAATAGCACTCTCTCAGAAGCTCCCCTCATCGATTAGCTTCACATATGACCGCAAAATGAAATGACATCCCCATGTAAACTTCCCGCATCGATCAGTCTACCAAAAAAAAAAAGGTCATGGACTTGACTTATAGTTGTTCTCAGGGTCTCCTATAAAAAGGGGCAAAGTTATCCCTACTAAAAAGGGTTTACCCTATTCTAACATATCACATCACCTACTCAAGGGATTTCGAGCTCATTTTAATGTTAAAGTGATTCGATTACTTCTCTAACACAACCAGTGGTCAACGACGTAATACATGAACAGGGCTTTTGTTTCTAAAAACCCCCTACCTATGCTATCATTATGGTCCTTATCAATGAAAGAGCAACGCGCCTTTCACTTCTTATCCATCTTGGTCACAAACACATTCAACCAAATCATTTTCTCAACCAAACCAACCAAACCAAAACATTTACAAACCACCAACATGACATAGTCCATTTCACACTAGTTTCTATGGACAACAATACACATGGAAACTATCGACCACACAATTTATGTTAAGCATAAACCATTACTTACTTAAGCATAAATCATCTCAATTCATTTTTAGCATACATCCATCACTGATATGGAAAATTACTAGGGATGAAAGACCACTTAACCAATGTTACAGAATACACCATCACATAATATGAAAAAGGTTGTAACATCATCATACCCTCATCATTTATAACCTGACCAAACCAACCTATCAACTAGTCTGAACTACATTGGTCTGAGGCCCTTCCAACATGGGCTATGTAGGTAGCACTTAGATGACATGACGTCTTCTGGGGTTAGCTCGGCCACATCCATTTGTTCATCTATCTGATGGACAAACCATATTACCGTTGACCATGACTTAACCTAGTCCAAACCAATCATCAACCACTTTGACTCCTAGTCTGAACTACATCGGTCTGAGGCCCTTCCAACAAGGACTATGTAGGTAGCACTCAGATGACATGACATCTTCTGGGGTTAGCTCGGCCACATCTGTTTGTTTGTCTATCTGATGGACAAACCATATTACCTTTGACCATGACTTAACCTAGTCCAAACCAATCATCAACCATTTTGCCTCTTAGTCTGAACTACATTGGTATGAGGCCCTTCCAACAAGGGCTACGTAGGTAGCACTTAGATGACATGACATCTTCTGGGGTTAGCTCTGCCACATTCATTTGTTCATCGATCTGATGGACAAACCATATTACCTTTGACCATGACTTAATCTAGTCCAAACCAATCATCAACCATTTTGACTCCTAGTCTAAACTACATTGGTCTGAGGCCCTTCCAACAAGGGCTATGTAGGCAGCACTTAGATGACATGACATCTTCTGGGGTTAGCTTGACCACATCCATTTGTTCATCTATCTGATGGACAAACCATATTACCTTTGACCATGACTTAATCTAGTCCAAACCAATCATCAACCATTTTGACTCCTAATCTGAACTACATTGGTTTGAGGCCCTTCCAACAAGGGCTATGTAGGCAGCACTGAGATGACATGACATCTTCTGGGGTTAGCTCGACCACATCCATTTGTTCATCTATCTGATGGACAAACCATATTACCTTTGACCATGACTTAATCTAGTCCAAACCAATCATCAACCATTTTGACTCCTAGTCTGAACTACATTGGTCTGAGGCCCTTCCAACAAGGGCTATGTAGGTAGCACTCAGATGACATGACATCTTCTGGGGTTACCTCAGCCACATCCATTTATTCATCTATCTGATGGACAAACCATATTACCTTTTGACCATGACTTAATCTAGTCCAAACCAATCATCAACCAACTTTACCTCTTAGTCTAAACTACATTGGTCTGAGGCCCTTCCAACAAGGGCTATGTAGGCATCACTCAAATGACATGATGTCTTCTGGGGTTGGATCAGCCACATCTATTTGTTTGTCTACTTGATGGACAAACCATATTACCCTTTGACCATGACTTAACCTAGTCCAAACAAACTATCCACTATTTTGACTCCTAGTCTGAACTACATTGGTCTGAGGCCCTTCAAATAGGGGCTATGTAGGTAGCACTTAGATGACATGACATCTTCTAGGGTTAGCTTGGCCACATTTGTTTGTTCCTCTACTTGATGGACAAACCATTCTACCTTTGGCCATGACTTAACCTAGTCCGACCCCATCCACAACCGACCCTCTTCCTCCCTTTTTAGAGAGAATTACATCAGCCTGAGGCCCTTCAACCAGGGGCTATGTAGGCAGCACTCAGTCGACATGGGGTCTTCTAAGGTTAGCTCGGCCATTCCTTCATCCGTCCATCTAATGGACCAGCTATCTCAACCCACCTCGACCAACAACCTTGGAGATCACGACTATCTCCTCAGACCATGACCATTTTCAAGACAACTTTGCCTTAGTTGTTTTGATTGCATGTATGCTACCTCATGAATGGTTGGCAAAATTATCTACAACCCACATCTCGACCCTCACAAGTATTGGATCACGAGCAAGTTTATCCCCATTACTTGTGACATTTTTGTGTTTTCCAAGAGCACTTCCTGAGCCTGGGATACTTGAAACACGATGACTATTGGAGCTACAGCTTTGATTGAATAACCCAATCAGCTACAACTAAATCTTGGGGCTCAGTTATTTTGATTTTAGTACTCCTCAACCTTTGACCTATGATAATTTGACCTAACCATCACGTGAAGTGGTATACGTGCAATCTCAACTATTACAGCATTCACACTCAAACTTCACCATATCCATCCACTATTTGTCAAATCGGCACCCAATTTTAGGTTCCCTTCCCTTGACTCCCGCTTTGAGGGGGAATACCTCATCCCATAATTAGGGAAACCTACATTCATTTTTATCTTTCAATTCACCAGAACAACCAACAAGACAAAAGACCTCATCCCATACCTGGGGCAACTTACTCCTATTTGTGTCTTACAGTTCATCCAGAACAACCAATAAGACAAAAAGGGGCAAATGTAGACACCAAAATCATATCTGTTCTTTGGTTGACTCTTCCCTTTGGTCCCCTTGGTCCACTTCTACACATTCCTAAACCACACACTTATTAATTTAAAAGAATAACTTATTTTAAATTAATAACACCCCCCTTGACACCTCATCCATGACACCTCACCCTTGGACACACCCCACCTTGGATACCTCCCCTTGGATGCCTCCCATCACCCTATGACAAATTTATGACCTATTTCAACCCTCCCACTAACCTCTTACGCCTATTAAACCCACCTTCGACCATTTTCCAATGACCATTAAAACTCGGTAGACAGAGGAACGAGCAAAAGGCTAATTTTAGCCTTTTTCCCATCTTCTAGCTGCCGACGTCGGTTACCAGTCGGCCGACGTTGGCGGGATCATCGATGTCGGTCGCTTAAAACAACCCCACACGATGTGAATTATCTTACTCCAAGATTTAAGCTCTCTCACTCCTCGACTTCTTGCAGGTATTAGCATTTCAAAAGCACTCTCCAGGGTCAGAGGTTCTGCACCAGTCATTCCACACTGGATTGAAGATTGCACATCTCCCGCATCAGCCACAATGGAAACAGGCCTCCTGTACTTCTACCTCTCCACCTATAGCTAAGTATTTCTACTCATTTTTATTTTAGTGTCCTTTTAAATACATTAGCAATCAGCTCATTGTCCATTTCTAAGCATTCTTGACATAACCCAATCTGTTCTTCCCAGAGAGGCTGAAAAGCCTTCTCTCACCCTTATCTCCCTCTCACCCCTATCCTCTATCTGGTCCCTTTTTCAGTCACACTCTCTGCCCTACAAAACCCAGCACAAGCCACCAAATCTCCCATAAAAACCTCAAGCCATTTTGTTGACCACAGACAGACCTGAAACTCATCCAAAGCCTCATTGCCCCGACTGACATTGGCATCCAGGCCCATTGCCCCTACCGACGTCGGCAGACTAACCGATGCCGGTGACTTGATCTATTGACGTCGATAGAACCACTGACATCGACAACTGTGGAAGATAGATTGCCACATACAGGTATGCATTTATTTCTATTTCTTTTATTTAATCTTTTATCATTTCTTTTTCTAGCAACATTCTACTCTTTATCAACCAGTGGACTGTCACCCCTCCAAAAAGTCTTTGCACTTTTGGGATAAAGCTTTTCTTGGTAGTCTACTACCTATCTATCTAACAGTTTCCTTGTTTGAGTCTCTTTTCTCTACAGGTGTCACCCTCCACAGCCAAAGAGGAGTCCCTTCAATTATTTGGATAACGGTGCGCAAACTTCATCCAGGTACGTACAAACCCCTGACCATTTTATCTTAGTTTCTTTCATCTTTTGTATGTAGAAAAGCAAAAATAGTTAGAAACATTAACATGAAGGGAAAACTAATTTATTTCATACAAAATAGTTTCTAAAAGATTCTAAAAATGTAATATTGTTGGCATCATGTGAATGTGACATAAGGAACCTCCTTATCGAGAAGGTACAATCTTCTTGTGAGAATGTTGGAGAGCTTTTGATAAGTATGAAGAGAATCCTATTAATGTTTAAGGTGAGTAATAAGGGGCATCTTCTTGTTGAGAGTGTGTTTCACACTTGGATGTCCTTATATGGTGAAGGATACATCTTGGGGGCCTCCCCACATGTAAGGTACAATTCTCATTTCTCTTTTCATATTTTGTGGGACATGGACTAGCACATGAGGAAATTTTGCATGCAGGGCAACAAGATGGTTTGGTTCACTTGTGATTTGCATAACTACTTTGGGTCATATCTCACCTATTTGGGAGGTATAAGGAAAAGGAGTTTACTTACCTTCCACTTAGTATTGAGAGGGGTGGAAGATGAAAAGTCTTTTGATCCTTAGGAAGGCCATGATGATCTTATTTATGATTGGGGGTAGGCCCCAAAGTATAGGTACAACAGGTTCATGGCTCCGTTGAGGGCTATTAATTCTTGGGAAGTAAGGATAGATTTTGCTTGTATTGTGGGACATATTGGCAAGATGGTATGGAATTCTTTATTCATTTGGGGTATGATAAGTTACACTTTTTGGCAAAAGTTATTCCACTTAACAAGTTCAAGAGCAAGGATTTTTGAGTACTACAATAGGTTTTACCACTTGGATATGGTAATTGGGCATTAGAGCTTACATTTGCTTGAGGGCAAGCAAATTTATGAAGGGAGGATTGTAGTGTCATCATTTCTGGATCACTTATGAATAGATACTGAAGACCTTTAGTCTACTTTCCCCATAGACTAAGGGATTCCTTTTGGAGATTTATTTTATTAATTAATTGCAATTGCTTGAATAGTGATTTTAATAATTTGCTCATATAAGGCAATTATTAGTTGATTAATAAAATATTTTGTAAAAGTGTTATTTACCACTAAGATATTTAATTAAAATAATTATTGAATTATTGTCCAAAAGTAATTTTAATAACTATTTATTATTTAGGTAATTATTTAATATTATTTTTGGTAAAAAAGGAATGTTGGCTTGTAAGTGATCAAAGGCAAAGAGGAGATATGCTAAAAGTCGGTAAGGAGAGTTAAAATAAAGTATTTGGCCTTCCCAAGGTGGTTCACCCCCCTTTGAAGGGTACAATATAATGTCCCAAAATGGGATAATTTAACCAAAAAGGGGTTTCTTCCCAAATCCACAAATTTTAAAATTCTAAAATTAAAAATCAACAAACTCTAGCTATTGTAATTGCACCTCCAAACTAAAAATTAACTCCAATTCACCTTGAAATAAATACCTTGCGAATTTGGCCACTAATGGCTCTCACTGCAATGAAGAAAGATGTTGAAATGGATGTTTCAACCCTCCAAACCCTAGTGCCACACTAGCTGAATTGAAGTCCTTTCCCACTATAATCCCTGCTCAAGCTTAGTCCAATCCAATTGCCAAAACTCAAAAAAAAAATTCAATAATTAATTCAGAATGAAACCTTTGCAAATTTTCTCTCAACAAATATTATTTCCTACGAACAATTGAAAACTTAAAAAATTCATAACTCCCTCAATATTTGGAATTATGATGCAAATAAGAGCCCAAACTAATCATAAAAATAATGCCTAACAAATAAAAATAATTTCCGAATTTTCCTTCTATGGAATGGTCACTAAAAATTGCTTCAACTTTCTAAAAAGCCTTCGTTTCCTGTCAAAAATACTTAAATAATAATCTAAAAATTATTATTTAATTTTCTATCAATTTAAGGCTTCAAATCTTCCACAAATATTCTCAAAAAACCCATGTTAATGTGCAAAAAATTAACAAATAACTATAGAATATTAATTTTTACAAGTAGACCCTAAAAGGGCCTCCAAACCCTCAATCAAGCTTCCAAAATAGTTTACTCCACTTGTTAAATTAGTGCAAATAATAATATGCATCAAAAGAACCTCAATTAATTCACTAAAACCTCACAATAGCTCCTCAATGCAAATCACCCCACTCTAGGGCAAGTAACAAGATCTACTTTAACAAAGGTGGTGTCAAAAGACACCTTTTGTAGAATGATCAACACCAAAACAATGAACACCTATTGGGCATGCATCCCAATAGTTTCTTCAAGCATGAAAAAACAATTATCAAATTCAACATATCTTCAATTGCAATCTTCACCTTCTATTTGTACCTTCCAAAGGGGGGCAAACCAACTTGAGTAGGTAAAATACATCATAAGCCTCACTGGCCTTTTTTACAATATTTTTTCCTTTCTTTGCTTTAGCTTCCAAGCTGACATTCCTTTTAATTTCACTTTAGGCCTTTTTAAATTAATTAAATAACTTGCCTTAATAAATTAGCAATTAAAATTTCTTTTTGGCAAATTAAATAATTAGGTCCTTAAATAATTAATTAAATTATTCTAATAATTAAAATGATAAAAATCATTTTTCAAGCAATTTATTAATTATAAATCCCCTTAGAATAATCATTAAAATTACCTTAATCTTCAAAATGGTTAAAACCACTTTTTTGATAATTCAAATAATTATCCAAGATAGTTCTAGGAAAAGGGGACATCGCATACAAGTACATGGTGGGGTTCTTTGAGAGATGTTAAAAATTGATATTGATTCTTCATGCTTGAAGAAAATATTGGGATGTATGCCTAATAATTGTTTGTATATTTTAGAGCTAATTATTCGACAAAACAGTGTCTTTTGATGCCACCTTTGCAAAGGTGGATTTGATAATTATCCTAAAGTGGGGCGACTTGCTTGGTGAATTATTTGTGTGGATTTCATGGACAATTTGAGGTTCAATTGACCTAGTTTCATTGACGAAATTTATTGATGAATATTTTTGAAGTATGGTGTTGACTTTTTATGTGATTTAGCAAGGTTTTCAAGGTCTTTTCGAGTGGATTAAATAATAAATTTTGATTTATTTATTTATATTTTTGGGCAAATTTTATGAGGATTTGACTTCATAAATTATGGACTTATGGCTAATATTTATTGTGTAAATTTTCTCAATTGTGGTGATTTGATTGGGATTGAGGGTTTGATGTTTGAAGGGGTCTAAAACCCTAGTTGAAGGGTAAATATTAATTTTGATTTTTATATGCAGTTTTGACCTAGGGCGACTAGGTCAAGTGGTATTTGATCACTTTGAAGGCCCAAAAAGGGCATTGAATTTATGTGGCTATTTTTGGTAATTTATTCATGATTTTTGACAAGAGATTGAGTGAGAATTGGTAAATATTCAGCTATTGTTTTATGCATAAAATCAAATATTTTTCAATGAGGTTAAATCTGATTTTCATCCACATCCAAGGGGTAAAATGGTACAAATTTTTTATTTTTATTTCATGGCTTATTTTGGATCATTTTGAGGTGATATTTGCTCAAGGTAATTGCTATAAACTACCTATCTATTTATTGCATGTTAGCACCTAGGGTTTGAAATCAAATTACATATTTTTGAGGTATCTCTTTGAGCTAGGGTTTAATAATTTTGCTAATTTTAGAATTCAAAATTTTGTGGATTTTAGGGGGAAACCTTATTTGGTCCTTTGGCCCAAAAAGGGGACATTAAATTATTTTTCCTTCCACATGTTGGAAATTGCCAATAATTTTCATATTCCTCCCCTCCAAAGGCTGTTGCATATACATGTGTAATTCTAATTTTTTTAAAAGATAAAAACTAGTTTCATGTGTACTTACCTCATTCATTCTTGGCTGGAACATGACCAATTTTTTGATTTCATAAGGGGTAAACGGATGTGTATATTGTATAATATACTCAAAAGAATTTGAGTGCTTTTGTGGCCACTTTCCCTTCTTCCTATCCTTTATTTCCTTGTTGCATGTTGTCAACCTGGAGTTGCACCATAATTGAAGATGTGCTAAAATGGCTAATCCTCACTCCAATTGAAACAATGAGATCTTCTCACGAGGGTGGGTGTCTCAATGGTGAGAATAACCTCCAAAGAAGGTTGGTTCTTGTAAGATGTATCAATGAGGATCTCAACTTCTACGCTACAAATTATTTAGGGAAAAGGGAAGAAAGAACTTGCAAGGAAATCTTAGCTAAAGTGATGATACACTTAATTTTATTGATCTACTCAAATCAAGCTTCTAAGAACACTAATTCAAACAAGGAATAGGTAGAACTTCAACTCCAATTAATCAATACACATAAGTATTTCACAAAAAGGTTATGTCTAATGATCTAAGCTTGAGGAAAACATAGAAATACGCATGATGAAAGGCAATAAACAACCACTAATATCCATTGTAAACTCAATAAAATATATTCAAACATAAAACATGACCTGCATAAATTACTAGCTAGTAACCAGGTACGAATCAAGATTTGACAAGGAAGAAAGAAAATCTATCACTTAGGCAAATCTATAATAATGGTACACTATACCAACTGCTAATAATTAAAAAACATAGTCTTCTTCTCATTGATTTTGAAAAAGGTTACAGCTCAAACTTTGACAGAAGATTGTCTTTCCAAAAGAGGGGATAAAAAATATATGGTTGAAAAGCCATTAATATAGAAAATTATAAAAAGCCAAGAGATTGGTGTTGGAAAATAGGAGAGAGGCTAAATTTCTCTAACTCAACCTTTATAAAAAGTATATTTTGTCTTCTTCCTCTTTGCATGAAAGCTCTTTAGCACTAGAATTAGATGGTGAAATCATACGTTTGACTTTGCTTGTGCATGTTCAGCTGAGCCATGTCTAAAATTAGAGACTAGCTTTTTGGTGTTGAGAAATGGATGGTGAAACCAAGTTTGACCAATCATCTTTTCCCTTATATGTAATGTTACACCAATCTAAAAAATAACTCCATTTGACTTTGTTTGAAGACTAAGCTGGAGGAAGATAACAATAAATGAGCTCCACTCAGACTATTAGAATGTTTAGAGAAGTGTGACTTTGACTAGTCAAACTATGGGTTAATTAAAACTTAGCAATCCACCAAAAATAGCCCTTGTTCGCATGTATTTTCTTTAACTTTGGTCTCCTTTTTTGTGTCTATTTTCTATGAACTCCTATATTTGGATTATCTTATCTATATTTGGTCTATATTTCCTCTATTTGACTTGTTTCAACTTCCCATTGCTTAATCTAAGGTAAACTTCTTGTAGTTTAATTCTTTCAAAATTTTAGCTTTACCTTGTCTTAGATTTTCTTCAAACTTATTTCCTTGGTCTATCTCCTTTGGATTTCTCTTTACTTCATTATTTGACTTATTTCTTTCAGAATTCTTTGTTATCTGCCCTTAGCCTTTGTTCCCTATCAAAAAATTTGTTTCATTCTTTCCTGCAGACTTTATGTTTATCTCCCTTAGTCTATCTCCTTCAAATTTTTTCTTGTCTTGCCCTTTAACCTTCATTTCCTTTGGATTTTGTCATCTGGGTTTACCTTTGATTTCATTCAGATCTTTTGTTGTTTAAAATCCTACAAACAAAAAGTCCACTGGATTTGTCTCCTTGCTTTCCAAAGATAGCCCTTCGAGCTTCCTGTCTTAGTCCTTTCCCAAAGGGCAGGTGCCCTTCAAGATTTTTGTAAGAGCCTTTAAACTTTATAGATGGACCTTCTCGAAGGGCAGGAGTCCTTCAGGTTTTTTAAAAATGTCCCTGTCAATCCTAAAATGAGCCTTCCTAAAGGGTACCTACCCTTCAGGTTTTTTATAAATGACCCTTTCGAAGGGTACCTACCCTTTGATTTTTTTAAATAGCCCCTTTGACTCTTCAAACAACCCCTTGGACTCTTCAAATATCCCCTTCTTATTGAATAACTCTTAAGAAAAAGGCACCCAGGTTTATTGGAAATGTCCCTTCCAAATGGTACCTTACCCTTCAAGTTTTTTGGAATATTTTGACTTGTCTTTTAAAATTTTTTAAAGGAATTCCTTCATATAAATTCTCATAGTCTATTTTCTTGACTAATTCTTATAATTTCAAACTCTTCATTAGCACCTACTTTATATTCTTCATTGCTTGTTACTTTAAAAAAGAGATAAGTCATTCACCCTGAGAAACCCGAAATGCACTATCCTGAGTAATTCAGGTTTCTAAACTCGAATTACTTTTGTTGATACAACTTTCATAAGCAAAGTACTTCTAAAAACCTAATTTTCACTATCAAGAGTAATTTGGTTTTTCTAACCAGGATTACTTCTGCTGATAAAACTTTCATAAATAAAGTACTTCTCAAAACCTAATTTACATTGTCAAGACTAATTCGAGTTTTCCAACCCATAATACTTATGCTAAGGGGTTTCAACTACTAATTACTCATAAAGATAAATAAGTTGTGTCTCTTATAAAATCCAAATACTTCTCCATCTAAAAATTTTAAGTCTTCTACTGTGTAAAACTTGAAGTCTTGCTTGAATGCCCACCCTCTCACACTTAGGCAAAAATTTGGTATGTAGACCAAAAAATGGCAAACATTACCCTCAACTAGGCCCTTTCCCAACTTTTTAAGTGGGCCAACCCTCCCTTGAAGCCTCTAAAATTATGCATTAAACTTGTCCTAAGTGGCTACAAAAAATAAAAGAAGGGTTGCAGCTACCCTCGCCACTCTCTTGTTCCACTCTTAATTCTATCCCATGAAACATAAAATTTAGAATTGGGCTTACTTACTAAGGATGAGACAACTTGAATTTCCCATGCCATGGGCTACCCATGATCCAAGGGTCAAACTCTAAATTCATCCCTCTTTTTCTCTTCGTGCAAACATATATAAAGACTACTCACCATGTTATTTGATGAAGTGGGAGGTAGTCCTTGGTCTCTTAGTCTATGTAACACAACTTTCTTGTCTTCCACCTTCCTTCAAAATTCAAAACATAGGTTCATGTTACTTTTGTCATGGCTCTAACAACTTTTTTTTTTTTCCTCTGGAAGTTCACATATATATCCTTAAAGCACCTTCATGGTGTTGGGGTGTGAGGGGCACACCTTCTTAGGACCAATACACACCATGTGAACAAAAAATTATATGGGAAACAAACTAAAAATGCAAAATACAATAGTCACTATGATCCTGGGACCATGAAAACCCTTACCTACCCCCTTTTTTATGTTGTCCCAATATGATATAATAGTAAGGTCACTTTTATAGAGTTCACCTAGAACCCATATCTATAATAAATACTTAACACGCTTATTTACTTGGAAAGATTGTCTTCCCCATTGAATGCCATAGTACAAACTTTGCTACCAAGGTAATGAGAGAACCAATCATGAAGGAAAAACATTGAATGCTTACCAAGTTGACAACTCAATTTTTTTTCCATCAAGAAATCTGATTCTCCTTCCTTTATATGTAAATTGCATCTTGTTGGCCATTTTTTGGCCTACATCCCAAAATTTTGCCTAAGTATGAGAGGGTGTGAATTCAAGTAAGACTTCAAGTTTTACACAACAAAATATTTTAGGTTTTTGGAAGGAGAAGTCTTTAGGTTTTACAAGAGACGTAACTTATTTCATTTTATGAGTAATCAACAATTGAAACTCCTTAGCAGAAGTAATCCAAGTTGGAAAACCCAAATTACTCTTAACTGTACAAATCGGGTTTTGAGAAGTGCTTTTCTTATGAAACTTTTATTAGTAGAAGTAATATGGGTTGGAAAACTTGAATTACTTAGGATAGTTCATTTCGGGTTTCTTAGGGTGAATGACTCATTTCTTTTTATAAGTAAAAAGCAATGAAGAATCCAAAGTATGTGTCAGTGAAGAGTCTAAACCTGTAGACATTGAAGAATAAGAAAATAGACTTGGACAAAAAGTTTGAAGGAATTCCTTCAAAAAATTTCAAAAGACAAGTCAAAATATTCAAAGGACACTTTCAAAAAAACCTAAAGGGCAAGGTGCCCTTCAGAAGGGTCATTAAATAAAAACCTGAAGGGTAGGTACCCTTCAGAAAGGCTCATTTCAAGATCAGTAGGGGCATTTGCAAAAAGCTTGAAGGGCACCTGCCCTTTAGGGAAGGACTAAGATAGGAAGCCTAAAGGGTTGTCTTTGGAAAGCAAGGAGAGAAATCTCATAGACTTTTTGTCTGTGGGAATTTAAAAAACAAAAGATTTGAAGGAAATCAAAGGTAAATCCAGATAAAAAAATTGTGATTGGCAATAAAGGCTAAGAGTAGGAAACAAAGAATTCTAAAATAAATCAGGCAATAATGAAGTCAAGAAAAATCCCAAGGAGATAGACCAAGGAAATAAGTTTCAATAAAATATGAGACCAAGGTAAAATAAAGAATTTCAAAAGAATTAAACCATGGGAAGTTGACCTCAGATTAAGTGATGGGAAGTTGAAACAAGTCAAACAAAGGAAATATAAACCAAATATAGATAAGATAATCCAAAAATAGGAGTCCATAAAAAATAAACACTAATAGGCAAACCAAAATAAGAGAAAATACATGTGAACAAGGGCTATTTTTGGTAGATTGCTAAGTTTTAGTTGACCCACAATTTAACTACCAAAGTCATGCTTCTCTAAACATTTCAATAATCTGATTGGAGATCATCTATTGACTCTTGATATGGCTTTACATGCAAAGTGGGGTGATCTCTTCCTCTAGCTCAATCTTCAAACAAAGTCAAATGGAGTTCTTTTTTTTATATTGGCATAAAATTCCATGCAAAGGAGAAGATGACTAGCCAAACCTAGTTCCACTATTAAATTCTAGTGCCAAGGAGCTTTCATGTGAAGAGGAAGAAGATAAAATGGACTCATTGTAAAGGTTGAGTTGGACTAATTTAGCCTCTCTTATTTTCCAATGCTGATCTCTTGGCTTTTTGTAATTTTTTATATTAATGGATTTTTAGCTTTGGTTTTTTTATCCCTCTTTTGGCAAGAAAGCCTCTAGCAAAGATTGTGCTATAACCTTTTTAAGAATCAATAAGAAGAGGACTGTGTTTTTTCAATTTATAGTAGCTGATATAGTGTACTTTTGTCATTGATTTGCCTAAGTGATAGATTTTTCTTCTTGTCAAGTCTAGATTCATACTTAGTTACTAACTGGTCATTTATGTAGGTCACATTCTATGTTTGATTGTCTTTTTTTGAGTTTATAGTGGATATTATTGGTAGTTTAGTGCCTTTCATTAGGCCTATTTTTCCATTTCTCTCAAGCTTAGATCATAAGATTAAACCTTTTCATGAAATACTTATGTGTATTGATCAATTGGAGTTGAAGTTATGCCTCTTCCTTATCTGAATCAGTGTTCTTAGAAGTTCAATTTGAGTGGATCAAGCAAATTAGGTGTATCACCATTTTAGATAGGATTTCCTTTCAAGTTCTTTCTTTCCTTTTCCCCAGGTAGTTTATAGCGTAGAAGTTGAGATCCTCGTAGATACATCTTACAGGAACCAGTCTTCTCTAGAGGTTTTTCTCATCATTGAGGCACCAACCCTTGTGAGAAGATCCCATTGTTTCAATTGGTGTGAGGATTAATTATTTCAACACATCTTCAATCAGGGTGCAACTCCAGGTTGACACCAATTTTTGGCACACCCGATGGGACCATGAAGAAGTTCTTTGCATATCTGAAGAGTTTTTGTAGTAGTAGAAGATATTCATCTACATCATGTTATAAAGTTCATGGTATCATTCAGGTAATTCATTCATGCCAAAGGTTACCACAATATATGCAAGTAAAGGTATTCCTTTTGAATTTGTAACTTATAAAAGAGCAAGGTCTAGGAGGGAAAATCCATATTCTTAAAGAGAATATTTACCTCCCCCTTAACCTATCATTCTAAACACTACAATCCCCACTATCCAGATGGCCATTAAAAATCAAGTGTTTGCTCCATACAATAGGGGAAGTCCACTAAATTTGGCCTAGTTAGATGATATTCTAGTGTCTACCCTCAAGAGCATTCCATTCTTCTTAGGATAAAATCAAACAACCCCTATTGAGTATATCCAGGATGTTAATCTCTATTCAGTCCATAATGTTATTGAAAATAATGTTTTTATTAGATTGTTGGTTCCCTCCTTCAAAGGAAAAGTGTTGCAATGGCATAGAAATCTACCACTTAATTCCATTGCCACCTGAGATGAATTGGGTGTAGCATTGGTCAAGCAATTTGAGGACAAATCTGATCATCTTGTTTCTACTCAAAATTTGCTTTTTCAGATTTAAGAGAAAGAAGAAACTAAAAAGAATAAATGGACAAGGCATGGGAAGTACCTGGACTAAAAATTGCACACCGTAAATCCAAACGCTTGTGAGCACTCCTCTTTGGCTGTGGAGGAATGACACCTGTAAAGAAGAAAACTTGGACAAAAAGGTGTTAGATAGATAGGCAGTGGGTTGCCAAGCGAAAGCTTGTTCCCAGAAGTATGAGAACTTCCTTGAGGGAGGTCAACCCACTATTTGATAAAGAGATAAATGACTGATAAAAAGACAGAATACTAAAATAGACTGAAATGATAGCAAACTGAAAGAGAAAAGGAAGCAAAGGCTTACCTGGAAGAAGCTGTCGGCCTGGTCACAGTCGTCGGCGTCGGTGGTCCTACCGGCGTCGGTTGTCAGGTCTGCCGATGTCGGTTAGTCTGTCGACGTCAGTCGGGGTAATAGGCTTGGATGGCATTTAGGCAGGTCTGGTCGAGTTTTGGACAGAGTCCAGGCCGGGTTTGGTCTGTGGACGGGTCTGTGGACGAAGGTCTGAGTCTGCTCTGGGCCTGGTTTGAGGATGGTTTTAGTCAAAAGGACAGAGAGGGACAGGGAGATAGAAGAAGCCAATCTGGGAGATAGGAATCTGGGTCTGGGTGATAGTCAGGGCTGAGGGGGTGCTAAATCTAGTTTAAAAGCAGATGACTAGAAAGCATAAAGAAAACAAATAGAGAACATACCTGTACCCTACTGAAGAAGGTGGTGATCTTGTTGCTGATGATGCTGGATGTGAACCCTATTGCTGATGGAGAATCCCTGTTGTTCACTTGCAGAAGCTTGCTGTGCACCTGTGGGAGAGAGCCAGATTGATTGGCAGAGAGGTCAAGTGGAAGGACAGATGCAAGGGCCTGATACGAAGGTTCAAGAGTCGGGACGCCAGAGAGAGAGACACAGAGAGCCAAGAGAAGCCAAGCGGAACCAGAGAGAGAGATAACGGTGAAGAAAACCGTTATGAAGGGTGCCGACGCTGGCAATATCGCCGATGTCGGCCGAGGACTGACCGACGTCGGCGGCTAAAAGGCCAGAAAAAGGCTAAAAATAACCTTCTATCTGTTTCCCAGCGGCCAGGTGAAATGAATGCGAGGATGAAACGGTCGACGGGGGTTAAATGGGCGAGAGGAGAGGTTGGAATGGGAGTCTAAGGCATTAAATGGCCATGTGGGGAATGAAGGGGATCCAAGGAGGGCATCCTAGGATGGCGAGCTGGCGAGGAGAGGGAAAAAGGGGTCTTATTTAATTAAAAATAGGTGATTATTTTCAATTAATAAGACTTAGGTAGGTTAGGGATAGTCGAAGTGGCAAGGGACCAAGGGGAGAGAGGAAGACCAAGGGTTAGACACTTTTTAGGTGTCTACATTTGCCTCTTTTTGTCTTGTTGGTTGTTCTGAACGAACTGTAAGACAAAAACAGGGAGTGGTTGCCCCAGGTGAAGGATGATGTGGATTGCCCCGAAGTATGGATGAGGTATTCCCCCTCAAAGTAGGAGTCGAGGGAAGGAACCTGATGTCGGGTGCTGATTTGATAAAAGGTGGATGAGAAAGAGAGAGGTGAGTGAGAACGCTGCAAAAGTCATGATTGCACGCATACCACTGCACAAGATGGTCAGGTCAAATTGTCGCATGTCGAGGGTCAAGGAGTGCCAAAATTGAAGTAACCGGGCCCCAGCATTTAGTCGTCTGCTGATCAGGGCACTCAATTTAAGCTGAAGCTCCAAATGGTCATCATGTTCCAGGTATCTAGGGCTCAGGAAGTGCTCCCAGAAACACGAAAAAGCCACAAGTAGTAGGGATCAACTGGCTCGTGATCCTATACTTGCGAAGGGTCAAAAATAGTCTACGGACAATTCTGCTAACCAGTTGTGAGGTAGCACACACACAAAAACAACCAAGGCAACATTGTCTTGGAAGTGGTCGAAGGTCGAAGGATGGTCATTAGTCAAGGGGATGGATGGACGAAAGGATGCGGTTGAGCTAACCTCAGGAGACCCCATGTCAACTGAGTGCTGCCTATATAGCCCCTGTCGTAGGGGCCTCAGGCCGATGTAGTTCTCCCTAAAAGGGAGGGAGGGTCAAAGGGATTGATTGGTCTTGGTCAAAGAAAATGATTGGTCTTGGTCAAAGAAAATGATTGGTCTTGGTCAAAGTTGTCGATAGACTGGGCGTGGTCAAGGTCAAGGTCGCAGAAGAGAAGGTTTGTCCATCAAGGAGACGAACAAACGGGGGTGGTCGAGCTAACCTCAGAGGATGTGTTATCTGAGTGCTGCCTACATAGCCCTGGTCATAGGGCCTCAGACCAATGTAGTTCAGACAAATTGAGAGGATTGGTCGATGATGACGAGGGTAAGATGAGGATAAAATGATGCTACAGATG
The DNA here is from genome assembly GCA_037957365.1 of Torreya grandis. Classification (NCBI taxonomy): domain Eukaryota; kingdom Viridiplantae; phylum Streptophyta; class Pinopsida; order Cupressales; family Taxaceae; genus Torreya; species Torreya grandis. Next base: position 3,444,227 of record JARHVA010001279.1, on the reverse strand, counting down.
GTATATTTTGTAGAATTGGTCGAGAGTCTTTCATCCCTAGCAAGTTTCCATAGTCATGATGGATGTATGCTAAGAATGAATAGAAGTCTATTTATGCTTCAGCAAGCATTGGTTTATGCTTAACATAAATTGGGTCTAGTCGGTAGTTTCCATGTGTACTGGTGTCCATAGAAACTATGCGAAATGGTCTAGGATGATGCCAGCTGAAAATGATGAAAATGGCTGGGTTTGAGATGAGTCGCCAATTGATGCGGTTAAATGTGACCAAAGCAAAGAGAAAAGATGAAAGGCAAATCACTCTTTCATTGACAAGGACCAGAAAAGAAGCATAGATTGGGGTTAGTAGAACCAAAGCCCCGTTCATGCATTACGCCGTTGACCAGTGTTGAGTTAGAACGGTAATCGAATCACTTTGACATTAAAGTGAGCTCGAAGTCCCTTGAGCAGGTGATAGGAGGAGGATAGGGTAACCCAGTTTAAGAGCAGGAATAACCTTGCCCCTTTTATAGGAGACCCTGAGACAACTACAAGCCAAGTCCATGACCCTTTTTTTTTTTTTTTTTTTTTTTTTTTTGGTGCAGGCTGATCGATGCGGGAAGCCTACATAGAGATGTCTTTTGATGTAGTGGTCATGTTGCGAAGCTGATCAATGCGGGAAGCTTCTAAGAAAGGTTGCTGTTTGTAGCAAGATTTAGTCATAGCCATCCTTCGAGGGAGTGGTCTATATTTTTGCTTAATAATGTTTGATAAGTTGGCCTAGCTGTCCTTCGAGGGATCAGTCTAGTAATACAGCAATGATAGTACAGCTGTCCTTTGAGGGAGCAGTCTGTCTTTTTGATTTTGACTTGATTTTGTGACCATGGATATGTTTTGACATCTTGATATATTTTTTGATTTGATTAGATTAGAGTCATGGACAAGGCTGTAAAAGTTCAAGGACGCCCCTTTTATTAGGACAAAGCATCCATGCATCATAAAAGGGTTGTAGAGGACTTGTTAAAGGGAAATAGAGTTGAAAGGGATGGGGATTAAGAGGACGAGGATTACTCAAGGGACGAGCTCAAGTTACGTGTCAAGTAGATGAGTACTCGACTAGCAGAACAAAGGTCGAAGACGCAAGACATAAAAAGGGGTTTAAGGTCTAATAAGACCCTGGGCCATGCTAGTATGTTAAGGTCCGAGTCAATTGGGAGCAAACCTGCCCCGTTTGCCTCTTTCCAGATTGGTCAGGTGTTGATTGATGGATGTGAAGTTGGTTGATATTGTCGTTGGTTGGTTGAGAAAGGTTGAATGCTTGGTCGAGAGGTCAGGGTGATTGATATTTGGTTGAAGTTTGGTTGAGACTAGTCGAATAATTGGTCGGGGGTTGGGTCGGTGGATACTTGGTCGGGTTTTAAGATAAAATGAGTGATTGATATGTGGTAGAGACTGGGTTGAATAGTTGGTCGAGGTTTGAATAAAGGACGAATTCCCCCAGCGGGTAGGGAGAATGTTTGAAAGGTTGGTTAAGGTCGGTTGAGGTTTAGTGGTCAGATGGACGGTGTTAATGTCGAATAAGGGGGTCAAAGGCGGCAAAGGGACCACCGTCTGGCATGGAGATCCCGATTTAGGTGATGAGGTTGGAGAGGCATGAGTCGAGGTTGATGTTTTGTCAAAAAGGTGGTCAAGAGGACCCTTGATGAGAAGGGAATCCTTTCTCCGTTGCTGACGAATGACAGCTTTAAGAGCGCAACAACGCTCAGTGTCATGTCCCAGAGTGTGATGATAATGGCAGAATGTGGAGTTGTCAAACCAAGATGGTCTTAATCCGAGAGTTGATGAGTGGGGTGGTGTTGAGGGTTTGTTGATAACGTGGTTGAGAAGAAGGGTGTCATTCCCAAGACATTGGCGAATGGCAACCTTGAGGGCATGACAATGCTCCGTGTCGTGCCCAGGCGTGCGATGATATGCGCAAATGCGAGTGTCATCAAACCATGGTGGTTTAGGTCTGAGAGATTGATATTGTCTAAGAGACGGGAGGTCGATACGAGACGACTGCAACAAGTGCCGTAAGAGCAAGACATATGAACCTGCTAACGGGTCTGGATGCTTTATTGCAGTGAGGGTTGGTGACGTTGGTTTGGGAGGTGAAAGAGGCATAGGTCGAGAGTTCAAATGAGATGTATGTCTGATGGGATGAGGAAATAATGGAGGCGATGTGCCTCTGTGAAGGATGGGAGTGGGAAGCACTCCTATTAAAGTGGACAGATGCGGGCCCAAGATTGAAGGTAATGACGAAGGTGGGGGAGGAGTTCTCCAGTGTGGTCTAGTAGCTTTCGTGTGTTTGGGTCGAGGGCCATCGTTGTGCGAGGCGAGGTTAGATGGGGGTTTGGGTTTGGATGTGGACGAAGGTGAGTGAGATGTAACAATCTCAGGCAAAGGACAAGAGGAAACCGCGACTGGGTCTTCCTCGATTGAAATGGGTGGAGAGACTGGTTCTTCTCTTGGTGGAGAAGAAATAAGTGAGTCTGGCTCCGCAAGTGGGCAGAGGGCATGGATGATCGTGCCTTTCGCTTGTGCTCGAGGAGTAGGTAAGGTAGGGTCTTCGGATGAAGGTGGGCTTAATGGTATTGATGTGGTCAAAGCGTCCTCCAATACAAGAGAGGTAGATGGAGGACTAGTAGGAGAAGGAGGTTCCTCATCCTTTAATGGAAAAGGTTGGTCAAGGACAAGAGGCAAGATAGTGCTAATCGTGTGAATGTCATGGTCTTGAGGGTCATTGGTCGAAGTCTGGACATTGTTTTGAGTAGGCAGATGATTCGGAAATGGTTGTTTGAAGATGTCAATATGTGGGTTAGGTGGGGCGTTCGGGTTATCTAAAATAAGATCCCCCTTGTCGATCATGTCTTGGACGATGTTTTTGAAAGTTCGGTAGTTGTCGATGTCATGGCCTTGGACGCGATGAAAGGGATAGAAGTCGGCCTCCCTATACCATGTAGGGATGGCCTTTGAAGGGTCAAATTGAGGTGGTCGGATTGGAGGGAGATTGAGGACCCCCTGCTTGAGAAGTTTTTCCAAAACGAAAGCGTATGGTTCTCCAAGTGGAGTGTAAGAACGCTGAATGTACCGTTGTTGGAATTGTTTGGTGATGCTGGAAGATGTCGAAGGTTGAGAGTAATTTGTTGACGTCGAGGATGGTGATCTAACGACCACAGTGTTGGCCACTCCTTTAGACTTGGAGTTGGCAGAAAAAGAAGGTCTGGAAGAGGAATGGTCAGTAGATTTTGCATTGGTATTACGCAATTTGACCTTATCTTCTTCAAGGGCACGGAGTTCAACCTTTCGAGCCATGATGAAAGCTTCGTCAAAAGTGCGGAATGTCTGAATCCGCAAGGTAGAAGAGATGTGTCTGGCACATGCTCGAGAGAAGAGCTCGATGAGCTCGGGTTGAGGTAAAGAGAAGGAGAGCTGGTTAATCAGACCTCTCCAACGAGCGACAAAGTCGACAATTGATTCATCGTCAAATTGCCTGATGGAGTAAAGGTCTGTGATTGAGATTTGTTTGGTGATGTTGATAGAGAAATGGTCAAGAAATAGTTGGGCGAGTTGGACGAATGAAAAGATAGAGTGTCTGGCAAGAGAACTATACCAGTCAAGGGCAGGGCCAGAAAGGGACATAGGGAATGTGCGTAAAAGCAATGCATCATCATGGGAAATAAGATAATAGGCATGTCTAAATGCCTGTAGATGTTGCTATGGGTCTTCCTTACTCTGAAAGTGAGTGAATTTAGGAAGCTCCCAATGGTTAGGGTATGGTCAAATAGGGACGGAAGGATGGATGGGCTCATTGCAAATTTGTTCATATGACAAAGTATTGCTTAAACCAGAAATGGAGGCTTCGAGACTAGACATTTTATCCATCAGCATCTTGATAAGGTCTGCTGACGGATTGGTGGGTTGAGCGCCCCCTAAGTTGTAAGGTGCTTGGAAGAGGTTAGAGGAGGTGCACGACATAGTCAGTTGTATAATGTACGGACGACTGGTCGCAGGGGCGGAATTGGTGGCTAGAGGTGGTTGCATTACGAAGGTCGAAGGTATAGGTTGACTGGGCACCGCCAAAGGTGGTTGAATAACGGCACTGGTAGCAAGACAGGTTGGCACTCCTACATTTGTGGGCGCAAGAGTGTAAGGGGTCGAGGCAATCAAGTTCTGATATGAGGTAGAACTTGGTTGAATTGTAGGTAGTTGAGGGGGTAATGGAACCCCGATGGAGGTCGGTCTAAAAATAGACGGGGAGGCCAAACTTTGCGTATTGGCCATGGTTGGGTTAATAGTCGAGACGAAAGGCTGAGTCATAAAGGGTTGGGTGGCGAATGGTGTCGATGTTGTCGCCATTTCAGCCGAAAGGTCTCGTGTTGGGTTTCTCGCGAGATAGTTTTGGAGGGCTGCGGTATTGAGGTCCAACAATCTCTCGAAATCTTGGTCCCCTTCAAGAATGATGGGAATTTGAGTCGGGGTCAGGGTCGGGGTCGGTCCTGTAGGAGTTCTTTCAGTCTCTGAGTGGAACTCCATGATAGGACTGGTTAGAGACAGGATAGACGGAAGCGGCTGTTGGCTAAAGTGGTTAAGAAGAGAGTCCTGGTTCCAGAAACTGTGTTTTTGCAGTCTCAGGAAACCAAAATGGAATTTTTGACAGAGAAAGGACAGGTTTCAGGCTGCTGGTTTTGAAGAAAAAGGACAGTGACAGAGACCGACGTCGGTTGAAAAACTGATGTCGGTAATAAATGTGGCTGACGTCGGTCAGATAACCGATGTCGGTAACAAATGAAGCTGACGTCGGTAGCAGAACCGATGCCAGTGACAGGGGAAGCCGACGTCGGTGGAAGAACCGATGTCGGTAACTGTGTCTTCCAGAGAACCAAAAGGTTCTTGAAAAACAATGAAGAAGGCATCCTCACACACTCAAACAATCAGATGAGAAGAGGAAAACAGAGAGAGACAGACAAGCCTAAGCGATAAATCCTAAGAATTAACCTTAGAAATTGTGGCTTATGCCTTAGATGGATGTTTGGGGAGATTGGCTAAAAAATGGGTCCTAAGAGAAGGCGATCTAAAGATGGTTTCGGGTGTTGTTTTAGGTGCTCAAAAATCTGTGTTAGGGTCTGGTACATGGCCTGGTGCTAAGGAGCAAGCTCCCCTCACTTCACGATTCCAGTGGTTAGCTGGTCTCGCTTAGCCAAGATATACCTCGCCTAGAGTTTAGACTCTGCCAGAGAACGGAGTGGGCTTCCCCCTTGGTGATGAAATCCAAGTAGGGTCACCGGGACGGGTAAGGTATCCGCTGGGGGATGAAATCCCAGTCGGGCCTTGTCTCAGGTATGTTTTATGTTCGTTTAGTGCATGTGGTTCGGTAGTGTAACATCAAGTGTCTACGGTTCATTCAATATGCGTCTAAGTTACTAGATGTGGACTAATGCAAGCACAAGCAAAAATGAAAGTGCAATACGTTTTAATGCCCAAGTCGAAATGTGATGTTGTGATGCAGACAAGTTTTGAGAAAGGGTCAAGAGTATGATGTTTAGACTAGTCTAGAAATGCAAGGAAGAAAGATTCATTTTAGTCCTGCTTATAGTGTCATTGAGAAGAAGAGAAAGAGGAGAAAAGGTAAGAACCTAATGCTCCTAAATGAATGAAGAAAAAAGAACCCAGGAGGAACCTAGGGTCCCACCGGGCGTGCCAGAATGTTTCTACTCAAAATTTGCTTTTTCAGATTTAAGAGAAAGAAGAAACTAAAAAGAATAAATGGACAAGGCATGGGAAGTACCTGGACTAAAGATTGCGCACCGTAAATCCAGACGCTTGTGAGCACTCCTCTTTGGCTGTGGAGGAATGACACCTGCAAAGAAGAAAACTTGGACAAAAAGGTGTTAGATAGATAGGCAGTGGGTTGCCAAGCGAAAGCTTGTTCCCAGAAGTATGAGAACTTCCTTGAGGGAGGTCAACCCACTATTTGATAAAGAGATAAATGACTGATAAAAAGACAGAATACTAAAATAGACTGAAATGATAGCAAACTGAAAGAGAAAAAGAAGCAAAGGCTTACCTGGAAGAAGCTGTCGGCCTGGTCACAGTCGCCGGCGTCGGTGGTCCTACCGGCGTCGGTTGTCGGGTCTGACGATGTCGGTTAGTCTGCCGACGTCGGTCGGGGTAATAGGCTTAGATGGCATTTAGGCAGGTCTGGTCGAGTTTTGGACAGAGTCCAGGCCAGGTTTGGTCTGTGGATGGGTTTGTGGACGAAGGTCTGAGTCTACTCTGGGCCTGGTTTGAGGATGGTTTTAGTCAGAAGGACAGAGAGGGACAGGGAGATAGAGGAAGCCAATCTGGGAGATAGGAATCCGGGTCTGGGTGATAGTCAGGGCTGAGGGGGTGCTAAATCTAGTTTAAAAGCAGATGACTAGAAAGCATAAAGAAAACAAACAGAGAACATACCTGTACCCTGCTGAAGAAGGTGGTGATCTTGTTGCTGATGATGCTGGATGTGAACCCTGTTGCTGATGGAGAATCCCTGTTGTTCACTTGCAGAAGCTTGATGTGCACCTGTGGGAGAGAGCCAGATTGATTGGCAGAGAGGTCAAGTGGAAGGATGGATGCAAGGGCCTGATACGAAGGTTCAAGAGTCGGGACGCCAGAGAGAGAGACACAGAGAGCCAAGAGAAGCCAAGCGGAACCAGAGAGAGAGATAATGGTGAAGAAAACCGTTATGAAGGGTGCCGACGCCGGCAATATCGCCGACGTCGGCCGAGGACTGACCGACGTTGGCGGCTAAAAGGCCGGAAAAAGGCTAAAAATAGCCTTCTATCCGTTTCCCAGCGGCCAGGTGAAATGAATGCGAGGATGAAACGGTCGACGGGGGTTAAATGGGCGAGAGGAGAGGTTGGAATGGGAGTCTAAGGCATTAAATGGCCATGTGGGGAATGAAGGGGATCCAAGGAGGGCATCCTAGGATGGCGAGGTGGCGAGGAGAGGGAAAAAGGGGTCTTATTTAATTAAAAATAGGTGATTATTTTCAATTAATAAGACTTAGGTAGGTTAGGGATAGTCGAAGTGGTAAGGGACCAAGGGGAGAGAGGAAGACCAAGGGTTAGACACTTTTTAGGTGTCTACACATCTCTTTGGTTGAGCAATTAACCACCATAACAAGGGATCCTCATGAGGTCATGTTTGATTTTAACCTCAAATTCCAAAAAACATGGACTAGGATATCTGCATGGATTAGGCCATCCCCTCAATATGCATTTATGTACTATTTGAAAGCTCTTCATTCTGATATTAGTTTGATGATACAGTCAATGGGTGGTACTACTTTATCGAATGCTTATAAGGTTACAATTAAGGCTAAAAATAGTTTGATATAGGCTGGTAAGCTTTCTCCAAGACCTCTAATGCCCATATTTCTATAAATAAGTTCTATACCAGCCCCTCAAGTTCCTCAAATTCCATCTTTGGCTCTAATTCTAGCACCTTAAGTCCCTATTGTAGGCCCTACTAGTCAAGCTAGTGAGATAGGAGAGTTAAAAAGTTTACTAGTCTTTTGGAAATGAAATACTACAACTCAAAAGGTAGCAATTTTAGTCAAATAGACCCTATCAATAGCAAAATTAGAACACCTATTAGTCCTTCAAAGATCAAAGCCCTCTTTATCAAGGTTTCAGAGGAAATATAACACCTTATCAAGCACAAAGAGTCATAACTCTAGCTAAGCCATAAGTTGCTCTTAATTTGAATGCTTCTTTCACTTCACAAGCCATTATTCCAACCCCACCTCAAAAATTTGGTGCAGGATTCAAGTTGGCAGTCCTCAAATCTCAATGATGCTCAAAACGAAGCCTTGGTATCACAAAACATCACCATGCCACAGATGACACAAGAAGAGTTATCTTTTCAAGGAGGTCAATATCAAGATACAGGTTTGGCATCATAAGGAGAGACTCATCAAGTTTAAGGGTAGCCTGATGCTATTAATGTAAATTGGTAGGTAGACGATAGTGTTGTTTTTACTCAGGATGTTAAAACTAACTCTAAAAGTGGTTGAGTTGTAGCTATAACCTATCAGAGAACTAAAAAAAGAGTTGTTGATGAGTTTCAAGTGGTATAATATACTTCAAGTACTCCTATTATTATTTTTAAGAATACAAAAGAACATTTTGCTGCCCCTACAACCCATAAAAATCAAAATATAGAGGTTAGTAAAGTACAATAAATACCTCTAATTTATGAGTAGCAAGTGCCTTAGAAAGTGCAATCAAAGGTTAGTGCATCTCAGTTCAGTATTATAGATAAAATAAATAAGTCTAGAATTAGCATTATCATGTGGGATTCTCTTTTAATTTCAAGGCAAAAGGATAAACTCATTCAAGAACTTTTAGCTCTTGAATTGTCTCCAAAACTGGTTGAGAATTAAGGTGTTGTCTTGATAAATTTAGATCAGCCAAGTAAGCAACATGTATAGCAAGGAGATAAGATGTCAAGGGTGGACAAAACTGAGGTAAAATCAAAGAAAACTCCTCATTTTTATCTTTCTTTGATAGTGGGTGATACTTTGGTTTATAATTGTATGGTGGATAGTGGAGCTAGCAGTACAATAATGCCCAAACAAATTGCAGACAAGCTCAACCTTATTTATGAGACAAATACTAAAGAGGTATTACAGTTGGATGGTTCACCAGCAAAAATAGTAGGCATTATCAAAGATTTAAAATTGACATTGCATGCTTGTCCTGACATTACTATTCAACAAGATGTTGTAGTGGTGGACTTGCCTCTTGATTTTGCTATGTGCCTTTTAAGGGACTTCTCCTTAAAGATTGGGGGATATTTATCAGTTGATTGGGCCTATTTTTTGTTCAAAACTAGGTATGGTACAAAGGTAACAATTCATTCAAAGCCTATTGCATGTTTTCATATGAAGCTATATACACCAAGTGTTGTCAATGCTAATTATATAATCTCAGATGAAATATTACAAATTAGTGATGTAGAAAAGGACTCACCTTTGGATGGAGTTCTAGATTTGTTTCTTGATGAGTGGGCTTTTACCTTACATGAACATGATCCTTATAATCTGATTGAAGAAGAGGGCCTTGGTGTGTATTGCCTTCATAAGAATGATGCACCAATTCCAGCCATCGTCAAAGAAGATGAGTCTAATGAAATTTTATGGCAATTGTACTTTAATGGATCAAAAAATAAGCATGGAACTAGATATGAGATGATGTTGGTTTCTCCAATAGAGTAAATGTATTTATCTTCCATTAAATTTTAGTTTGATTGTTCAAATAATGTTGTTGAGTATGAAGTGTTAGTTCATGATTTGTAGTGGGCTAGAAAGATGAAAGTCAATTGTTTGTAAGTATTTGGAGATAGTGAACTTGTAGTTCATTAAGTAAGAGGTTTGAGTGTATGTAAAAATTTGTTGCTTAAATCTTACAAGCATATAATTTGTGATTTACTTGAAGATTTTTAGGCTTTTAACATTTAAGCAATACCAAGATATAAGAATAAACATGCTGATAGGTTGGCTACTATTGGGGCACAATTTAGTATTCTAGCTGATGTAAAAAGTGACAATTTTTAGTCACATATAAAGGTAGTTATAAGGCCTTCTATTCCAAAAAATCATGATAATTGATAGGTGTTCAAAGAAGACAAACAAATTATGAGTTCTTGCAAGAGGATGCTGAGTTTTTCTCAAAAAATTAGTCAAAGCACTTATAGTAGTATGGCAATCAAATTGTGTAATTAAAAACAAATAAGCTACCCAAAGGATTGGTCACTCTTTAGAATATTTCCAATGGTGATGATGAGTTAAGAAGAGAGAAGGCATCCTCGTTAACAAAATAAGAACACTATGCCAATGCAGAGATTGTAGCGAGTAAGGTTTTGAAATTGGGAAAGGTATGAGCTCCTTCACAAAAAGAAGACTTCATTGAGTTAAGTATAAGTTTTGCTGATGTATTTCCTTGGCATTATAGTGATCTCAAGGTATTTGATCCATGTTTGGCTTAATATATCATTGAGTTGGAAGCTGAAACTAAACCAGTGAGGCAAAAATAAAGGCCCATCAATCCTAAACTTGAGCCTTTAATGAGAGCTGAGCTTCACAAGTTCATTGAGTCAGCTATCATATTTCCAATCAAGCACTCAACTTGGGTGGCAAACCTTATTTTGGTATGGAAAAAGAATGGTGAGATTCATTTGTGTGTTGATTTCCATGATTTAAACAAGGCTTTGTTTAAAGACCACTATCCATTGCCATCAATGGAATGAAACAAATTTTATAGCTTTTTGTAGGTTTAGAGAGGTTATCCTTATTGGATGGATATAGTGGTTACAATCAAATTTTGGTCAAATAATGGGACCAATTTAAGACAACCTTCACAACCAAGTGGGGAACCTTTACATACAGAAAGATGTCATTCAAATTATCTAATGTTGGAGTGAATTTTTAAAGAGCCAATGATATGGCATTCCAAGGCCTTCTAAATAAATTTGTACTTGTTTATTTATATGATATAACCATGTTCTCAAAAAATACAAATGATCACATAGCTCATATCAGGCAAGTGTTCGAAAGGTGTAGACAATTTGGGATATCTCTAAATCCAAAGAAGTGCATCTTCTCAGTTCATGAAGGTAAGCTTCTTGGACATATTTTTTCAAATCATGGTTTAAGCATTGATCCTAAAAGAGTATATTCAATCCTTGCACTCTCTTTGCCTAAGCATAGAAATGCTATGCAAAGTTTCTTTTAAAAAATCAACTTTATAAAGAGATACATTATAGATTTTTCTACTGTAGCTAAACTAATTATAGTCATGCTAAAGAAAAATTAGAACTTTAGCTGGTCCAAGAAGGGAGTAAAAGGGTTTAAAGATGTTAATAAAGACATAGTAAGTGTTCCTATGCTTTTAAATCTAGATTTTAAGAAATATTTCATTCTGTATACATATGCTAATGTGGACACCATTTTATGCATTCTTATGTAGCAGATCATGAAGATTTAGAGTAGCCAATAGCTTTCTATAGCCAAGACTTAGAAGAGTATGAAATAAGGTATTATTTTGTTGAAAAGCATGTCCTTTCAATTATAAGATCTCTTAAAAAGTTTAGACACTTATTGTCTAATAACAAGATACATCTAATGGTTCCCCATCCAAACATCAAAGAATTTACTTTAAACAAGGATATTAATGAGAAGAGAACTTGTTGGATAACCAGGGTAATGGAATATGATGTGGAAATTAAGGTTATAAAGCTGGTTAGAGGCAAAGGATTTTATGAGCATCTAGCTCAGGACTTGCAAGAAACTAATGAAGCTATTTTAGTGTCAAATGATGAAGAGATTGTTGTTGTTCACATCTCACATTCAAACTAGTTTCATGATTTGGTAAGCTATCTGCAAAATGGTATTTACCTTTCTCACCTAAGTGATTTAAAAATAAATATTTTAGATTACAATTAATTCCATTCTTATTCGTTGATGGTGTTTTATTCAAAAATGATATTAATGGAATGTTACTAAGGTGTGTAGAACCAAGCCAAACACAAAGATTACCTGAAGAATTCCATGATGGACATGGTGGAGGACACTTTTTTGTAAGAACTACAATACTCAAAATCATGAGAGGTGGGTACTATTAGCCTAATATATTTGGTGTTGCCATGCATAGGTTAGAAAGTGCAAACAGTGTGCTATGTTTATAGGAAAAGTCAAGCTTGTAGCCTTGCATAGCCAGAAGCTTCCAATCCTAGTTAATGGGATACATCTAAAACATTGCTTTTGAAGAGCAAAGCTCTATGTATATAGTTAATTTATTTTACTTTACTCCCAGTGTTGTTCAAGCACAGTAGTTTCTTTCAATTTTATTCAAATAAATGCTTGTTTGCACATTTGTTTCTTAGTTAGGTTTTCTACTTTCATGTGTTGCCCTTCTTATTTTTAAGGAGGAAGGTTCCTTCAATCATGATCAGAGGAGATTTTCTATCAAAAATCAAGTTTATCATTATTTTGGGAGTTCAAATAACATCTATATGGTCTGAGTTCTCAAGCATAGTAGGCATGCTTACCTGTGAGTCACCAAAAATGTTGGCCATTTTTTAGACTACATACCAAAATTTTGCCCAAGTGTGAGAGGGTGGGCATTCAAATAAGACTTTGGGTTTTACACATCAAAAGGCTTCAAGTTTTTGGAAGGAGAAGTCTTCAAGTTTTACAAGAGACACAACTTATTTCACTTTATGAGTAATCATCAGTTGAAACCCCTCAACAGAAGTAGTTCAAGTTATAAAACCTGAATTACTCTTGATAGTGCAAATCAGGTTTTGAGAAGTGTTTTGCTTATGAAACTTTTGTCAGCAGAATTAATCCAAGTTTTAAAACCCAAATTACTCAAGATAGTGCATTTTGGGTTTCTTAGGGTGAATGACTTATCTCTTTTTATAAGTAATAAGTGTTGACCGATTTTTGGTCTTGCAAACCAAAATTGGGCACCCCCTCCTTTTTCTTTGTAAAGGTCATCCAATCCATGTTTTGGCTAGATCATCCCTCTGTTGCCTTGTGCAAAAGATATTCTCTGCTAGATCTTTTAATGAAAAAGCCAAGTGTTTTGTCATTTTGCTTAGTCTAGTGCAAATCGGGTTTGTGTAGGTGCATTACTTGTCTACTTTTATAAGTAGAAGTGATTGAATAAACTGAAATGGTCTAAGCAATTCACAAAAGGCAATGGATTTCCTTTAGATGGCATTTTGATGGCTTAAAGGACGTAAGAAAAAAGCCTAAAGGGTATGTGCCCTTGCGGAGGGCACCTTGGTTGGTGGTAAGACCAAATCAAAAGTTCTAAAGGGGAATTTTGAGGCACAAAGTGCCCTTGTGAAGGGCACCTTGAGAAAGTAAAGAACAAAGACAAAAGGCCCAAAGGGCACATGCCCTTTGAGAAAATAAGTAATCAAATGAAAGAACTCCTTCAGATAAAATGTTTGAAGGAATTCCTTTGGACATTTTATCTGAAGGAAAGCATGGAAAAATGCTCGAAACAAAGAAGGCTCGATAAGTCAAAGACAAGACAAGAAAAGGCCAAGGCAAAGGAGAAGTCAAAGGAAGGAGATAAAACATGGGCAAATATAAAGTGGAAAAGACAAAACAAAGAATAGTTCTAGTTGCTGACAAAGACAAAGGACATAATAAATGACCACTCAGACCAAGACAAGTGGTAATATATTTTGTGAAATATATCTACCAAAAACCAATAAAATAGATTGGTTTTTGAACTATAAAAGAGTGCATCCCATGTTTTCAAGCTTCGTTATTAATGCACAGCTAGTTGTGCCTAGCATTGAAGAGAGTATAGTCTAGCCACAACAACTTGGGGATGGCTTTATTAGTTTTTAGGAGTATCCCATGCTTTTATAAGCCTAGAATAGCAAGGGTGGTGACTTGAACATCTATAGCATGGCTCTCCCATATGAAATTAGAAGAATATGATAGTAGCACGGGCTTGTGGTCTCGACAAAAGTGTTTAACTCAGCGTGGGTTTCCATTCCTTGATTTATCATCTATATTATTTATAGTTCTCTATATATTTATAACTTCTCATTTGAGAAAATATCTCTTAACTTGTATGGTGAAGCCCTGAAGGAATTTACCTTGAATCAGAAGAAGCATTTTTACCTCCATTTGAGCTTGCACTGTTGCATGTCTATGGTTTTATCTGATGTTAATTCATTTCCTTTTTATGATTTTATAAGTTTATGCCAACATATCTAGTGTATTGTGAGTTCTTCTCTTGCAGGTCAACAAGTAGTGTCCAGTTTAGAGTATAGGTGCATGTGAATAGGTTGTCCATAGTGTGTGTTAGAACACCTCTGGTAGTTCTTCCTCCCTGTATATCCATAGGATCCCCTTTTAAAACACTGATGTAGGAAAGGTTCTCATTTAAATGAAGTGTATGCTTGCTTCTCTCTGGTGTAAAGTGTATGTCAAAGCTAAGTAGACCAACCATTTTGGTGCATCACTACATTAGTTTGGGTTCTAATTTCAATATTTCTCTCCCTTTTCATCTCCCCCATTATTATCAGTAAGAAATCCAGGGTCTCAAGGTGCATCAAGGGGAGCTATCCCCTAATCTATAGATTCATCCCTCACATTTTCAACCGACAACAAGAGGAATGTATCCATTGTGCCAAGTGGAGGAAGAGAGATGAGCCTCCCTGTAGAGGGTGCAACCCACTACGTCAACAACAAGTAATGAAGAATTCAAATTAGGTACCAGTGAAGAGTCCAAAGTTGCAAACATTGAAGAACAAGTAAATAGACTCGGACAACAAGCCTAAAGGAATTCTTTTAGACAAATTTGTCTGAAGGAATTCCTTCAAGCTTTTTATTCGAGTCTATTTACTTGTTCTTCAATGTCTGCAACTTCAGACTCTTCACTGGCATCCAAAGTCTGAAGGAATTCCTTTATAAAAGTTCAAAAGACAAGTTAAAATATTTGAAGGACACATCCAAAAAAAACCAAAGGGTAAGGTACCCTTCTAAAGGGTCATTGATAAAAAACCTAAAGGGTAGGTACCCTTCAGGAAGGCTCATTTCAGGATCGGCAGGGATGTTTAAAAAAAACCCTAAGGGCATTTGTTCTTCGAGAAGGTCATGTTGACCATTTTTTGGCCCACATATCAAAGTTTACCTAAATATGGAAAAGGGAGCTTTCAAGCAAGAAAATGGTAAGCCTTTAGGAGGACTTTGGGTTTTCCAGCAGTGACAACTTTGGGTTTTTTGAAGGCATAATGTAAATCAGGTTTCTAGTAGTGATTAGCTTCTAAATGTTTTATACGTAGAAGTAATTCGGGTTGAAGAACCCAAATTACTCATAGACAGTGTATTTCAGGTTCTCTAGGAGGCACTACTTGATTACTTCTTAAGTTGTGAGCAGTCAGAAACTTGAAATAAGTAAAGGGGCTTGACAAATATGATATGGTTTTGAAAAATTGTGCTTCTCAAGATCTTCAAGGGATGAGTCTTTTTCAAAAAATACAAACGGGATTTTAGGGCAAAAGGGACCAGTTAACTTTTCCAAAGGTACACTTCAATTTTTTTTGAAGGGTTTTTTCTTCTCCAACTGGACAGTTGCAATTTTATCAAAGGGTATGTTACCCTTCGGAGGGACCATTTAAAAATTCCCTAAGGGTATCTTACCCTTCAAGAGGATCATTTATGAGAGTCTAAAGGGACATGCAGAAAGCCCAAAGGGTCTCTTACCCTTCGAGAAAGTCCATTGTGAAAAGATAAAAGGGTAATTTCAAAGACAGACGTGGACAAAAAGTTTGAAGGAATTCCTTCAAACAAATTGTCTAAAGAAATTCCTTCAGGAGATTTGTTTGAAAGAAATAAGCTGAAAGAGAAACCCAAGACAAAGTGTCTAAAATAAATGATCGGCTAATGGATGTCAAAATTAGGATAAGCGACTAACCATTAGAAGTAATCGGTTTTGAAAAGCTCAAAGTCTTAAGGCTTGAAAAATAGCAAAGTGAGAAGACTTCAAGATGGACAAGCCTAAAGTAAGTAGGCTTGGAGAACCCAAATTACTCTACATAGATTAAATTGGGTTTCTCCAAGTACTCTACTTTAAAATCTTTATAAGCGAAGGATGTGGGAAAGTCCAAATTTGGAGAGGCCAAAGAACCCAAATTACTCTACATAGAGTAAAGCAGGATTCTCCAAGGGCTTGACTTAAGCTTGGTTTGGCAATGTTAGAATCATGATGCAATGAATGGAAGGCTACCAAATGGCATAACTAGATTAGAAAGGGCCAATCAATAAAGGACAAGTGGAACAAAGATGTTCAATCAACATAAGAGAGTCTGAATAGCTAGTAGCTAGAAGTTATGAAGGCTCCCATCCATCATGCTTCATTGTTGACAATCATCGTTCGATGCTTAAATACATTACGCCAAGAAGAAACATTCTAGCTGCTCATAGCATGACTTTTCAGATGTGGTAAAGAATGTCTTAAAGATGAGATGGGATTGAGAGTATTGGGTGGTGATCTGGCATGGTGCATTTATAAACATCAAGGAAGGATAACAGGAGGTTCTAGCTATCTGCGAATTTTCCTTTCCTCTCTTTCTCTCTTCCCCCTTTTCTTTATAAATAGAGGCGTTGGAGCCTAGAAATGTATCCATAAATTGGTGATAAAATCACTCTAATAAAATCATTGTGTAATGGACCTTTGAAGCAATAAAGATTATTTTTACTTTTCTCTTTGTCTGAAAATTATGTTGAGTTAGCTTGTACACTTATAACATTATGAAGAATCATCCTTCCAACCTTGTTGCCCTTCTTTCTTACTTGTTTTCAGGTACTTTCTAGTTAATTACAGGTTTGAACTCATGTTTTTTTGCCATTAATGGATGTTTGGTGTGAATTTTGAAATTCCTCCTTGCCTCATGTGTGGTTCAATAAGCCTAGCTTAAGAAATACTTATGCAAGTTAGCTGGTTAGGAGTTTGTGTAAGCCAACTTGTCTTATGTTGAATTAGTGTCTTTCCCAGGCTAGGTGGATCACTTACTTTTAGTGCATCACCTCCCTTAGCTTAGTTTTCTTTTTAAGTAATCTCTTTCCCCCTTTTCCTCAACCATAAGTAGAGTTTAGCATAGAAAGCCAAAGTGCTGAAGTGAAGCACCTGAGGAACTAGCCTTATAAAAAATTCTAGAGGTTTAACCTCATCATAAGACACCCACATCCTGAGTTTGTTCCCATGCTTATAGCTAGATGTGAGAGAGCTTGAAGAACTCTCTCACAAAGGTGTAAATCTAGTCTATAACAGTTCTGACATGCTCAGTGGGAAAACTACCATTTCACTTCCATTCTTATGGAAAATTTGGTCAAATTTGATGTTATTTTGATTAATTTATAGCAATGGTAGCTTTCATCCTTCAGCATCTGGGGACTCCAAAGAACACCTAGCTATTTGGTGGCAGAGCAGTAGTTGTATTCCATGCCAAAAGTGACTACAAGATCAACTTTTGTAGGTATTCCTTTTAAATTTTTTGAATTACCTTTAAACTCAGTAAGAAGGTTAAGGTTCTCCCATACTCACCCAAACGTAAGAAGTTATCCTTCTAAACTAGTCATAAAGTATACCTACACAAGAAGATCTTTATCAGCCCCTCTTGCTGCCATGATTCCCCAAAGAGATTTCATGGGATTCAATGGCCAAATCCCTTTGAACTTACCATAGTATGATCTTATGCCATTAGTAGCCCTCAAAAGTGTCCCTTATTACATAAGAGACCAATCTATAACTCCTACTGAGCACATAACAGACATAGCCAACTTCTGCAACATTCACAATATCATAGTGGAAAATGTTATTGTTAGGATATTGGTTGTATCCTTCAAAGGAAAGGCATTGGACTGGTATAGGGGCCTAGCTCCTATTTCTATTTGTTCATGGGATGAGCTAGGAATAACACTATGTAAAATGTTTGTAGATAAGAGTGATCATCTGTCACTTGAAGAGCAGCTGACCACAATCAAGAGAGCTCCTTATGAGGTCATGTAAGACTTCAATACAAGATTTAGAAGGCATGAAATAAAATTCTAGTAGCTATTAGACCATCTCCAAACTTTGCTTTCTTGTATTATTTGAAAGCTATCAATAGTGACATACCAATAATGATTTAGTCTATGGGAGGAGACATACTATCAAATGCATATGAAGTGGCTATTAAGGCATAAAATTGACTAGTTCAAGTAGGCAAGCTTACACCCAGACCTCTAATGCCTCTTTGTTTAGAGATCAGACCACTTGCTACAGTCATTCCTCCACTTAATGTTATATTTCCAATGCCAATAATTATTGTTGTGCCTTCACCTAAGCAAGAGAAGGCCTCCACTAACAGATCCAATGACTCCCAAGAGCAGAGGAATTACTTGGAGTTGAAGAGCATGCTCCAATCCTTGGGAAATGATGTGGTCAATGTCAAAATCCAAGATTACAACAAGCCTTATCAAGCTCCATATCAGCCTTAGCAACAACCTTATCAAGCAAATAGGCCACCCTACAAAGGAAGTTTCTAAGGACAGGGGAAGCCTAACTATGCTAGACAGCATAATTATAATTCAAATGTTGTAGGCCCTTCCAACTCCTTCATCCTAGTTTAGAATAATGTGGCTCAAGACACTGAGGGGACAATGCTATGGAATCATTCTTTTAAACAATCCATTATCTCAACTAATGGCTCTAATTAGGCATTTAATGATCAATGGCAGTAGGTTGTTACTTATGGATACAACTAGGCTCTTATGGCCTAAAACACGGAGGTACCCACAATGATGAGATAAGAGTAGCCTCCACAAGAGTAAGGCTCAGATCAAGGATTAAACCAACCAGAGGCCTCAATGGTCATTAGTGAGAAAGAAGAGTGTTATGCATCCAATCAACAGGCCACTCCCAGTATATCTCACATCCCCATCTCAGCAAATACAAGGTTTAACTGAAGGAATATGAGTGACAATCAGGAAGCTTTCAAAGAACCTATTATCACCGCTCCTCCATTGACCAAGCCAACAGTAGTAGCTCCCAAAGTTTAGGTAAAATTTGGTGGTACACCAATCAACATTGTGGATCAAATGAAGAAATTAAATGTGAGTGTCTCGATGTGGGACATGCTTTCCCTACTTGGCCAAGTAGACATCCTATAAGAAGGATTGTCCAAGATGGGTGTTATTATAGCTACAAGTAAGCAGCCAAGTAAGGTAACTAAAGTCCTCACTAATACAGTTAAGATTCATGCAGGATAAGGGTCAAGTAATGTAACCAAGCCCCCCTTTTCTACATCTCTTTGATCATTTGTGATTCCTTGGTGCAAAACTACTTGGTGGATAGTGGGGCCAGCACCTTAGTCATGCCAAAGTCTATTACTGACTAGTTGAACCTCAAGTATGAGCCTCACACTAAAGAAGTCTTGTAACTTGATGGTTCTTTCACAAAGCCATCAAGCATCATTTAGAATTTGAGCTTAACCTTTCATGATTCTCCTAGTGTGTATGTGGTGCAAGACGTGTTGATTTTAGATATCACTTCTCACTTTGCCTTATGTCTTTATAGAGAGTTCACAACCAAGATTAGAGGCTAACTTGCAATATATTGGTCTTATGTGGCATTCAGAATAAGTTATGGGACTAAGGTCTCAATCAAGGCTGAACCCATGGCATAATTCCATATTGAACCCCATCAACTAGATAATATAAGCCTCAATTATACCATCCTTGATGAAGATGAGTTTACAATTGGCCAAGAGCTGAACACTCATCTTGAAGAAGTTCAAGACTTGTTTTTTGATGAGTTATGGGGAGATAACTAATTTTTCAACCCTTTAAAAGGTGTTGAGGAAAGATACATGGGTGTCTACCTGCTACATGAAGAGAATCAACCCATGCCTTCACTCATTAGACCTAAAGAAGACCCAAATGGTTTATGGAAGTTGTTCTTTGATGGCTCAAGGAACAAGAATGGCATAGATGCTGGGGCAATGTTGGTTTCACCCTCATGTAACAAGCTTTTATCTTCTTATAGTTTCTATTTTAGCTGCTCTTCAAATTTAGTAGAATATGAAGGCTTGATTCATGGCCTTCAATGGGCCACCAAGAGAGGAATCAAACTACTTCAAGATTATGGAGACAGTGAGCTCATAGCTAACAAAGTCAAAGGCTTGAACGTCACAAAGAATGATTTAATGAGGTCCTATAAAAATAGAGTGTGGGACCTGATTGAATATTTTGAAGCCTTTAACATTCAAGCTATCCCAAGAGATCAAAACCAGCATGTTGATAGGTTGGAAATCGTAGGAGCTCAGTTTGACATTCTAAGTGAGTTTAAGGAAACCAAGTTTCAACTGCATGTCAAGGTGGTGGTGAGACCATCAGTGCCAGATAATGAATCCCATTGGTAATTTTTTAAGAGTGATAATAAAATTTGTTTGTTTCTTACAGCAAGAAGCTAAATTCTCCTCTTCCAACCAAGCTAAATTGTAGCATCAATATGAGGATCAGATTGTTCAATTAAAGTTGAATAAATGATCTAAAAGGCTGGTTACACTTGAGGGCCTTTTTCATGAAGTATACCATATGAGGAAAGAGAAGGTAGTAATGTCCACTAATAATAAAAACTATGAGAGAGTCCTCACCTTCAAGGACAAACTTCTCAAGCTAGGGAAGGTAAGCAGCAAGGCTGAGAGACATGCTTTCATATCACTTTGCCAAGAGTATGTAGATATTTTTGCTTAGAAGTACAATGACCTAAAAGGTTTTGATCCTAAACTAGCCCAACACACCATGAAGTTAGAGGCTAATGCCAAGCATGTAAGGCAAAAGCAAAGGCTGGTTAACCCCAAGATTGAGAAGCTGATGAGGAAAGAACTAATCAAGTTGATCAAGTCTAGGATTATCTTTCTCATCAAGCACTCATCATGGTTAGCCAACTTGGTGCCTATCAAAAAAAATATCCTTCAATTGAAGTTGAATAAACGTCTTAATAGGCTGGTTACACTTAAGGGCCTTTTTCATGAAGTATACCATATTAGGAAAGAGAAGGTAGTAATGTCCACTAATAATAAAAACTATGAGAGAGTCCTCATCTTCAAGGACAAACTTCTCAAGCTGGGGAAGGTAAGCAACAAGGCTGAGAGACATGCTTTCATAGCACTTTGCCAAGAGTATGTAGATATTTTTACTTGGAAGTACAATGACCTTTAAGGTTTTGATCCTAAACTAGCCCAGCACGCCATAGAGTTAGACGCTAATTCCAAGCATGTAAGGCAAAAGCAAAGGCCGGTTAACCCCAAGATTGAGGAGCTGATGAGGAAAGAACTAACCAAGTTGATCAAGTCCAAGATTATCTTTCTCATCAAGCACTCATCATGGGTAGCCAACTTGGTGCCTGTAAAAGAAAAGAGTGGAGAGATTAAGATTTACGTATATTTTAGAGATTTGAACAAAGTTTCTTTGAAGGATCACTACCCCCTACCATCCATGGAGTAGCTTCTCCAAGTATTTACAGGATTAAAACATTTCTCTCTATTGGACGGGTTTTTTGGTTACAACCAAGTTTGGGTGAAGGATGACTATCGGTATAAGACTACCTTTAGCACCAAATGGGACATGTATGCATACCAAAATATGCCCTTTGGTATATCAAATACTAGCACAACTTTCTAAATATCCATGGAAATAGCTTTCTAGGCACTGCTAAACCAAATGGTGCTAGTTTACCTAGATGACATCACAATTTTCTCCAAGAATGCCATTGAGCATATGAACCATCTGAGGCTAATTTTTGAAAGGTGTAGAGAGTATGAGATTTAATTGAATCCCAAGAAGTGTGTGTTTGTTATGCATGAAAGCGAGCTATTGGGCCACATCATCTCAAAGGAGAGGCTATCCATTGAACCTAAGAGAATAAGTGCCATCTTGGCCTTATCCCTACCCAAGCATAAGAAGGGACTCCAAATTTTCCTTGGAAAGATAAACTTCATGAGACTATTTATCTCTAATTTTGCAAATTTGGTCAGACCCATCACTGTTATGCTAAAAAAGAACCAAGTGTTCACTTGGTCAAATGAAGGCAAGTCAGCATTTGAGGCTATCAAGCAAGCCATCGCGCAAACACCCACACTTATGAATCTTGATTTATTAAGGGATTTCATATTGTATGATTTTGACAACATTGATAATAAATCAATTATGTTGATGCAAAAAAATGGTGAAGGACTTGAGCAGCCATTAGCATTTTTTAGTTAGGGGCTTGAAGAGTATGAGGTGAGGTATACCTTTGTAGAAATCAAGTCATTGCAGCAGTAAGGTGCCTCAAGAAATTTAGGGAAATGCTATCCAACAACAAAATATACCTAATGGTGTCTCATCCTAGGGAAAGAGACTTCCTTCTTAACAAGGATTTGAGAGAAAAAAGAGTTGGTTGGATTACTAAAGTCATGGAGTATGACGTGGAGATCAAGGTCACTAAGCTAGTAAAAGGTAAAGGCTTATGTGAACATATGGTTGATGACCTTCATGAAGACAAAGAGGTCATCTTGGTAACACAAGATAACCTACAAGTAGATGCACCTCCACCTCACACTAGTTGGCTCCATGATATGACACATCTTTTGCTGATAAGTAGTGCCTTCAAAGTATAGACAAAGAAAAAAGAAGGTATTTTAGACTTTAGTCCATACCTTTTGTTTTAGTTGATGAGGTTTTGTTCAGAAGAGACCTCGATGGAGTGATCCTAAGGTGCATAGATGATGATCAAGTAGCTAAGCTTTTGAAGCATTTCCATGATGCACTTGCAGGAGGTCATTTTTATCTAAGGACTACTACAGTAAAGATCATGAGGGCTGGTTACTACTAGTTGAGCCTCTTCAAGGATGTTAATACATGGGTGAGGAGGTGCTAGGAATGCACTCTTTTCATAAGAAATCAAAGGTTAGCAGCTTTCCCTCTCAACCTGATTCAAGTGGAGCAACCATTCATGTAGTGGGGTTTAGATTTCATTGGTATGATCAACCCCTATCAAGTGCAGGGCATAAGTGGGTGCTTACTGCAATTGAATACTTTACCAGGTGGGTGGAAGCCATTGTATCGAAGGAAGCTAATTAAATTATAATCTTAGACTTCTATGACAACATTGTGCCTAAGTTTGGTGTTCCATCCACTATCATATCTAATAATGCATTAAATTTCCTTGGTTTGAAAGCAAGTGAATGGGCTCTCAAAATGGGCATCTACCCCAACACTTCCTCAAATTATTTTCCTCAAGGAAATGGACTGGTTGAGTCTACAAATAAAAATTTTCTAAGGAATATCAAGAGGACCATGGAGGAGAATCAAAGGATGTAGCACACCAAGTTGAAGACAACCTTGTGGGTCGATTGGGTAACTCCTAAGGCTATTATTGGTAATTCTCCATATGTTCTGGTATATGGAAGGGAGGCCAAGTTACCTATTTCCCTTAAGCTACCTAAATTAGATCTAGCCCATCAGTTGGAGTTGCTAGAAGATGAACCTATGAATGTGAGATTGGTAAAACTCACAAAGCTTGAGGAGACAAGGGACCTTATAATGAAAACATTAGAGGCACATCAAGCTTAAGTCAAGAAGGCTTTTGACAAGAGAGCTATACTAAGGACTTTTTAGGAAGGAGACTTGGTTCTCAAATGGGACTCAAAAAAGGCCAAACTAGGCAACCATACCAAGTTTGACAGCTTGTGGAGTGGTCCTTATTTGATCCAAAGATGTAAACAGCATAACACTTTTCATCTCACCCAACTAGATGGGGAGGTATTCCACATTCCAATCTATAGGTTTCATCTAAAGCCATGTTATTAGAAGAGTTTACAGCCATTGTATATTGTACATTTTGTATAGCTTTTCATGTTTTTCTCTAAGTGCTTAGTGCACATCCATTTCAGTTGTGTGTTTTCCCCTTCCTTAAGTGCCCTGGGCACACTTTGTTTCATTTCAGTTGTCCTTGTTGCTTCAATGGATATTTCTAGAAAGAGCCAAGTTTGTGTAAAACTAGTGACTCCACACCCAATGGATCGAACAAAGCAAATGAGCTGGGTTCTCAAGCATAGCAGGCATGCTTCCCTATAAATTGCCAAAAATGTTGGCCATTTTTTGGCCCACATATAAAAGTTTACCTAAGTATGGAAAAGGGAGATTTTAGGCAAGAAAATGGTAAGCCTTTGGGAGGACTTTAGGTTTTCTAGTAGTGACAACTTTGGGTTTTTTGAAGGCATAGTGAAAATTGGGTTTCCAGCAGTGCTTAGCTTCTAAATGTTTTATAAGTAGAAGTAATTCGAGTTGAAGAACCCAAATTACTCATAGACAGTGTATTTTGGGTTCTCTAGGGGGCACTACTTGCTTACTTCTTAAGTTGTGAGTAGTTAAAAACTTGAAATAAGTAAAGGGGCTTGACAAACCTAATTTGGTTTTGAAAAATGGTGCTTCTTGGGTTCTTCAAGGGATGAGTCTTTTTCAAAAAATACGAAGGAACTTTTAGGGCAAAAGGAACCAGTCAACTTTTTTGAAGATATACTTCTTTTTTTTTTAAGGCCTTTTCCTTCTTTAAGTGGACAATTGCAATTTTCCCAAAGGGTATGTTACCCTTTAGAGGGACTATTTCAAAATTCCTGAAGGGTATCTTTCCCTTCGAGAGGATCATTCATGGGATTCTGAAGGGACATGCAAAAACCTCGAAGGGTCTCTTACCCTTTGAGAAAGTCCATTGTGAACAGCCTGAAGGATAATTTCAAAGACATACGTGGATAAAAATTCTAAAGGAATTCCTTCAAACAAATTGTTTAAAGAAATTCCTTCAGGGGATTTTCCCAAGAGAAATAAGCTAAAAGAGAAACCCAAGACCAAGTATCTAAAAGAAATGATGGGCTAACGAATGTCAAAATCAGGATAAGCAACTAGTCGTTATAAGCAATTGGGTTTGAAAATCCTCAAATCTTAAGGCTTGAAAAATAGCAAAGTGAGAAGACTTCAAGATGGATAAGCCTGAATTAAGTAGGCCTGGAGAACCCAAATTACTAAGCATAGAGTAAATCAAGGTTCTCCAAGTACTCTACGTAAAAGGCTTTATAAGTGAAGGATTTGGGAAAGTCTAAAGTTGGAGAGGCTAAAGAACCCAAATTACTCTGCATAGATTAAATCAAGATTCTCCAAGGGCTCAACTTAATCTTGGTCTAACAATGCTAGAATCATGATGCAACAAATGAAAGGCTGCTACATGGCATAACTAGAGCAGAAAGGGCCAATCAGTAAAGGACAAGTGGCACAAGGATGTTTAATCAACATATGAGAGTCTGATCAATTGGTAGCTAGAAGTTACGAAGGCTCTCATCTACCATAGTTCATTGCCCACAATCATTATTCGATGCTTAAATGCATCACGCCAAGAAGAAACACTCCAATTTCTCACAACATGACTTTTTAAATGTGCCAAAAAAAAGTCTTAAAGATGGGAGGGGCTCAAGAGTATTAGGTGGTGATCTAGAACGGTGCATTTATGAACATTAAGGAAGGACAACAGGTGGTTCCAGCCATCTATGACTTTTTCTTTCCTCCCTTT
The DNA here is from genome assembly GCA_037957365.1 of Torreya grandis. Lineage (NCBI taxonomy): Eukaryota > Viridiplantae > Streptophyta > Pinopsida > Cupressales > Taxaceae > Torreya > Torreya grandis. The sequence continues at coordinate 3,419,052 of JARHVA010001279.1, read as the reverse complement.
CTTTCTTCCCTCTTTTTTTATAAATAGAGGCCTTGGAGCTTAGAAATGTATCCCCAAACTAGTGATAAAATCACTTTGAAAAAATTGTTGTGTAATGGACCTTTGAAGCAATAAAGATTGTTTTTACCTCTCTTTGTCTAAAAATTGCATTGAGTTAGCTTGTGCACTAATAGCATTGTGAAGAAGCATCCTTCCAACCTTGTTTCCCTTCTTTCTTGCTTGTTTTTAGGTACTTTCCAGTTAATTGTAGGTCTAAACTCATGCTTTTTGGCCATTAATATATGCTTGGTGTGAAATTTGAAATTCCTCTTTGCCTCATATGTGGTTAAGTAAGCCTAACTTAAGAAATACTTATTTAACTGGTTAGGAGGTTGTGTAAGCCAACTTGTCTTATGCCAAATTAGTGTCTTTCCTAGGCTAGGTGGATCACTTACTTTTAGTGCATCACCTCCCTTAGCTTAGTTTTCTATTCAAGTAATCTCTCTCTTCATTTTCCTTGGCCATTAGTAGAGTTTAACGTAGAAACCCAAAGTGCTAAAGTGAAGCACCTGAGGAACTAGCCTCATAAAAAATTCTATAGGTTGAACCTCACCATAAGACACCCACATTCTGAGGTTATACCCATGTTTATAGCTGGAAGTGAGAGAGCCTAAAGAACTCTCTCACAAGGGTACAAATATGATCTATTACAGGGCCATCTAGTAAGTTTAAAGGCTTTTTTTTAAATCTCAAAGGGCACCTACCCTTCAAAAAAGGACTAAGATAGGAAGCCCAAAGGGTTGTATTTGGAAAGTAAGGAGACAAATCCCATGAACTTTTTATCTGTGGAAAGTTAAAAAATAAAATATCTGAAGGAAATCAAAGGTAAAGCCACATAACAAAATTCCAATAGGGAATAAAGGATAAGGGTAGGAAATAAAGAATTCTAAAATAGATAAGGTAATAATGAAGTCAAAAAAATCCCAAGGAGATAGACCAAGGAAACAAGTCTGAAGAAAATCCAAGACCAAGGTAAAAAAATGAATTTTGAAAGAATTAAACCATGGGAAGTTGACCTCAGATTAAGCGACGGGAAGTTGAAACAAGTCAAATAGAGGAAATATAAACCAAATATAGATAAAATAATCCAAAAATAGGAGTCTATAGAAAATAGACACGAATAGGTAGACCAAAATAAGAGAAAATACATGTGAACAAGGGCTATTTTTGGTGGATTGCTAAGTTTTAGTTAACCCACAGTTTGACTACCAAAGTCATGCTTCTCCAAACATTCCAACAGTCTGAGTGGAGCTCATCTATTGACTCTTGACATGTTTTACATGCAAATTTGGGTGATCTCTTTCTCTAGCTTAGTCTTCAAACAAATTCAAATGGAGTTCTTTTTTTAGATTAGCATAACATTCCATTCAAAGGAGAAGATGACTGGTCAAACCTAGTTCCACCATCCAATTCTAGTACCAAGGAGCTTTCATGCAAAGAGGAAGAAGACAAAATAGACTCATTGTAAAGGCTGAGTTAGACTAATTTAGCCTCTCTCCTATTTTCCAACACCAATCTCTTGGATTTTTATAATTTTTTATATTAATGGCTTTTCAGCCTTAGTTTTTTTATCCCTCTTTTGGCAAGAAAACTTCTGCCAAAGATTGTGTCGTAACCTTTTTCAGAATCAATAAGAGGAGGGCTGTGTTTTTTCAATTTCTAATAGCTGATATAGTATACTTTTATCATTGATTTTCCTAAGTGATAGATTTTTCTTCCTTGTCAAGTTTGGATTCGTACGTAGTCACTAGCTAGTCATTTATATAGGTCACATTCTGTGTTTGATTGTCTTTTGCTAAGTTTACAGTGGATATTAGTGGTAGTTTAGTGCCTTTTATCATGCCTATTTTTACATTTCCCTAAAGATTAGATCATTAGATTAAACCTTTTCATGAAATACTTATGTGTATTGATCAATTGGAGTTAAAGTTATGCCTCTTTCTTGTTTGAATCAGTATTTTTAGAAGCTCAATTTAAGTAGATCAAAAAAATTAGGTCTATCACCATTTTAGCTAGGATTTCCTTTCAAGTTATTTCTTCCCTTTTCCCTAGGCAGTTTGTAGCTTAGAAGTTGAGATCCTCATAGATAAATCTTACAAGAACCAACCTTATCTAAAGGTTCTTCTCATCATTGAGGCACCCACCCTCGTGAGAAGATCCCATTATTTCAACTAGAGTGAGGATTAGCCATTTTAGCACAACTTTGATCAGGGTGCAACTCCAGGTTGACAATAATTTTGGCATTCCCAATGGGACTATGATTAAGTTCTTTGCATATTTGAAGAGTTTTCACAACAATAAAAGATATTCATCTACATCCACTTGTAAAGTTCATAGCATCATTTAGATAATTCATTCATGCCAAAGGATACCACAAGATTAGCAAGTAAAGGTATTCATTTTGAATTTATAATTTATAAAATAGCAAGGTCTAGGAGGGCAAATCCATATCCTCAAAGAGAATATTTACCTCCCCCTCATCTTATCATTCTAAACACTACAATCCCCACTATCTAGATGGTCATTAGAAATCAAGTGTTTGCTCCATTAAATAGGGGAAGTCCACTAAATTTGGCCCAATTAGATGATATTCGAGTGTCTTCCCTCAAGAACATTCCATTCTTCTCAGGAGAAAATCAAACAACCCCTATTGAGCATATATAAGATGTTGTTAATCTTTATTCAGTCCATAATGTTATTGAAAATAATGTTATTGAGCATATATTAGATTATTGGTTGCCTCCTTCAAAGGAAAAGTGTTGTAATGGTATAAAAATCAGCCACTTAATTCTATTGCCACTTGAGATGAATTGGGTGCAGCATTGGGCAAGCAATTTGAGTATAAATCTGATCATCTCTCTTTGGTCGAGCAATTGACCACCACAATAAGGGATCCTCATGAGGTCATGTTTGATGTTAACCTCAAATTCCAAAAAATATGGACTAGGATACCTACATTGATTAGGCCATCCCCTCAATATGCATTTTTTTACTATTTAAAAGCTCTTAATTTTGACATTAGTCTGATGATACAGTCAATAGGTGGTACTACTTTGTTGAATGCTTATGAGGTTATAATTAAGGCTGAAAATAGTTTGATATAGGCTGGTAAGCTTTCTCCAAGACCTCCAATGACCATATTTCTATAAATAAGTTCTATACCAGCCCCTCAAGTTCTTCAAATTCTATCCTTGGCTCCAATTCTAGCACCTCAAGTTCCTATTATAGCCCCTACTAGTCAAGCTAGTGAGATAAGAGAGTTGAAAATTTTGCTACAATATTTTAGAAATGAAATAGTACAGCTCAAAAGGTATAAATTTCATTCAAATAGGCCCTATCAACAATAAAACTAGAACACCTATCAGTCCTTCAAAGATCAAAGGCTTCCTTATCAGGGTTTCAGAGAAAATAGACCACCTTATCAAGCACAAAGAGCCATAACTCTAGCTAAGCCATATGCTACTCTTGATCTGAATGCTCTTTTGACTTCAAAAGCCATTGTTCTAACCCCACCTCAAAAATTTGGTCCATGATTCAGGTTGGTAGCCCTCAAATCTTAATGATGCTCAAAACCAAGCCTTGGTATCACAAAACATCACCATGCCACAAATGACACAAGAAGAGTTATCTTTTCAAGGAGGTCAATATCAAGATACAAGTTTGGCATCACAAGGAGAGACTCATCAAGTTCAAGGGCAGCCTGATGCTATTAATATAAATTGGTATTCAGATGATCATGTTGCTTTTACTTAAGATGTTAAAACTAACGATACAAGTGGTCAAGTTGCAGTTATAACCTATCAAAGTACTAAAAGAAGAGTTGTTGATGAGGCCCAAGTGGTAACAAATACTTTAAGTACTCCTAGTATTGTTGCTAAGAGTACAAAAGAGTAGTTTGTTTCCCTTGCAACCCAAAAATTAGAATATAGAGGTTAGTAAAGTGCAGCAAATACCTCTAATTCATGATGATGAAAAAACAAACAAATCAAAAGCAAGGTGCTTAGAAAAATCATAGATGATGAAAAACAATCATACATTTTGCAAACAAAACCAAATGTGCACACTTGTATTTAACCAAAAACATAAGGTCTTCCTTGTATTGCTTCAAAAGAGTATTTTATAAAGAGATTTCTACAGAGTAATCTTATCACTAGTCGAGGGATCCTTTTACATGGTAGAAAAAGGAGAGAGAAAAGAGAGATACATGAAAATATGGAGAGGAGACTGTCGTGATGTTGAAAATATCTTTGCTTAGTCAATCCCTAGGTAGCATTAACTCTCTTTTACATGAGAGCTAAGAAAGAGGAGTGAATTCATTGATTGTTGAAACTACTACCGTTTGTATTTAAGCTTCTCTTAAATGGTTAAAGGCAACTCTGCATGACGTCCATACTTGTTTTTGGGTTAAAATGATGTCTTTGACTACTACTTCTGGACAACCATTTCATGCCTTAGATAGTGAAGTACCTATTTGATCAGAGTGGAGACAAGCTTATGCATTATTTTCCCATCCAACCCAATCGATTATCGACTATAAGAGAAAAAAACTCAAGACATTGGTTTTCCTATAGCCAATATATATAATATAGGTAGTATATATATATATATATATACTACCTATATATCCCCTTTTTGGAAAATAGTTCTATCGGCTAAACACAACTATGCCACTTGTCCACTCTGTAGATAGCCACTTATCTTTTACCTTAGCCTTGATCTGTTGACCACTCTCTATACACTTCCTTTCCAAACTTTTGATTTTACCATTTCAGGGCCCTTATCTTCCTATTTGGGTCCCTTTTTCCATTCGATCTCCTTTCACTTTACCCAGTTCAAGCTATTTAGGTTTCCTTTCTAACTATTGCCTTATGCACTTTGCCTTCATTCATTCGAGCTTTGGCTCTTTGTCTTCAATCTCTCATGGCTTACTTGTTTCAGCTTCTCAGAAAAAATTTCCATGCGTCTTTCTATTTCCCTCGGTAATTTTCTTTTAGCAGAATTATTAAAGGAATTCCTTCAGCAATTTTCTTGAAGGAATTCCTTCAGGATTTTTCCCACACCATTTCCTTGCCAATTTTCCTGTAGGGTATCTAGACTTCAAATCTCTCACAAGTGTTCCTTGTGAAGGGCACCTACCCTTCAGAATTTTTTCAAAGACTTTTCCCAAAGGGTAGGGTACCCTTCAAGCCTTTTGAATGAGCCCTTTAAAAATGAATGAAGTCCTTTGAAAAGCTTAAAAGAGACCTTTTCAGAAGGATTGTGCCCTTCAGAAAGTTTAAAGTCTTTATGAAGGGAAAACCCAATTGACAGTGTAGAAGACCACTTCAGAGTCTTGGGATAAGAAGACTTATACCCTGTTAAACCTGATTAACACTGAAGGGAACAAATTAGGTTTTCAAACTCGTACTTCTTCTTGTGAAAACTTTATAAGCTCTACTGAAAACTTGACTAGCAAAGGAAAAAATAAATCAGGTTTGCAAGGGGGAATAACTTATTACTCAAAACTTTATAAGAAAAGCAACTCAAATAACCTGATTTGTTCTAGAGAGAAGCAATGAGTAACTCGGGTTTCTTGAGCAAGAAGACTTAACACATGGAAAATCTAATTTTACATTGGAAGTAGGCCCAAAACACTTTGACCCTTTGAGACTTGCAACTTATAAGGCAATTTAATCAAAGTAGTTCCACTAATGGAGTCCGTAGTTCTGATGGAGTCATGCTTGAAATGCTTGAACTGATCAGTTCACCATGAAAATTGCTCAAGAACCTTTTCTTGGCTCTACAAATATGTCCCTTAGAATTGACAAAATACACTTTAAGCAATCTTAAAGTGTTTCAAAATCTTTGTTAGCATTGTAAATATTTCTAGTCCATTCATTTCATCTAGAACATCTTCTCATCTATTAACAACCAGATCTATCTAGGCACAATTTGGTATGTGGGTCAAAAAATGGCCAACACTTCCTTAGCAAGACATAACAACAAGTGTTTCCTCCAAGCTTCTTCTTGAAATTTGAAATTAGATAAGGAAAATGATGTATGAAAAGGAACAATACAAAAACCTTTTTTATTGGCATAACTTTATATTATGATGTCTTTGTTCATGCTTCCTTTTTGACCTTTTGTTGGCCAATCAAAAGTATATTCACCCATGGCGAGTTTCAATCCCAAGGTGCTAGGAATGCATGGAATAGAGGAACCATCCCCCAAAATTATCTTAATCTACCATTTTCTTTGGTGGGAAGCCTATGTCTTGCAATCATCTTAGCATCTATGAGGTTATGAGTGACTCCATTATCCATTGACACGATCGCCCTTTTGCCTCTAAGGGTTCTTTTCATATCGAAAACATGGCATCTAGTAGCACTAGATAGGGTAGCGATTACCTCTTTCCTTGACACCTATTGGTTTTCCTCTCTTTTTTATGTAATTATCCTTCAATTTTAGTTTGGTTTATCTTCATATGTTCATTTCTTTGCTCCTAATTTTCAGATTATCCTTCCTTTGGTGGTTGCCCTTCAATTCTAATTTTACATGCCCTTAATTTCTTTGAATTTTTTTATTTTAATCCTAGTTGATTGTTCATCATAATAGGCCCACAATTGACTGAATTTTGGTGTCCAAACTTCAAAGGCTATTCACTTGGCGGCTACCCTTCAATTTCAACCTTACATGCCTTCAATTTTTCTAAATTTTCTAATTTAATTTCTAGTTGATCGCCCATCACAAAAGGCTTATGATTGATTAAATATTGGTGTTTAATAAGCTTAGGAAGTGGTTTCCCCTTGTATAATTGGAAATTAGGCTCTATTAATTATTTTAAGGGTTGGTCCTCCACCTTGAGGGGTTAATTCCCATGATCTTGGGCCTGAGTAAGACCTTCAATCCTTCCCTTATGTTTGATATAAACCTTTAATCCCATATATAGCCAAGATATGGCTCTGATACCACTGTAATGTCCCCAAATGGGGAAATTAGATCAAATTGGGGTTTTTCAACAAACCCTTGGATAGTATTGCTAAAAAACCAAAATCTGATCCACAAAACCAGCAAACCCTAGTTGGAAAATTTGATGAATTTCCAAGCAAAACACACTCCAAAATAGCTCCAAAAATTTTTGAATAATAAACTAAAATCAAAGTACCTTTTTTTCCAAGTGATAGTGGTGAGGAGCTGAAAATTAACCCTACAAATATTCTAATTTTTCAGTGAAGGTATTGTTGGCAGGTTTTGATTCCACAAGGCAAATATGACACCCTGACCTTGCACTTCATGCTTTTGCCTTGAAGGTTTTTTAGGTTGCTCAGAGCAATTGGTTTTGAAAAAGAGGAGGGATTCGAGTTTTCCAAGTCTAAAGACTTCAAGTTTTCCAACATAAGTAACTTCAGGTTTTGATATATCAGTTACTTCAAAAGGATATGCAAAACCCGATTTGGTCTTGAGAAAGAAGACTTCAGGTTTTGATATATCAGTTACTTCACCAAAGAAACCCAAAGTAAGTAAAGGGACATAACAAACCTGATTTGGTCAAGTAATAGCTTTTTAGGCTTTACAAGAGACAAATTTGGGTTTCCTAGGTAGCACAACTTTTTTTACTTCATAAGCAATCAATAGTGAAAACCTAAAGTAATGAGACATCAAAAGCTTGAAGACCATCTTCAGGTTGTCGAAGGGCATTTTCATGAAAGGATGATTTCCTGAAACCTGAAGGGTATGTGCCCTTCAAGAATGCCACTTTCCAGAATTCCAAAGGCATGGTTCAATTTTTTGAAGGGTCATTTTTGAAGGCCTAAAGGGCTATTTATTTTGGGAAGTCTTTAAGATAAGAGGGAAAAAGGAATCAAGCAAGATGAAGGCTCAAACAAATTATACGAAGGTTTTCCTTTGGAAAATCTTGAGAAAGAAAAGGGCAAAGTCCAAAGCCATAGATAATTCTCACAAGCATTTTGTCCATGGGAAATTGACAAAACAAATGCCCGACTCAACATTGGAAAGGAAATACATAAGGCACATGCATTAAAATAAACCCAAAAAGTAAGAAGTTACGGATGAAAACTTTGAAGCAAGTAATGAGCAATGTGAAGTCCAAAGTAAGTTGCAAGGAGTGCGAAGCCCAATGAGTAAAATGGAAATTTTTGAAAGGAAAATTATGGAAAATAGTCCATGAAAAACAAATGGTCATGGAACATTAAGGTCAATGGTTAGCAAATCCAAAGGCCCAATTATTCAAGGAGAAGTGGCACAAGTACATATAGCTCACATTTAGAACATGCAAAGTGGCCAAACAAAGAATATACACATCTAAGTAGAGTAGTGAATATGCAAAAAAATAATTGGGATAGTCCAAGTTGCAATAAAGAACATGTTGAGCCTTAAATGCAAAGGTTAAATCACTCATGCTTGGCAAGGACATGCAACTACCTCTGATATGGCTCTTTTAGTTCCTAAAGGGATGACTTGAATGCAAGATGGGCTTGAGGGGATTGAGATGACCTTGAAAGATGCATTTCATGGTCAAGGTTGTGTTGGCCAATTTTTGGTCTTACAAGCCAAAATTGGGCACCCCCTCCTTTTTCTTTGTAAAAGTCATCTGATCCATGTTTTGGCTAGATCATCCCTCTGCTGCCTTGTGCAAAATGTTCTCTGTCAGAGCTTTCTCATGAAAAATCTAGGTGTTTCCCTCATTCTACTTTGCCAAGTGTATTTCAGGTTTGTTAAGAGCAATTAGTTCACCTATAGTAGTGTATTTCAGGTTTCCTAAATAACTTTACTTATGAAATTTTCATAAGTCAAGTCACTTGATAAACCCGATTTGGTCTTGGTGGTATAATTCACACTTTGCAAATGTCTTTACTTATAAAGGTTTATAAGTAAAGTCACTTGTAAAACTCGATTTGGTCTTGACAGACCAAATTGGGTTTTCCAAGTGTCTTTACTTATTTGCCTTATCAGTTGAAGTTGATCTAAAACCCAAAGTAGAAGCTCTTAGGAAGTCCAAAATGATTTATCTAGTGCAAATTAGGTTTGTCCAGGTGCATTATTTGTCTACTTTTATAAGTAGAAGTGATTGAAGAACTTGAAATGGTCTAAGCAGTTTCCAAAAGGCAATGGATTTCCTTTAGAGGGCATTTTGACAACTTGAAGGTCGTTTGCAAAAAGTCTAAAGGGTATGTGTCTTTCTAGAGGGCACTTGGGAAAAGAAAGAGGACTTCTTCACTTATCTAAAGGGTCCTTACAGAAATCCTGAAGGGTATGTGCCCTTGTAAAGGCCACTTAGGTAGCACACAAGACCCTTACAATTCTTCTAAAAGGCAACTTTGGACTCAAAGTGTCCTTGCAGAGGGCACCTTAGTCAATGGCAGGACCAAATCAAAAGTTTTGAAGGGGCATTTTGAGGCACAAAGTGCCCTTATGGAGGGCACCTTGAAAAAGATGAAGACCATTTCAGAAAGATCAAAGGGCACTTTTGGATGAAATAAAACCTTGTGGAGGGCAACCAACTGAAGGAGACAAATTACAAAGGCCCGAAGGGCACTTGCCCTTCGAGAAAAGGAAACAAGCGAAAGGATTTTTCCTTCAAACATTTTATCTAAAGGACATGTCAAAGAAAATCCCACCCACAGAAAAGACCCATAAATACAAAGCAAAGAAAAGGCCAAGGCAAAGGAAAAGTTGAAGGAAAGAGATAAAACACGAGCAAAGACAAAGTGAAAAAGATAAAACAAGGAATAGTTCCAGATATTGACAAAGACAAAGGACATAATCAATGACCATTTAGACTAAAACAAGTGGCATAGACAACTCAACAAAAGGAGTTAATACATTTAGGTTGAATATATCCATCGAAAACCAATAAATAGATTGGTTTTCAAACTATAGAGGAGATCAACCCATGTTTTCATGTTTCACCATTAATGCACATCCGGTTATGCTCAGTATTGAAGAGAGCATGGTCCAAGCACAACAACTTGAGGATGGCTTTGTTAGTTGATAGGATTATCCCATGTTTTTTCAGCCCAAGGATAATAGAAGTGATGGTCTGGACATCTACAATATGGCTCTCCCATACACTGTTTGAAGAATATGGTAGCAACATGGTCTCTTGTCCCAGAAGTGTTTGACTCCAACATGGGTCTTTTTTCCTTATTTAATTAGCATCTTGCTCTATATAATTGTAACTTCTCATTTGAGAAAAGATATCTCTCAGCTTGTATGATAACACCCTGAAGGAATTTACCTTGAATTAGAAAGAGCATTTTACCTTCATTTGAGCTTGTACTTTTGCATATGTTTATGGTTTTATCTTGTGTTAAGTCATTTTCTTGTCATGCTTTCATAAGTTTATTCCAGCATATCTAGTGCATAGTGATTTTCTTCTCTTGTAGGTCACAGGAAGTGTCTGAAGAAGTATATGTAAGTGAATAGGCTACGCAACAGTGTGTCTTAGAACACCTCTTATGCTAGTTTCTTCCTCCCTATATCTTCATAGGACCCCCTACTGAAATACTGATGCAAGGAAGTTTTTCTCACCTAAATGAAGTGTATGCTTGTTGTCCATAGTTCAAAGTGTATGCCAAATCTGAGTAGACCAATTGTTTTGGTGCATCACGTCTTAGCTTAGGTCCCATTTTCAGTATTTTTTCTCACTTTTCATCCCCCCCGATTGTTAGCAGTAGGAGATCCAGGGCCTCAAGGTGTATCAAGGGGAGCTATCCACTAATCTAGAGATTCAACCCTCACATTTTCCACCCAAAACAAGAGGGATGTCTCCATTGTGTCACGTGGATGAAGAGAGTTGAGCCTCCATTCAGAGGGTGCAATCCATCACATCAATAGTTTTTGGCACACCCGATGGGATAATTTATGTGTCTTGTAAGCTTTAGGATTGGTGTTGGTCTTAATATTGTTAAAAAAATTAAAAGGAACTATATTCAACACCTATCGACTCCATTTAAGAACCAAGTCTCTGGTTAATGACCAACCTGGCATCCCATGCCAAAGGTCACTATAATATCTTCTTCTAGGGGTGTCCCTTTTGAATTTGTTGAGTTACCTTTGAACTCAAAAAAAAAGGTTGAGGTTTGTAAATACCCACCCTTACATAGCAAGCCATTTTCCTAAGCTAACCATAAAATATACCTACTCAAGGAGACCCCTATTGATTCCTTTCATAGCCATGGTAGCCCTTAGGGCTTTCCCTTTTGTGGCCTTCAATGGTCAAAGTCCCTTGAACCTTCAATAATATGACCCAATTCCAAGGATAACTCTCAAAAGTGTTCCTCCCTTTAGTGGAGAGGGCCCAATCATTGTTATCAAGCATATTAGAAACATAGAAAACCTCTACAACATCCATAATATCACTGAAGAAAATGTAGCCATTAGATTGCTAGCCTGATCCTTAAAAGGAAAAGTTATGGACTGGTATGGGACCTTGCCTATGAGCTCAGTTGGATTATGGAATGAGTTAGGGACCCTCTTAACCAATAGTTTGGGGAAAAAAGTGACCATTTGTCTCTAGCTAAGCATTTAACCACCATGAAGAGAGTCCTACATGAGTTTATGCAAGATTTTAACACTTGGTTCCAAAAGACTTGAGACAAGATCTTGATTCTTATGAGGCCAAACCCAAGCTATGCTTTCCTTTACTACTTGAAGGCCCTAAATAGTGACATTATTGTCATGATACAGTCCATGGGTGGAAACACTCTACTCATTGCTTATGAGATAGCCATAGCTGCTAAAATTTGCCTTGTTCATGTATGAAAGATAGCTCTTAGACCTCCTATGCCACTCTTTCTTGATTTACAGCCCTCAGTCTAGCCTGCTTTACCCACTCTAGTTCCTCTACCTAATCAAGAGAAGTTGGTTTCTACCCCTACAAATGACATCCATGAAGTCAAGATCCTACTATAGAGTGTTACCAATGAGTTAGTTACCCTTAAGAGATAATAAGCTCAGAGTTATAGGCCAAATCAAGGCTACCAGTAGTTTGAGAAAGCAAATAGGCCTCCCTTCCAAAATTATAATCAAGGGAAAGGTCAAATTACATATGTCAAGCCTTATCAAAGCTATAATCTAAATTCCCCTTTATATTCTAAGGCTCTTGTCCCCACTCAAAATAATTTGGTGCAGGAGCAACCCAACTATCCACCCTTGGTGCATGGCCAAGAACAAGTTGCTTATGCAAGTGAGCTACCAAATCAAAGCATGAATGCACAAGGTGATCAAGGAACCCAATTCTAAAATTTTGAGATGTCAACACAATTTAGGATAGACAACAGGCAAGCTCAATCTGATTCCACTCTCATGAATCACTTGGAAGGAGAGTTCTATGGAGTCAACTGTGTGGGGAGCACAAACAATTAGAATGTTGGTGTTGCATCCAACACCAAATCCAAAAGGAGATCCATTGATGAAGCTCAAGTAGTCACTCAAGAACCTACCACATCTCCTTCACCCAATCAAGTAGGAAGTGTACCTGAAGTAGCCCAAAGACCACAAGCAAATCAAAAGTTTCCTAATTATAAACCAACGGTTGTAGGTTTAGCTCCTCAGGTTACACCATAGGTTATGAATGTTCCCTAGGAGAACTCTAAAGGGGGTAATCCTTCAATCAATATAGTTGATTAAATGAAGAAGTTGCACATGAACATTTCATTGTGGGATTCTTTAGCACTATCAGTATAAAAAGATATACTCTAAAAGGAATTGTATGCGCTGGGTGAGCAAGCTATCCCAGTAAGAAATGATAATGTGTTGGTAGTAAATGGGGATCCTCTTATGGCTATTCAAACAAAGAAAGATGAGAAGGTCACTCCCTTATATTTTTCCTTGATTATTGGTGATTTCTTGGTCCATAATTGCATCATTGATAGTGGATCAAGCACATTAGTTATGCCCAAATGCATCGCTGATAAGCTAGACCTCAAGTATGAGCAAATGACCAAAGGATTTCTACAGTTGGATGGATCACCAGCTAAGACCTTGCGAGTGGTAAGAGGCTTGTATCTAACTTTTCATGCCTATCCAACCTTCTCAATTCCCCATGATGTGGTAGTGATAGATGTTCCTCCTTATTCCACATGCAAGATAGGTGGATACTTGGTGGCCAATTGGTCTTACATGGTTTTCAGGAGAAAGTATGGAACTAAAGTAAAGATTGAGTCAGAGCCCATCTACAAGGATCACCTAAAGCCATACTCACCAAAAGTGGTGAATGTGAACTACCAATCATTGATGAAGAAGATTTATAGGTTGATCAATCTCCATCGTCTTTCATTGTAACAGTTGTTGACCTGCTTCTAGATGAATGGGGAAATGACAAATTTGAGCATGATCCTTACAAGTTCATTGAAGAAGCTAGTCTTGGAGTCTACTACATGCATGAGAAAGATGCATTCATGTTAAAATTGATGAAGACAAACCAAGAGGACTATGGTTTATGGCATTTGTTCTTTTATGGATCTAAAAGCAAGTTGGGAGATGGTGGTGGGATAATGCTGGTTTTACCTTCAAAGGATAAATACTTTTCAACTTTTAGGTTTTAGTTCTCCTATACCTACAATGTAGCAGAGTATGAGGCCTTTGTTCATGGCCTAGAATGGGCAAGGAAGAGAGGAATCAAAGAATTGTAGGTGTTTGGAGACAGTGAGTTAATTATGAACCAAGTGAGAGGTCAAAGCTTGACCAAGCACTCCTTACTAAAGTCTTACAAGCAAAGAGTATGGGACCTTATAGAGAACTTCATTACTTTCAACATCACTCCCATTCCAAGAGAGGAGAACAAACATGTTGATAGACTAGTAGTAGTTGGTGCACAGTTTGACAGCCCAAAGGGGATGAGACAAAGCTAGAATCAACATCATTTAAAGGTGATTATGAGGCCCTCCATACCATAAAATGTCACCAATTGGTAGGTGTTTGAAAGTGACCAGCAAATAGCACTTTTCTTGTAGGAAGACGATGAGTTTGTTTCTAAAAATCAATCCAAGCTACATCGCCAGTATGATGGGCAGATTGTTCAACTAAAGACCAACAGGCTTCCCAAAGGTTTGGTAACTCTTGAGAGCATTTTCAATGAAGATGACCAAATCAAGAGAGACAAAGCAAGCATGTCAACCAAAAATAAAAATCATGAAAGGGTAGAGATCTACAAGGATAAGTTGCTTGCACTTGGGAAGGTGTGTACCAATGAGGAAAAGTGTGCTTTCATTATGTTATGTCAAGAGTTGACTGATGTCTTCACTTGGGAATATGGTGATTTGAAGGGCTTTGATCCAAGCTTGGTCTGATGCATCATTGAGCTAGAGGAATCTGCTAAACCCATCAAGCAAAAGCAAAGGCCAATGAATCCAAAGATTGAGCCTCTTATGAAGAAGGAGCTCACCAACTGATGAAGTCTAGGATCATTTTCCCAATCAAACACTCTTCTTGGCAGGCCAATTTGGTCCCTATTAGGAAGAAGAATGGAGAAGTTAGAATGTGTGTGGATTTCAAAAACCTGAATAGAGTCTCACTGAGAGATCACTATCCTCTTCCAAGTATACATAATATTCTTCAGATGGTGATAGGTAGTGAGAGGTTCTCTCTCCTAGATGGATACTTTGAGTACAATCAAATCTTGGTGCAAGAATGTGACCAATACAAGACAACCTTTACCACCAAGTGGGGAACATATGCCTACAAGAAGATGCCATTCAGATTGTCAAATACTGGAGCTACCTCCCAATGTGTTATAGACATGGCTTTCCAATGTTTGATAAATGACATTGTGATGGTTTATCTTGATGATGTGATAGTCTTCTTGAAGGAGGAAAGTGAACACTTGAATCACCTGAGGCAAATCTTCGAAAGGTGTAGAGAGTTTGGCATCTCTCTCAACCCAAAGAAATTTGTGTTTTCCATCCACGAAGGCAAGCTCTTGGGCCATGCCATTTCGAAGGAAGGCATGTCCATTGATCCAAAGAGGGTGAACATCATCTTAGCATTGTCTTTGCCTAACCACAAAAAGGGCCTAAAAATTTTCTTTGGTAAGATAAATTTCATTAGGAGATTCATTATAAACTTTTCTGAGCTTGTTAAGCCACTAAGTTTCATGCTAAGGAAGGATGAGACATTCATATGGATAGTAAGAAGAAGAGAAAGCTTTGAAGGAATCAAGCAAGCAATCGCCCAAGCTCCTACCCTAGCTATTCCAAACTTCTCCATGGAATTCAATCTATACACCTTTATGAATGAAGAGGTGATCTCTGTTATGCTCACTCAAGCAAATGGTGAGAATTTAGAACAACCTCTTGCTTTCTTCAGTGAAGGTTTAGAAGGCTATGAGGTTAGATACACGTATGTTGAGAAGTAGGTGCTTACAGTCATACAAAGTTTGAAGAAGTTCAGACATATGTTGTCTAGTAACAAATTTCACATCATGGTACCACATCCTAGTGTAAAAGACTTCTTGCTGAACTGAGACTTGAATGAGAAAAGGGCAGGTTGGATCACCAAAGTAATGGAGTATGACATAGAGATCAAGACCACCAAGCTAGTAAGAGGAAGAGGGTTGTGTGAACACCTCACTATAGACTTGAAAGAGTCAAAAGAGGACATTTTGGTACTCCATGATAAACCTATAGTAGTTATACCTATAGTCATGAAGATCTAGGCACAAGACATGGTTCATTTCTTTTGAAATGGTGAGTGTCTACAAGGCCTTGATAGGACCAAAAGGAGGTATTTTAGAATCCAATCTCTTATGTCCTAGTTGATGGAGTACTATTCAAAAAATACTTTTTAGGGGTGCTCTTGAGATTCATTGATTCAGACCAGGTTGACAAGGTACTATCTGAGTTTCATGATGGACCAGTTGGTGGCCACTTTGCTCCCAAGGCCACAATTGCAAGGATTATGAGGGCTGGTTACTTTTAGCCCAGTTTGTTTAAAGACACTCATGTCTGGGTGAGGAAATGTCATAATTATGCCTTCTTTGATGGGAAGCAGTGACTAGTTGACATGCCTCTTCATCCTATTCAGATGGAAAAACTATTCGTGCAATGGGGGTTGGACTACATAGGGTTGATCAATCCTCCTTCTAATGCTGGCCACAAGTGGGTTTTGACTACCATAGATTATGTCATAAGGTGAGTAGAGGCCATAGCTTTAAAAGAGGTTAATGAGAGTGCAGTCCTAGACTTATATGAAGGCATAGTGACAAGATTTGGGGTCCCAGCCATAATCATTTCAGACAATGCATTGGATTTCTTGGGCATAAAGATAAATGAGTGGGCATTGAAGTATGGAATCTATCTCAACACTTCTAACTATTATCCATAAGGAAATGGGTTAGCCGAGTCCATAAATAAGAATTTGATTAGGATCATAAAGAGGACAATGGAGGAAAATCAAAGGATTTGGCATGCCAAGTTGAAGACAACTCTTTGGGCAGATATGATCACTCCAAAGAGGGCAATCAAGAATTCACCACACACACTTGTGTATGGAAGGGAATATAGACTTCCTA
Source organism: Torreya grandis (assembly GCA_037957365.1). Taxonomy (NCBI): domain Eukaryota; kingdom Viridiplantae; phylum Streptophyta; class Pinopsida; order Cupressales; family Taxaceae; genus Torreya; species Torreya grandis. The sequence goes on along the minus strand of JARHVA010001279.1, from coordinate 3,402,503 downwards.
TCTCACTTGAGTTACCAGCCTTGGATCTTGCCCATTGATTGCAATTGATGGAGAGTGACAACCTAGAAGTCAAGTATTGTGAGCTAATGGAGCTTCAAAAAGTTAGAGACTAAGCCATGGATTCCATGACCAGCCACCAATAGCAAACAAAGAAGCATTTTGACAAAAGGTCTATGCCAAGGAGCTTCTTAGAAGGTGACATTATCTTAAAGTGGGATGAGGACCGAGCCAAGCTTGGGAGCCATAGAAAATTTGACACTTTGTGGAGTGGCCCATATGTCATCAACCAATGCAAGCAACACAATGCTTTCCAACTCTCCAAGTTGTATGGTGAACAACTACATATCCCCATCAATGGGATATACCTTAAGCATTGCTACTAAGATTTTTTTGTCATGTACATAGTTCTCATAGTTTTTCCTCATTTTCCCTAAGTGTTGTTATGCATATGTGTAGTGTTTTTAGCCTTTGTGTGTGTTTTTTCTTGGTTGTTTGGGGTAAAATATTTGTTGGTCCATAGGTCCTCACAAGGCTATTGTTGACTTCTCCAAGATATATCTTGACTCCATGCCCAATGGAATTTATGGCTACCAATCTTTCCAAGCATAGCAGGCATGCTTCCCCTATGAGTTGCCAATTGTGTTGACCATTTTTTGGTCTTGCAAGCCAAAATTGGGCACCCCATCCTTTTTCTTTGCAAAAGTCATCTGATCCATGTTTTGGCTAGATCATCCCTCTGCTACCTTGTGTAAAATGTTCTCTACCAAACCTTTCTCATGAAAAAGCCAGGTGTTTCCCTCATTTTACTTTGCCATGTGTATTTCGGGTTTGTCAAGAGCAATTACTTCACCTACAGTAGTGTATTTTGGGTTTCTCAAATGACTTTACTTGTGAAATTTTCATAAGTCAAGTCACTTGATAAACTCAATTTGGTCTTGGTGGTGTAATTAGGACTGTATAAATGTCTTTACTTATAAAGGTTTATAAGTAAAGTCATTTACAAAACCCGATTTAGTCTATACAAACCAAATTGGGTTTTCTAAGTGTCTTTACTTATTTGCTTTATCAGCTGAAGTTGATGTAAAACTCAAAGTAGAAGCTCCTGGGAAGTTTGAAATGGTCTATCTAGTGTAAATTAGGTTTGTGCAGGTGCATTACTTGTCTACTTATATAAGTAGAAGCAATTGAAGAACTTGGAATGGTCTAAGCAGTTTGTAAAAAGCAATGAATTTCCTTTGGAGGGCATTTTGATGGCTTGAAGGATGTTTGTAAAAAGTTTGAAGTGTAAGTGTCTTTTCGGAGGGCACTTGGGAAAAGAAAGAGGACTTCTTCACTTTTTCGAAGGGTCATTTTAAGATTCCTGAAGGGAATGTGCCCTTATGGAGGGAACTTAGGTAGTGCATAGGACCCTTAAAATTATTTTGAAAGGCAACTTTGGACTCAAAGTGTCCTTGCGAAGGGTACCTTGGTCGGTGGTAGGACCAAATCAAAAGTTTCAAAGGGAGATTTTGAGGCACAAAGTGCCCTTATAGAGGGCACCTTGAGAAAGATGAAGACAATTTCAAAAATCTTAGAGGGCACTTTTCGATGAAAGAAACCCTTGTGGAGGGTAACCAGCTGAAGGAGACAAATTGAAAAGGCTCAAAGGGCACTTGCCCTTCAGGAAAAAGATGCAAGTGAAAGGAGTTTTCCTTCGAACATTTTGTCTAAAGGACATGTTGAAGAAAAGCCCCCCCATAGAAAAGACCCACAAAGAGCAAGCAAATAAAAGGCCAAGGCAAATGAGAAGTCGAAGGAAAGAGACAAAACATGGGCAAAGACAAAGCAGAAAAGATAAAATAAGGAATAGTTTTAGCTACTGACAAAGATAAAGGACAGAATCAATGACCACTCAGACTAAGATAAGTGGCATAGACAACTCAGTAGAAGGAGTTAATATATTTAGCTAGAATATATCTACTGAAAACCAACAAATAGATCGGTTTTCAAACTATAGAGGAGAGCAACCCATGTTTTCATGCTTCACCATTAATGCACAACCAGTTATGCCCAACATTGAAGAGAGCATGGTCCAACCACAACAACTTGGGGATGGCTTTGTCAGTTGATAGAAAGAGTATCCCATGCTTTTACAGCCCAAAGACAATAGAAGTAATGGTTTGGACATCTATATCATGGCTCTCCCCTACATAGTTTGAAGAATATGGCAGTAATATGGTCTCTTGTCCTAGAAGTGTTGGACTCTAGTATGGGTCTCCTTTCCTTGTTCTATCAACATTTTACTCTATATAAATTTAACTTCTCATTTGAGAAAATATATCTCTCAGCTTATATGGTGAAGCCCTGAAGGAATTTGCCTTGAATTACAAAGAGCATTTTACCTCCATTTGAGCTTGCACTTTTGCATATGTTTATGGTTTTATCTTATGTTAAGTCATTTTCTTCTCATGCTTTCACAAGTTTATTCCAACATATCTAATGCATAGTGATTTTATTCTCTTACAAGTCACATGAAGTGTCTAAAGAAGTGTTTTCAAGTGAATAGGCTACGCAATAGTGTGTCTCATAACACCTCTCATGTTAGTTTCTTCCTCCTTGTATCTTCATAGGAACCCCTACTGAAATATTGATGTAAAGAAGTTTTTATCACTTGAATGAAGTGTATGTTTGTTATCCATGGTTCAAAGTGTATGACAAAGTTGAGTAGACCAATTGTTTTAGTGCACCACCTCTTAGCTTAGGTCCCATTTTTAATATTTTCTCTCCCTTTTCATCCGCCCCCATTGTTAGCAATAGGAGATCCAGGGCCTCAAGGTGCATCAAGGGGAGTTAACCCCTAATTTAGAGATTCATCCCTCATTTTTGCCACCCATAGCAAGAGGGATGTCTCTATTGTGTCATGTGGATGAAGTTATTTGAGCCTCCCTTTAGAGGGTGCAATCCATCGTGTCAACAAGTAGTGGTAATGACAGGAATCAGTAGTCATCAATGACTGAGCAACTTCTTCCCTCTTCCCATCTTCTCATGTGGCCCATTCTCTCTCTCCCCATCTGTCTATAAATATCTCACAATTTTCCATTATAAAGGCCCCAATTTTTAAGAATTTTATCGTCTTACTGGGAGATGGTTGCTCATTGAGTCATTTACAAAAATGTGCTCCTTTGACCAAGTTAAACCCTTTCAAGATATTGTAAGAACTACCTCTTGAATGTAATGAGATGATTTCTTTGCCTATTTCTTATCTTCGATTAGTGATTTAGTATGCTTATGCTTGGTGGATTTGTGAAGGAGTGTATTCCTAGTCCATTAGCCTTCTACTTACCTCTTTGAAGTATTTTTGAGCTTTTTCAGGGCTAGATTAGTGTTCTCCCTGAACCTCTTCCAGCGTGTGTTTACTTGATCTTAAGATAGTGCAAGTCCAAATTGTCTCATGAATGATCTAGTGTGGGTTCAATCATAGATGAGTGGTCATTTAAATTTGGTGCATCACTTGGTTAGCCTTCTTAGGAGCCCTTATCTCCCTTCTAACCCTTTTCCCTATGAAGCATTAATTTAGCAGTAGTTTTAGGTGATCCACCAAAAGGAACTAGCCTCTTTAAAAAGCCTAGAGGCTCAACCTCACCATAGGATACCCACATCCTAAGGTTTTTCCCATGTTTATGGTTGGAAATGGGAGAGATTGAAAAACTCTCCAACAAGGGTGCAATTCCAAGCTATAATAGGTACAACTACGTTTCCACTTCCACAATAGCTTTAAAACTTTCCTTAGTGAGTCACCCAAGTTACAAAATATTTTAATAAATTTTAAAATGTTTTTAGGGTATTGAATGGCCCTCAAACCCCTAAAAAACTGCTCAAACACAAATCACCCCAACTAGAATAAATTAAATAAAATACTATCAAACCCTAAAAGATGGTTTCTCTTGCATGCCACCCTTCAAGATGGGTCTTCAACCTCCTCAAACAATTTGCCCCACTTGAGAACTTATAAAAATAATTTTCCAAATTAATTTCCTTAATTTCAGCCTTCAATATTTTATTATTTGCCTCAATCAACTGAAACTTCAAAAATTTGTATCTTCCAGAATATGTGGAATTTCAATCCAAAAGTTAGCTCAAAATGATCACAAAAATAGTAGATTTAAAACAAAATTAGAATCAAAAAATTTCCTCCATGGGAAGTCCCCTAAAAGTTATTTCAAAGTTCCAAAAACCCTAGTTATAGCCCTACATTCCTCCAAACTTGAAAATAGAGCTTAATTGTGTAACCAAATAATGAGAAATCAATGCAAACATCTCTCCAAGGTATTCAATTTGCCTTTGAAGGTGGTGTTATAAAAAACCTTTATAGATTCAATTGCATGCAATCATACAAATATGAAGCACAATTATATCCCTTGAATAGAGCTACCCTGAATGTAGGAATGGAGGTTTTCATCCCTGAACCCTTGTCACACTTGAAGGTTTTCATTTCCAAGTTGTGGTGAACAAGCTTGACACACTTGATTATCAATTTCAATATTTAAAATGCATAACTCCTTCAAATGAGACTCTCATTTCCTTTTATATCTCTCCTTCAAGTGTGGCACTAAAAATAAGGAGGGAGAGTTTACATTTTTCCTTAAAAAATATATTATAATAAGCTTTCTTATAAAATTAACTTTTAGGCCTTAAGTGCCCATGACCCTCAAAAGGTCCCAATTTAAGTGAGTCACAAATTAGACTATTATTAATTTAAGAATTTAAGAATACTTTTTATTTTAATAATAATATGATTTTAATTTCAAAATGGGGAAATTACATAAAGACCTATCATTACAATTCATTTAAAGGCAATAGCCAAAACAGTTGAAGGAACACAAGGGAGTTTCATTTTATAAGGGTTAAATAGAAAATGGTTGAACCAGAATAAAGCATTGTAGATGATTCAAGATATTTTGATGTACATGGACAGAACCTATGTAACCAATTCTCACAAAACTCCAATGTATGAACTTGGACTAATCTTGTGGAAGGACTACATAATCCATGGTTCAAAAATAAAGGATAGGTCTTTGGTTGTTATTATTGAACTTGTATGTTGTGAACAAGGTAGGGAAGTTATCAACCAAGGTTTAATGTGCAATATTATCAATATGCTTATGGAACTAGGTTTTTCTATTACCTAGGATGATTTTGAGAAACATTTCCTGGATGAGGCTTCAAATTTCTATTCTATTGAATCCCAATATATTATTGAATGCTCTAATTGTGGGGACTATCTCCAAAAAGCTGAGAGAAGGTTAAATGAAGAGACATAGAAGGTTTCACACTATCTAAACATAAAGATTGAGGTTAAGATTGTGAATGTTGTAGAAAGAGAAATGATAACAAATCATATTCAAAGACCAATGTATATGGAGGATTTAGGAGTGGTTGGCATGCTTGTGGATGATAAGTATGATTATTTACATCGCATGTCCAACTTGTTTCATCAATTTCCTAAAGGTCTTGTCACCATCCAAGATGTAATGACTTCTCATTTGCGTGAAATAGGGAAGCAATTGGTAACTGATCTAGAGAGGCTGAAAGATCTAGTGGACTTAGTTCAACATATTCTTGATGAGAAGTACAAGTATACTAATATTATAAACACATCATTCAATAATTATATGGCCTTCCTAAATTCTAAGAATTCATATTTTGAGTTTTTGTAAAGTGAAATTTTAATAAAAAGGTCCTACATTGCAAATCCTGCCTAAAAATTGCCAAGACCCTGTGGGAGGACTATGGATCCTCCCAAATACGTGTTAGGGCATTGTTGACACAGTGAATTGAACCCTAGACAAGAGGCTGAGCTCCTACCTTCCACACGTCAAAATGGAAACTCCCCTCTTGCATGTGGGCAAGGCAAAACTGGGGGAAGAGTCTCTAGATAAGAGCTAGCTCCCTTTGATGCATCTGAGTTATTCCAATAAGTGCTAATATATATAATGGGGGGGATGAAAAGGGAGAAGGATTATAGGAAAACAAAATCTAATCTAAGAGGGTGATGCACCAAATAATTTTGACCTACGCACACTCACACTCTGAACTATACAAACACATACATACAATTTAACTGGTAAAAGGACCAGACTGCAAGAAGCTTGATAGGGAAGCTTTAATGGAACATACAGAAAAAGGGACTTACTATAGGCATTGTAAGAAAAGCACACTGTCTAGTAACCTCCTTCTGCCTTTGCACTCCAGATACAACTCTTCTTGTCACCTGTAGGAATGGCACCTTATAGATACCAAGTGCATCGATGTCAACCCTGTGAAAGCATTAAGAAGCAATGACTGAACACAAGACTAACACTCAGACACACTCAAAGAGATATCTAACCAGAATAGAGGTAAAATGTATTTTTTATTGATTTCAGGTGAAAATTGCCAGGGCTTCACCTTACAATGTGAAATATCCCTCTTTTAAAATGAGAAGTTACAATATATATATAGAGAAGAGAGAACAAAAGTGCCTCTTTTGAAAAAAAAATTGTGCCCTTTGACAAGTGGCCCATGTGCATCTCGAGGGCATTGGGAAGAGGAAACCGCTAAAATATAAATGTTGTGTCAACTCTAATTTTGACTTCAGGCATTTAAAAACATAGGCCACACCATTTCTCCACAAACAAGACTGCTCCTTGAAGGCACCCACGTGGTTTGTCTGCTCATAAATGCAAAATGGAGAAAAAGGGGTCATGCCATTCACTGTTTGCGTCCCTTAATGACCACTTGGAAAACACTACTCCAACTGCTAGAATAACTCCTTGAGCTAACATCTTCCTCCACTACTTGGACTATTTTGTCTATTTCTGCACTTGGCTCTTCTATCTTTTCCTTGCCTTGTCTCTTCTGGCTTCTTTGGCCCTCAGGGCTATCTTCTCAACCTTGCTAGCTCCTTGGGCTCTTTATCTCTTTGTTATTTGGGCTCCTTTCTAGTTAGCACTCAAGAATTTAAAGATCAAACAGCTATTTTTCTGCTGTAAAATTGATGTTCACGGGCCTGTCACTGTTTAAAAACCAACAGCTAGTCTATTCCCCTGAAATTAACAGCTTTAGAGACGTCACCATCCTTGGCAATTCCTTCGGTCTTTTCTCTTGATTCGACCTTTTGTAGCTCCCTTACCTTTGAGCTTTTACTTTGGACCCTCTCAAAGGGAAGGTGTCCCTTCAGCTTTGGAGAAGTGCCCCTTCTTTTGGTAGTTGAGAGTCCCCCGCAAGGGCAACTGCCCTTTGGGGTCCTTCGGCGGCCTTTTCTCTTCGGCTATCTTCCCGCAAATAAAATGTCTGCAAGAATTATTTTGACCATTTTGCTTTACCCTTCGGCATTCCTTCAGGTTTTCTTCCCATGGACTTTTCCTTGAATTTCTTCAGACATTTTGTCTGAAGGAATTCCTTCGAACTAAAAGTCTAAAAGAAATCATTCTATGCCTTAGTCTTTTTACTTGCTTTTATTTGGGATTTCTTACTCATAGCCCTTCTGAATTTCTTCAGACTTTTGGTTCAAAGGAATTCCTTCAGACAAAAATTTTGAAGGAATTATGTCTTTATTTTTTGCCTTTGACTGCCTTCGAAAAGTGCCCTTCGGGAAAATTGGAAATGACCCTTCCGAAGGGTACTTTCTTTACCTTAAACAAATTTTTTGAAAGAAACTTAGCTTTTCAACTTTTCTCTGTAGCCTCGTTGCAAATGTTCCCTACCCTCCACAAGGGCAATTGAGTCTCGAACTACCCTTCGCAAGGTCACTTGAAATGGTCCATTTTGTGCCTAAGTGGGAACTTGTCTCATTCGAACTGAGCCATTGAACCAATTGAATGAGACAAACTGTTGAATTGAGCCCTTGAAACAAGTCGTTGAAGCAAGCCGTTGTACCAATTGAATTTGAGCCAATTCAACTGAATGGTTCAATGGTCCAAAGAAACTTTGTAGAAGCTCCTTTCATTCCTTAAACTGGTTCTTCATCTGCCAAAGGACTTTCTTGCAGAGTCTGTAGAAAACATGCCTGCAGAGTCGGTAGGAATTCTCTGCAGAGTCGATAGGAATTCTCTATAGAGTCTGTAGAAATGGGCCTGTAGAGTCTGTAGGAATTCTCTGCAGAGTTCGTAGAAATGGGCCTACAGAGTCCATAAAAATCGGCTTGTAGAGTCCATAGAAATTCTAGACTTGTGCAAAATCAAAAAATGAACTGGCTCAGAATAGTAGGGAGAGAAGGGGACTGATTTTTGGCCTGTTGGACCAAAAATGATCAACAAATTGGTGACTCCCAAGGGAAGCATGCCTGCTATGCTTAGAAACTAGTTGCCTTAAAGTCCATTGGGCATAGATTTAGAATGTAACTTTGAAAAAGTTAGCAACAACCTTGAGATATCCAAGAATCAAACACGAAGGTTTACCCCAAAAGGAAATTAAAACACACACAACACTAAGAAAACTATTAACATGTGCAAAAGGTACTTAGGGAAAATAAGAAAAAAGCAAGGAAAATATATACGTGACGGAAGAAGGGCTCAGTGGTAATTCTTAAGATGTATCCCATTAACTGGGATATATAATTCTTCACCATCCAACCTGGAGAGTTGGAATGCATTATGCTGCTTGCACTGAGTGATGACATATGGACCACTCCATAGGGCATCGAACTTTGCATGCTTTTCAAGATTAGCTCAGTCTTCATCCCATTTCAAGATGATGTCTCCTTTAGAGAAACCTTTTGATGAATATTTCTTGTCGAAGTGTCTTTTTGTTTGTTATTGGTAGCTGGTCATAGAAGCCATAGCCTGGTCTCTTCTCTCTTGGAGTTTCATCAGCTCGCATAACCTAACCTCCATGTTATTGCCTTCTTCTAATTGTAGCTGGTGAGTGAGGTCCAAGGCTAGCAACTCAAGTGAAATGGGGAGCCTAGCTTCCCTTTCGTATACGAGCATGTACGATGAGTTACCAAGTGCCCTATTTGGGGTGACCCTATCTGCCCACAGGGCCATTTTCAACTTGGCATGCCAAGTCCTCTAATTTTCCTCCATGGTTCACTTGATGATCTTGATTAGATTCTTATTTGTAGATTTAGCCAACCCATTCCCCTGTGGGTAGTAGTTGGATGAAGTGCTAAGATAGATACCATATCTCAGTGCCCATTCACTTGTTTTAGTTCCCAAAAAAGATAATGCGTTATCTGAGATTATGGTAGCTGGAACTCTAAACCTCGCCACTAGATCTTCATAAAAATCCAGGACTACACTATCGTTAGCTTCCTTCAAAGCAACAGCCTCTACCCACCTTGTGAAATAATTTGTGGCAGTCATGACCCACTTGTGTCTAGCACTGGAGGGAGGGTTAATCATCCCTATGAAGTCAAGGCCCCATTGCATGAATGGCTGCTCTACTTGAATAGGCTATAAAGGCATGGCAGCCAACTACTATTTTCCATCAAAAAGAGTGCACTTTTGGCACTTTCATACCCAGGCATGGGTGTCCCTAAAAAGAGTAGGCTAGAAGTAACTAGCTCTCATTATTCTTGCCACTGTAGCCCTAGGAGCAAAATGACCATCAACTAGCCCATCATGGAACTCAGACAGCAACCTATCAGCCTGACTTGAGTCTTAGCATCTTAAAAGGACTCCTAAGAGATCCCTTCTGAGCAACACTCCATCAATCAGGACATAAGAGAGACACTAGAGTCTGAAATGCCTCCTCTTGTTCCCATCAAGGCCCTACGAACACTCACTAGTGAGAAGGAAATGCCTCATGTCTGATGTCCAATCCTTCATGATAGTTGGTTCTTCTATTGTAGCTGCATCATAAATTAGCATACTATCCTCTTTTTATTGCTTAAAGTCTATAGCAAGGTGATCACACAGGCCTCTCCCTCTTACCAGTTTGGTGATCTTGATATCCACATCATATTCCATCACCTTAGTGATCCACCCTACTCTCTTTTCATTCAGGTCTCAGTTGATCAAGAAATCCTTGATGCCAAGACATGGAACCATGAGGTGGATTCTACTATTGGACATCATATGCATAAATTTCTTTAGACTCTGTATGACCGCCAAGACTTTTTGTTGACGCAAAAGATTGCACCCTTGGTAGGAGGCTGAGTTCCAGCCTTCTTCACGCAACAATGGAAACTCCCCTCTCGCCTGTGGGACTGGGGAAGCTGGAGGGGAGAGTCTCTAGGTAAGGGCTAGCTCCCTCTGATGTATCATTTAGGCCCTGGTTTCTCCTACTGCTAAAAAATAAAATGTAAAAAGGGGGGATGAAAAGGGAGAAGGAGATGCTGAAAACAAAGCCTAAGCCTAAAAAAAAGAAAAGGTGATACACCAGAAAAAAGGTGACCCACTCAGGCCCAAACATACACTTTTCACCAAAAGAAGCGCCTATACATTTCATCCGTCATGAGAGAACCTTCTACATCAGTGGGTTAGAGGTCCATGGAGATACAAGGAGGGAATAACTACTAGAGGCATTCTGAGACGCAATGTAGCAGCCTATCCACTTCACCTATACTTCTCTAGGGACACTTCTGACAGACTTGTAAAAGGAAAACTCAAAAATGCACTAGATGTGCTAAAATCATTCTGCAAAAAACATTAAGAAAATGACTTAATATAGAATCAAGGCATAGACACATACTATAAATGCAAATCTCATAATGGAGGTAAAAATGTTGTATTTTGATTCAAGGTAAAATTTGCCAGCTCTGCCTTACAAGCCCAAGAGATTTTTAGGCAGGGTTTGCCTTAAGGTCGAGAGCAGATCCTTTCTCAAATGAAAAGATTACAATATATAGAAAAGAGGATGAGAAACTTGGCATTTTTTGTGAAGGATCTTGGCATTCATTTTCTGTCAGTGGCCCATGTGCATTCTAAATCTTGGGAAGAGGAAACCACTATTACTGATGTCATTCTTCTAGAAGAGGCTTGCTGGAACCAAGCTGCACAATCACCCAAATTGAATTTGGCATTCAAACATTAATGTTAGGACATGGTCGTGCCTCTATTCTGCCAACAGACTACGGTTTATCTTCTTCCAATGCCAATTTGGAGAAAAATAGGTCACGTCGCTCAATAACTCTCCATCTCTTCGCCACTTAGATGCTTTGTCTTTTTTTGCCTTTTGTCTTCTTCTTACTCTTTCAGCCCTCGAGGGCGATCTTCTGGTAGGTCGTTGCATTCCTTGGGCTTTTCCATGCTTAATGCTCAAACAATTTAAAAACAAACAGGTAATTCATTTGCTTAATTTTGACAGCTTTCAAGACGTCACCATCCTCAGCAAAAGTCATCGGGCCTTTTCTGAGCTTCGGGCTTCTCTTTTTCTGCTTTGTCTTTTTTGTCAAGCTCCTTCACTTTAAACTGGCGGCCTCCTTGAACCAAGCCGTTGAACCAAAATTGGTTCAATCAGTTCAATGGTTCAACCACAAGGTGTTGAACTGAGCGATGAACTCTTGCATTGAACCAAAGGCCATTGAACCATTGAACTAAACCAAAGCATTGAACCTGAGCCTTTGAACTGGTGCATTGAACCAACTGATGATCTTTGCCGATGAACCTTGAACTAATTGAACCAAGTGCCTGTAGAGTGCGTAGAACTCTTGGACTTGTGCAAAATCAAAAATAAATTGGCCTCAAATAGCAGGGGGAGAAGGGGACCGATTTTTTGCCCTATTGGGCAAAAATGGTCAACAGATTGGTGCCTCCCAGGGGAAGCATGCCTACCATGCTTAGAACCTAGTTGACTTAAAAATCCATTGGGCACGGAGTCAGATTGTAACTTTAAAATAGCAAGAGCTTCCAATAAATTCTAAAATCAAACATGAAGCTTTTTACCCCACATGCAAAGGGAAACACACAAGGCTAAAAACACTACCTATGTAACTACACTTAGGGAAAGCAGGAAAGAAACTAAAATCAAACTACTATGTACAACTAACCAAGAATAATTGCCTCCCTCCTGGATCGAAGGGAAAATTTCTTAAGTCCCCTTCCTGGCAAGAAGACTTATGGTGCCAGGCAAGTAGCTAAATGAAAAGGAGATTTGGTGATTTGCTCCTCTTGCCTGTCACCTGGATTGGCTGGAATCTGAGTGGATCAGATTCTAACATGATTTCAACATATATATACTCTGCTTATCCTTGGAAGATTGTTGAATGTTGGTTCTTCATATTGGTGCTCTTCACCAAGAAATCAGTGGTTGTTGGCTCATCACCATTAGCCCTTTGACATGTACATTCCCTCTACAATGCATCATGGTCTGACTTGTTTCCTTTGGCCTCATTATAGACTCTGTCAGACTCACCTTCTGCTCCCTCTTGGCCTTCTTAAAGAAAGGTGACTGTGGTGATGTTTGAAATGGACTCCCAAAATGATTGCTCATCCCACAGAACATCACCTCTTTGTTCGAGGCTTTCTTCTTCAAGGCTTTCCTCAAGGGAGACCAGCCTCTCCTTTTCCTCCTCTAACTCAAGCTCTTCAGTGTAGTCATCCTCCTCATCAAAGCAACAAGGAAGTTCATCGAACAAGGGGGAAGAGAGCTCACCATGCTTTTGTTCCTCTTCGTATTGCTGGAACATCTGCATATATGAATGCCTTGAGTCTTCTCCATTGCTGATGAGGTCTTCACAAGGAGCCTCCATGATGATTCCACCTTCGTTGTCACTCATGATAGCCTCTTGAAGAACTACAAATCGGATCTTCTTCTCCTCACTCACCTCCTACAGAATAGGTTCTTCCTTGAGAAGGGGTGAAGTGGGACAACTATGTGGAAGAGCACTTCATCAATATCAGGTGCACCCTAATAGCTCTCTTAGAAGTGTGTAGATGGGGTGTGTTCAGACATAGAATGTGTTGTTTGGTCTGAACCGTCCATCACACATTGGCTGAGGAATCGATCCTTGGATTCCAACTCAGCAATTCTCCTAGCCAGATCCTCTTGGAAGAGCTTTTCTTGGAGGTCACCATCATCATCCTCTTCAAAGCTCTGGGCTGGTTCCTAGCATTCCTTCATCCAGCTTGGAATCTGCACATCACGTTGAAAGACTTGGGGAGGTTGAGGAATGTAAGGAAGAGATTGTTGATGCACTGGAAGAGTATCTAGAAGAGGGACGTGCTAGCTAGTGGTATTCCCCCCAATGGAAGATTCACAATATAAAGAATTGGGAAGATTGATCTCCATGGGGGGTTACTCTGATGCCCTTTGATGTTGGAAAGCCAGTTGCATGGGATTGAGAGTAGATGCATAAGATGAGCTGGAGTGGGCGAGTGATATCTGATAGAAAGGATTTTGTGCAAAAGAGGGGGCTTTCTTCAGAATAGGAGGGGGCACATAATGTTGATTTCCTTGAATAAATGGATTTCTCCATTTTTCTACCTCCTCCTCCATGGATTACAGGGCCTGAGCTTGCCTAAACAAACACTCCTCTTCATACATCAGCTCCTATTGATACTTGTACTACTCTTCCAGTTTGTTAATCTCCATTAACTGCCTCTCAAATTCCAACACCACCTCCCTTATCGTTGCAGGGCAACTAGGAGAGCTGCTTGAGGGGATTGCATAAATATCTAGAGCCTGATCATAGCCATATGAAGGAATACAAGGTCCATTATTTTGTGTAAAATAATTATACATATAAAAGTTAGATTTTTGATGGCACCAGGCTGCTTAACCAGCAGATTCAACTCGGAGTCGCCATTAGTGTTTGATGCAAAGCCTCCAAAGGCTGGTCATTTGAAGAACACACCAAAAATTCTTCAACTCTTTGGACAAAACTTGTCCCGGTTGGTCCCACCGGGCGTGCCGAAAATTGTTGACGTAGAAGATTACACCCTTGGCAGGAGGTTGAGCTCCAACCTTCTTCATGCAATAATGGAAACTCCCCTCTCACCTGTGGGACCAGAGAAGCTAGAGGGGAGAGTCTCTAGGTAAGGGCTAGCTCCCTCTGATGTATCATTTAGGCCCTGGTTTCTCCTACTGCTAACAAATAAAATGTAAAAAGGGGGGGATGAAAAGGGAGAAGGAGATGTTGAAAACAAAGCCTAAGCCTAAAAAAAAAGAAAAGGTGATACACCAGAAAAAAGGTGACCCACTCAGGGCCAAACATACACTTTTCACCAAAAGAAGCACCTATACACTTCATTCATCATGAGAGAACCTTCTGCATCAGTGGGTCAGAGGTCCATGGAGATACAAGGAGGGAATAACTACTAGAGGCATTTTGAGACACACTGTAATAGCCTATCCACTTCACCTATACTCCTCTAGGGACACTTTTGATAGACCTATAAAAGGAAAACTCAAAAATGTACTAGACGTGCTAAAATCGTTCTGCAAAAAACATTAAGAAAATGACTTAATACAGAATCAAGGAATAAACACATACTATAAATGCAAAGCTCAGAATGGAGGTAAAAATACTATATTTCGATTCAAGGTAAAATTCGGCAGCTCTGCCTTACAAGCTCGAGAGTTTTTTGGGCAGGGTTTGCCTTAAGGCCGAGAGTGGATCCTTTCTCAAATGAAAAGATTACAATATATAGAAAAGAGGATGAGAAACTTGGCATTTTTTGTGAAGGATCTTGGCGCTCATTTTCTGTCAGTGGCCCATGTGCATTGTGAATCTTGGGAAGAGGAAACCACTATTACCGATGTCATTCTTCTGGAAGAGGCCTACTAGAACCATGCTACACAATCACCTAAATTGACTTTGGCATTCAAACATTAATGTCAGGACATGGCTGCGCCTCTTTTCTGCCAACAGACTGTGGTTTGTCTTCTTCCAATGCCAATTTGGAGAAAAATAGGTCACGTCGCTCAATAACTCTCCATCTCTTCACCACTTGGATGCTTTGTCTTTTTCTGCCTTTTGTCTTCTTCTTACTCTTTCAGCCCTCAGGGGCGATCTTCTAGCAGGTCACTGTGTTCTTTGGGATTTTCCATGCTTGACACTCAAACATTTTGAAAACAAATGACTAATTCATTTGCTTTAATTTGACGGCTTTCAAGACGTCACCGTCCTCGACAAAAGTCATCGGGCCTTTCCTACGGCCTTTTTTGAGCTTCAGGCTTCTCCTTTTCTACTTTGTCATTTTTGTCAGGCTCCTTCGCTTTGAACTGGCAACCTCCTTGAACCAAGCCGTTGAACCAAAATTGGTTCAATCGGTTCAACGGTTCAACCACAAGGCATTAAACCTAGCGATGAACTCTTACATTGAACCAAAGGCCATTGAACCACTGAACTGAACCAAAGCATTGAACCTAAGCCTTTGAACTGGTGTATTGAACCAATCGATGATCTTTGCCGATGAACCTTGAACTGATTGAACCAAGCGCCTGCAGAGTCCGTAGAACTCCTAGACTCGTGCAAAATCAAAAATAAATTGGCCTCAAATAGCAGGGGGAGAAGGGGACCAATTTTTTGCCCTGTTGGGCAAAAATGGTCAACACTTGCTTCTCCACATATGTGTATCTGACCTCAAAACCCTCTAGGCCTTGGCTAAAAAATGCAATTGGTTGCTCAAGGTTATCACCATTTGCTTGGGTAAGCATGGCAGAGATTATCTCTTCATTGTCAAAAGTGTAGAGGTTGAAATCTTTGGTGAAGTCAGGGTTGATCAAAGTAGGAGCCCAGGCTATGGCCTGCTTGATTTCTTCAAAACTATCCTTTCTTTGTACTATCCATGTGAACTCCTCACCCTTCCTCAGCATAAAGGTCAACGGCTTGACCACCTTCGCAAAATTTGGGATAAATCTATGGATGAAATTTACCTTGCCGAAGAAGTTTTGCAAGCCTTTCTTGTGCTTAGGCAAGGACAGCTCCAGGATGGAGCAAACTCTCTCTGGATCAATAGTTAACCCTTCCTTGGAAATAATGTGGCCAAGGAGTTTCCCCTCATAGACAACAAACACAAATTTCCTAGGGTTGAGAGAGATACCAACTCTCTACACCTCTCAAATATTTGTCTGAGGTGTTTTATGTGTTGGCTTGCTTCTTTGGAGAAAACTATCACATCATCAAGATATACCAGCACAGTGTTATTTATCAAGCCTCGAAAGGCCATGTACATGGCTCATTGGAAAGTGGCACTAGCATTAAACAGTCCGAATGGAATTTTTCTGTAAGCAAACGTCCCCCATTTGGTAGTTAAGGCTATCTTGTGTTGGTCACAGTCTTGCACCAAAATCTGATTATATCATGAATACCCATCTAGGAGGGCGAAATGCTCGCTGCCTATCACCATTTGAAGGATCTGCTCCATGCTTGGGGGAGGATAATGGTCTTCCAAAGAGACTTTTTTGAGGTCTCTAAAATCAATGCACAGTCTAATCTCCCCATTCTTTTTTTAGAAAAGAACAAGATTGGCCAGCCAAAAAGAGTGTTTGATTGGAAATATTATCCTAGACTCAATCAACTTGGTGAGTTCCTTCCACATGAGAAGCTCAATCATTGGGTTGACAGGCCTCTGCTTCTGCTTGATTGGCCTGGTGCCTTCTTCCAGCTCAATGGTATGCTGGGCCAGACTTGGGTCAAAACCCTTCAAATCACTATACTCCCAAGCGAAGACATCAACAAATTCTTGGCACAACAAGATGAAGGTCTGCCTTTCATAGTCTGTGCACACTTTCCCAAGTGTAAGTAGCTTATCTTTGAATATTTCAACCTTCTCATGGTGCTCCTCCTTCATTGCAATGCATGCCTTGTCTCCTTTCAACTGGTCATCTCTATTGAAGATACTTTCTAGAGTAACCAAACCTTTGGGGAGCTTATTGTTCTTCAGCTGAACAATTTGGCTGCCATATTGCTACTATAGCTTTGCTTGGTTTTTAGCTACAAATTTAGCTTCTTCTTATAAGAAGAGCACTATTTGTTGGTCACTGTCAAAGACTTGCCAGTTGGTGATGTTGTTACGTACAGAAGGCCAGATTACTACCTTCAAGTGGCGTGAGCTATGGTCTCGGCCTATTTCCCTAGGGACATCAAACTGGGCACCAACTGCTACCAGCCTATCTGCTTACTTGTTCTACTCTCCAAGAATAGAGGGAATATTGAAAGCAAAGAAATTTTCCACTAAGTCCCATACCCTATGTTTGTAGGACTTCAATAAAGAATTCTTTATAAAATTTTGGCCTCTTACCTGATTGACAATCAACTCACTGTCACCAAAAACTTGCAGCTCTTTGATTCCTCTTTTCCTCACCCACTCTAAATCGTGGATGAGGGATTCATACTCTATAACCTTGCATGTATAGAAAAATTGGAACCAGAAAGCTGAAAAGTATTTTTCCTTTGAGGGAGAAACTAGCACCGCTCCACCACCAGCACCCAACTTACTTCTTGAACCATCAAAGAACAATTGCCATAGACTTGAGCTTTCCTGGCTCACTTTCATCGGATTTGGTACAAAAGTACCCTCTTCATGCATGTAATAAATTCTAAGGCCTACCTCCTTTATGAATTTGTAAGGATCATGCTCGAAGTTGTCACTTCCCCATTCATCTAAGAGCAGGTCTACAACTCCTTCAAGGGTAGAGGATGGAGATTGGTCTACTTGGAACTCTTCTTGGACAATAATGGCATAGCTAACATTCATCACCTTAAGTGAGTATGGTTCTAGATGATCTCTATGGAGTGGCTCAGATTCAATCTTAACTTTAGTCTCATACTTGGTTCTAAAAACTAGATAAGACCAGTTCACTGCTAAGTAGTTGCCTATCTTGGATGTAAAATCCCTGGATAAGCAGATGGCAAAGTAAGGAGGGACATCCACCACTACCACATCATGAGGAACTGAGAAGGTCAGGGAAGCGTGTAGCATCAAGCTCAAACCTTTCACTACCCCAACTATCTTTGCTGGTGTTCCATCTAGCTGCAAGACTTCCTTAGTCATTTCTTCATATTTCAACCCCAGTTTGTCAGCTATGAATTTGGGCATTACCGAGGTGCTTGCTCCACTGTCAATGATGCAATTATGCACTAATAAATCTCTTATGACCAAGGACAAATAAAAGGGGGGAACCTTTTCTTCTTTTTTGACCTAGCCTGAGGTGGAAGGCTGTCCATTCATCATCAAAACATTATCAACTCTTATTGGGACAACTTGTTCATTCAACTCATGAAATTCCTTTTGTAGCATGTCTTTTTGCCCCGGTATCGACAATGAATCCCACAAGGAGATGTTCATGTGTGGCTTCTTCATTTGATCAACCACATTGACTCAAGGGTTGCCTTCCTTCAAATTTTCTTTGGGATTATTTATAGCCTTAGGTGCAGGCTGAGGAGCTGAAGATACAACCGATGGTCTGAAGTTTGGGACCTTTTGATTTACATGTGATGAATAAGGTATTGCTGACGTTTGGGCAACAGCCTGAGAGTCTTCCATTACTCTCCTTTTAGACCTTGTTTTGGCTGTGACATAGTCACCCTAATTGTCCACAGTACCCACGTAATTGACTACATAAAACTCACCTTCTAAGTGATTCATGAGGGTAGAGTCAGGCTGAGTTTGACTGTTGCTCGTGTTGGGTTACATTGAAGCCTCAAAACCTTAGAATTGGGTGGCTTTTTGATTGTCTTGTACATTTGGGTAGTGACCCGTCATTTCATTTGTATAAACAGCCTGCTCCTGACCATATCCCATGGTTGAGCAACCTAGCTGTTCTTGTACTAGATTGTTTTGAGCGGGCACCATAGCCTTGGATGATGAAGGGGCACTTGGATTGTAGCCTTGAAAAGGTCTGTTCTATGCAAACTGACCCTACCCTTGATTGCAATTTTAGAAATGGGGTCTATTTGTTTGACCATATTGTTGATATCCTTGATTTGGTCGACTGTTTTGAGCTTGCTTCCTTTTAATAGCCACTAGTTCGTTTGTCACATTTTGTAACAGACTTTTGACTTCATGGAGTTCATTTGATGAAGTAGCAGTTGGCTTTTTTGTGCTAAGTAGAAGAGCTAAAGTGGGAGCAACAGTCTGAATTAGAGGTAGCGTTTCAGGGAAAAATAGCATATGAGGTCTAGGAGCTATTTTCCTAGCCTGCACTAGGCAATTCTTAGCCACTATAGCTATGTCATAGGCAGTAAGCAACACATGTCCTTCCATGGACTGTATCATAATAGCAATATCGATATTCAATGCTCTTAAGTAATACAGGAAATCATAACTAGGAGTCGGTCTTACTAGAGGGGATTCTATCCCATGTCTTCTGAAATTGAGTGTTGAAATCTTGCATGTATTCATGTGGAGCTCTTTTCATTGTAGTCAGTTGCTCGGCAAGCGAGAGGTGGTCGCTCTTCTCCCCAAATTAGTTCATCAAGAGAGTGCCCAATTCATTCCAAGAACTAACTGAATTTATGGTTAAAGTCCCATACCAGTCCAGAGCTTTGCCCTTGAGAGACAATGCCAACAATCTGATTGTAATATTCTCCTCAGTAACATTGTGAATATTGTAGAGGTTAACAATATTTTTGATGTGTTCAATAACTATAATGGGCCCCTCTCCATAAAAAGGAGGCACACTTTTGAGGACTACTCCTAGAATTGGGTATAACGCTGGAGATTCAAAGGACTCTGACCACGAAAAGTCATAAAAAGTAATGCCATAGCTATGACAAGATGTAACCGTGGCCTTCTTGTGTAGGTGTTCTTTATAGCAGGTTTGGGAAAGTGGTTTGCTGAATAAGGATGGGTCCTCTCAAACCTCAGTCGCTTTGTTGAGTTCAAAGGCAATTCAATGAATTTGAAAGGGACACCCTTAGCAGCAGACTATGTGGTGATTTTAGGCATAGGAAGTCAGACTGGTCTTTTGATTAGAAACTGAAGCTCTTACTAGTGGAGTCGCTAGATGCTGAAAATAGTTGATTTTGCTGTAATAGCACCAACATCAATCCATAAACTTTACTGAGTGTAAAAAATTGGGTCCCACTAGGCATGCCAAAAATTGTTGACGCAGTGGATTGCACCCTGGACAGGAGGTTGAGCTCCTGCCTTCCACACGTCAAAATGGAAACTCCCCTCTTGCCTATGGGCAAAGCAAAACTGGGGGAAGAGTCTCTAGATAAGGGCTAGCTCCCTTTGATGCATCTGAGTTATTTCAATAAGTGCTAATACATATATATATATATATATATAATGGGGGGGATGAAAAGGGAGAAGGATTATAGGAAAACAAAATCTAATCTAAGAGGGTGATGCACCAAATAATTTTGACCTACTCACACTCACACTCTAAACCATAAAAACACATACATACACTTTAACTGGTAAAAGGACCAGACTGTAGGAAGCTTGATAGGGAGGCTTTAATGGAACATACAAAAAAAGGGACTTACTATAGGCACTGTAGGAAAAGCACACTGTCTAGTAACCTCTTTCTGCCTCTACGCTCCAAATACAGCTCTTCTTGTCACTTATAGGAATGGTGCCTTTTAGATACCAGGTGCGTTGGTGTCAACCCTATGAAAATATTAAGAAGCAATGATTGAACACAAGACTAACACTCAGACACACTCAGAGAGATATCTAACCAGAGTAGAGGTAAAATGCATTTTTTATTGATTCCAAGTGAAAATTGCTAGGGCTTCGCCTTACAATGTGAAATATCCCTCTTTTAAAATGAGAAGTTACAATATATATATGGAGAAAAGAGAACAAAAGTGCCTCCTTTGAAAAAGACTTTTTGCGCCCTTTAACAAGTGGCCCATGTGCGTCTCAAGGGCATTGGGAAGAGGAAACCGCTAAAATATAAATGATGTGTCAGCTTTGATTCTAACTTCAAGCATTTAAAAACATAGGCCGCACCATTTCTCCATAAACAAGACTACTCATTGAAGGCACCCATGCAGTTTGTCTACTCATAAATGCAAAATGGAGAAAAATGGGTCATGTCGTTCACTGTTTGCGTCCCTTGATGACCACTTGGCAAGCACTGCTCCAACCGCTAGAATAACTCCTTGAGCCAACATCTTCCTTCACCACTTGGACTATTTTGTCTGTTTCTACACTTGGCTCTTCTATCTTTTCCTTTCCTTGTCTCTTCTAACATCTTTGGCCCTCGGGGCTATCTTCTTAGCCTTGCTTGTTCCTTGGGCTCTTTGTCTCTTTGTTCTCTGGGCTCCTTTCTAGTTAGCGCTCAAGAATTTAAAGATCAAACGACTATTTCTCTGCTATAAAATTGATGTTCACGGGCCCGTCACTGTTTGAAAACCAATGGCTAGTCTGTTTCCTTAAAATTGATGGCTTCAGAGATGTCACCGTCCTTGGCAATTCCTTCGGTCTTTTCTCTTGATTTGGCCTTTTATCGCTCCCTTACCTTCGAGCTTTTGCATTGGACCCTCCCAAAGGGAAGGTGTCCCTTCGACTTTGGAGAAGTGCCCCTTCTTTCGACAGTCAAGAGTCCCCCGCAAGGGAAACTGCCCTTTGGGGTCCTTCGACAGCCTTTTCTCTTTGGCTATCTTCTCACGGATAAAATGTCTGCAAGAATTATTTCAACCAGTTTGCTTTACCCTTTGACATTCCTTTGGGTTTTCTTCTCGTGGACTTTTCCCTGAATTTCTTCAGACATTTTGTCTGAAGGAATTCCTTCAGACATTTTGTCTGAAGGAATTCCTTCAGACAAAAAATCCGAAAGAAATCATTCTGTGCCTTAGTCTTTTTACTTGCTTTTATTCGGGCTTTCTTGTTCATACCTTCCAAATTTCTTTAGACTTTTTGTTTGAAGGAATTCCTTCGAATAAAAAGTCTGAAGGAATTATGTCTTTATTTTTTGCCTTTGACTACCTTCGAAAAGTGCCCTTTGGGAAAATTGGAAACGACCCTTCCGAAGGTTACTTCCTTTGCCTTAAACAAATTTTTTGAAAGAAACTTACCTTTTTGGCTTTTCTCTGTGGCCTCTTTGCAAATGTTCCCTGCCCTCCGCAAGGGCAATTGAGTCCCGAACTGCCCTCTGCGAGGGCACATGAAATGGTCCATTTTGTGCCTAAGTGGGAACTTGTCTCATTTGAACCGAGCCATTGAACCAATTGAATGAAACAAACCGTTGAATCGAGCCATTGAAACAAGCCGTTGAAGCAAGCTGCCAAACCAATTGAATCTGAGCCAATTGAACTAAATGGTTCAATGGTCTGAAGAAATTTTGTAGAAGCTCCTTTCATTCTTTGAACTGGTTCTTCATTTGCCAAAGGACTTTCTTGCAGAGTCCGTAGTTCTTCTCTGCAGAGTTCGTAGAAAACATGCCTGCAGAGTCTATAGGAATTCTCTACAGAGTCCATAGAAATGGGTCTGTAGAGTCCGTAGGAATTCTTTGCAGAGTTCGTAGAAATGGGCCTGTAGAGTCCATAGAAATGGGCCTGCAGAGTCCGTAGAAATTCCAGACTTGTGCAAAATCAAAAAATGAATTGGCTCAAAATAGTAGGGAGAGAAGGGGACCGATTTTTGGCCTGTTGGACCAAAAATGGTCAACAGGCATATCTGAGAGGATCTATTATCCTCTCGCAAGATCCTAGCCATATCCAAGCAAGATATTGGACATATCAAGTTCAAAAATGTTTCGTACAGAGATCTGAGGGTCTGAGGTGAAGGATCTGGTAATTTAGTGCAAAAGTACAAGTGTCAAAGTGGATAAAAGGACACGTGCTGATTATTTAGATGAATAAGAATTAGGAATCTATTTTAAGATTTGTGGGATCTTTTAGAAACTTCCAATAGTATTCCACCTCGATCCAACTATCATAAGTAGGTCGGTGGGAAAAAACTATGAATAGGAGCCCATAATTCTCATTAGGACACACTTGGACAGGTTATGTGTTTGGATAACTAGACAAAGTACATGTCTTATATATGTAGTGATTTGTGTGCAGAAGTAGCTGTATGTGTAGGTCTAATGTATATACTTTGTATACAAATTTGAATGATTAAGGCTAATGAGATAATAATTGCTTATCTTGTGTAATTTATGGATGAATTGGTCATTAATTAGGACTTGTGAGATATGTGATGTCCATTCTATTATTTATTCTTTTAATCTTAGTAATCTTCTTATTGGTGGGATTCTTGGTGTCTCCTATATGCTTCAGGTGATTTCTTATGTATAGGTTTAAGTAATATGCCAAGATGTTGGAGTTTGTTTAAGTGTATATGTAGCTAGGGTTTGGTTGGTTTTGAATGTATCCTAAAAATGCACAACCCAAATTGATGGAGCTTATCATAAACACTGGTAATCAGAAATACCTAGTCTCTTAGAAGTTTGTGGAAGACCTTGCTATTGCATTAACAATAGTTGAACCTACTTTGATACAATCCTTTAGAACCCCATCAAAGCGTTTGGGAATATTTTTAATATTATGATTTTACTACCATTCTCTAGCATACCACCAAAATTATGTTGGCTAATTGGCATAAATGATTTTCTTTTGCAATAACATTAGAGAAGATGTGAAAAAAAGTTGATCGCCAAACATAGAGATTTTCAAAAGGTTACCATTCATTTTCACATTAAAGAACATAACCATGCAGACGGAATTTTCTATTTCTAAGGTTCAATATGGGCTAGGTAGGACCACTAACAATGTCACTCAGTTCAGTTCTCTTATCCAAGGTTTTAAAGTTAGTTTGGAGAATGGTCTCTCTAGTTGGTTTCAAGATGATTTACTTGTTGTCACTAATCTTATTAAGTCATATAGGAACATCCAAACATTGTATCAGAAAGCAAATAATCCTAAATACCAAAGGAAAATTAGCCCATCGATAGCAAGTTTACCAAGTAATCAAGCAAAAAAGGCTGGTTGCCAATCGCTACATAAACAATCATCCCTCTAGGCCATCATATAAATATGAGGCAATGTATTAACTCCTTCAAAATGCCCAAGAAAGCTCCAAATATGGCATCAAGACCCATATCTAGAAATAGAAAGAATGTAAATTTTCTAGACAAGGAGCTCAAGGAATTTTGTCTGCAAGTGGAAGCATTCAAGTTCATGAGTAATTCCAACTGGCATGAACCTCGAGATTGACATACTACAATAATTTGTATCTTAAATATGAAGCAAAAGAGAAGACAATCCCTAATAACAACATTAACAAGATGTATTAACACACATGAAAAACTATGTCCAATAGGTGTGACTAAGTGGTAAAGGCTAAGTATTGCCACAATGAAGGCCCGGGTTCATATCCCATGGGAACCACTAAACACAAGCTTGCATGGACAATGATAATGTTGTTCCAAAACCACATGGGTAGCGTATAATACCCTATGCTTGGATACTGGACCCCCATTTGATTCTCAAGGTTGTGGGAACCATAGTAACCCCTCATTGATCAAACAAAAAAAAAACATGTGAAAAACTACAAATTGATTTTTATAATTTCCATATGTTACATCTCGTTTTGGCTTCTACCGGAATAAGGGCACTTGCTGATGATCGACAACGTAAAATATAACCAATACTAGTTATTATATGATCAACGATCAATCTGTGAATTTTGGATTGAGGAATGTGTTTTGATTCCTGTTAATAAGTTCTATCCCAAAATGATTAAATCTATTAACATATAAGGTGTGACCTTACAACTAATATAATGTTCAATTTTATAGACCTAAGTTAAGGTCACTTTGATAAATATACTGCTTCTCCTATAATTATGGATTGAGACATTTTTTTCTTAATTTTCAAGATAACCAAGATGTTTTGTGATTGATAGGAGGCCGTCGTCGACACCAGGGCAATTGTGGCCTTGATTTCTTGATACTCCATCCTTGCTCATGTTAAAATTTTCTAATGCTATACATAATGCTATCTTGGTTGGCATGGTCCTATCATGCATAATAAACAAGGGAACCTTGGACCTTAGGGTGTATCATGACGCATCCTAAAGATTAGTTGTTGCATAGAGGAATAAGGTTGCTATGTAGTTTTTGGTAAAGATAAAATAATTTTGTCTTGGTCTTGGAAAAAGAATTATTAAGGTTGGAATTCGTGAAACATTGCTTGATAACATTCTTTTGAGGAAAAGAGAGGAGGTGAGTCGGAGGATGCTTCATGGAAAATCCCTGCAAATTCTCCCTGGGCAGAACAAGGAGTTCCCATATTTTGATTCGTAACAATAAGGCCTGCAAAGAAAACAGAAAGGAGAGGAGGAGGGAAACATTAAATAGGGGATTTGAGAGTTAAATCCAACATCCTCCGGGGCAAAACGTAGAAGAGATTGGGGTTTTTGCTTGGAGGCAGCCATGGATGAAAGGGGCGCCATTGGTCATTCCTTGGGATTTTGGCAAAAGGAAGCCAACGAACGTCTGGAATTCCTCCTCACAGGCATGTTCTTTTTCCCATTTGTTGAGCTTCTATTCATTATGTCCTGTAAACAGCATGGTTATTTTTGTGTTGTATTCTTGGCCTTTTACTTTATGCCTTCAACATACGCTGCCACGCATTATTTGGATGTGGGTTTGTGATTTATCAAAACATATCAGGACACTTGTGATAAAAATAAATATAATTTCAGTTCTTTACTTTGATTCTTGCTACTAATGGGTTGAGGCATTGCCTCACACCCTTATTTTCTTTTATCATCAAAGAATAAATCTGATGGGTTATGAGAGCCAATGCCGGGCCAACCCCGGCCCCCGCGCCCCGCCCGCACCGGCCCGCCCCTTCCCCCCCGCCTTTCTGTCCCCCTTTTCTGTCATATGACTTTTAGTATGATTGTCGTGCTTAGTCGTGGCTGTAATTTGTTTGCTAAATACCTCAATGACATATACCAGTAATTGTTTGACAAAATGCCTCAATGGCATATAGCTTGAAATTGATTGAGTGGTAAGTGTTTGGCTGAAATTTGTTTGTTAAATGCCTCAATGACATATACTGGTAAATGTTTGACAAACTGCCTCAATGGCATATAGCTGGAAATTGATTGTGAGTGGTAAGTGCTTCGCTGCAATTTGTTTGTTAAATGCTTTGATGACATATACTGGTAATTGTTTGACAAAATGGCGCAATGGCATATATCTGGAAATTGATTGTGAGTGGTAAGTGTTTGGCTGCAATATGTTTGACAAAATGCCTCAATGACATTGTTTGACAAAATGCCTCAATGGCATAAGGTGGGAAATAGATTGTCAAAATTTCTCAATGACATGATTGGTAATTGTTTGGCTACATATTGTTTGTTAAAAGGCCTCAATGACATATGGTTGACTTATGGTGGAAGCAATTTAAATAACTCTGTTTCCATTTATGCTAAAGGGAATTCTTGGAATGATTTTGTTCTATATTAACTGTAGCAACTTTGAGTGGCCATGTTTTCATGAATATAATTCCTTAGTTCAAGTACGTTATTTGTTGGCTAAAGCAAATGGGTGCAGCTGTGTTTTTATGTATGGAATCACTAGTTGTATTTTGATTTGAAAATTTGTTAGTCAATGGAATACTTTCATTTTCTATGCATTCTATTGGATGACAACGTACTATATGGGTCCTGACAGGCTCTGTCGCTTATGAGGAAACAATTTTTGCATGAAATGATTAGATGTTAGGCCTTTTTTCAGATTTATGTGAATTACAATAAATTTAGAAAGCTGAGCCTAACCCATGAGAATTGTATCAAAGTAAAGGATAATATATTGATCTAGAAATTGAACTTAATTTCTTAGCCCAGACTGAGGTAAATTCTACCCCAAACATACGACTAAATTTTTGTATTGGCTGTTGCTATTAATTATTGATGGCACTTTGGGCATTGTTTGGCAATGTGGCATAATAGTCGAGCTTTATGTGAGCTTATTATACTCTGCAATTGATGTTGTCATCTTAGGATGAATACTATCCTCGAATTTGGTAAAGTAATATAGAATTCGCTATTCCATTAATAAATAGGGCTTATTTATAGCATAATTTGTTTGGCTGAATTCTTTGTGCTAATGACTTTCTTCTTATCAAGAATGATTAATTAGTAACCTAGTTAGTTGTTTATATATGCACTGCTCAAATAGATGAATACAGTATGATCTGTGAGTTATTTTATGGTTTAATGTATAATTTCGTAAGTTTTGGCTGTATCTAGTTGTGCAGCTGTGTGTTTATGCTTGAAATATTTAGTTTTATTCTTGATTTGCTGTTTTGCAGAAATCCTTGGGTCATTGGATTACTCCCACCTTCTTGCAGTTAGCTTATTTTTTTTTAGATAGAAATGTATCATGTAGGTCTTGCTTAGAATGGATACTTCTGAATTTCTTTCATATCAAAAAAAATATAGTTGCCATTATAAGTTGGTGTTTTGGAATAGGTGGCTGATTAGATTGACATGTGTAGATCGTAGCAAATTGGGAGGAATCTCTTAGGTTAGCATGATATTTAGTTGGCTGTAGCTTTATATGAAAGGGGTGAAGATTTTCTTCGTTTGAATGGATATTTTGTTGGCTGTAATAAAGGCATTCAGCTGGCTTTAAATCATTAGTTGCTTTTGCTTCTGAGTGCATTGTAATGTTTCCTGGTTAGATTATAGAAAACCTGATCAGATGAACTACCTTATGGGACAAGGGATGTAATCATAGGAGTAAATTTTAAATTGCATAAGTTGCCTGGATCCAGGAAATCCCTTAATGTCTCTAGTTAGATAGATGACTTCATATCAAGTCATATCTGTTGATTGGAGATTTTTCTACATGAGTTATAGTTTAAAAGGCTGAGTCTTCTTTTGATGTATCATTATTACAGCTTGTGTTGGTTAAAGATCTCTATACTAACGGTTCAGATAATAATTATCCTGAGAGTAAGTTAAATTGCTCATCTATTCTTCATATGAGAAAAGCAATTGTTTCTGGTTTAGTTGTACAGGGGGACATCCTCTAAATCTGCTTTGTTGTTATAGAATATAATGTGTAGTTGCTTATCTTTTGGGGATAGAACATGTCAGCTTAAGCTGACGCATCTCACTATTATCTCAGGATGCAGGTAATAGCTATCCTAAGTGCTTCAGTTGTGGATTATCTTCTGAATATGGACTTTTTCTGATCTCACCCCTTGGTTGATTTATTGAACTGGTTGACTGAAGCAATGGATTATCTATTGTAAACTATTGTTATGTATTGACCTATGGCATTTTGACTGTTATATGGACTTCTTGTTCCGGTGTTGCTTATGAAGAAACAGTCCAGCTCTTGAATATATATTTTGTTTTGCAAACCATTGGTATCAATATATCTGATTGTAATGCTTCCAGCTGTCTCCAGATGTGATCATACTTGTTGGATAGTTTCGTTCCTTAGAATTCTATGATGTTTATTCTCTTCATTTAAGTATATGTTGCCATGAGTTAGATAAGAAACTGTTTTCCCCCTATGACGATATTGTACCTTGCTCAGTTTGTGCAAAAGAATGAAATGAGCAGATTATACAATGGATTGGCTATACTTGCAACTCCTTCAGTCAGCTATGGACTTTCATTTGTGGTGGCTATTAACTTAGAAAAAAAAAAATAGTAGTAGGCTGAATACCCCTACGCAAGGGAGTTTACTTCTTGTTATTTGATATGAGTAATGGAATAAACATTTGTACATTGAAAGTGAATGATGACATGTCTCCGATTTGTAACCCGGACCCTGCATAATGCTGAAATAAATCACCTAATATGAGTGGCTTGACCTTAAAATAATTTGTAGTTATGGTTGTTAAGAAAATCATGTTGTGGTTGAGGCCCTCATAGGTTTCGGCAATATGGATCAATAAGATGATTAGATACTTGACTTGCATCTTTTGTAGACTGAATGTGCCATGTTATACTCAAGGGTGGATAAGGTTCATGTCTTTAGCCATTGGGATTCTAGTTGTAGGAAACTATGAAGATAGTGATTCCTTCTTGAGCATGGTAGCAGGATCCCTTAACCATGCTATTGGGTAAGTGCTGAAAAGAAGTTGACCTTACTTAGCATTGAGTATGTTAAGAATAGAGAAGAGCTTTTTGGATTAGGGGGCAACATGTTATTAGTTTCTAATCAGTGAGGAAGTCTAATTCCATTATAGGTAACAATGGAGTTGCCCGATTTTAGATCATAAGACCATTGAGGCTTATTGATCGAGACTGCATGGTTTTCACTTAACTAAGCATGACTGGGAATGGATTACCCGCGGTTATCACTCAGAGGGTATAATCATCTAGACTTGTCTTTCTGTTATATGAGTTAATTTCAGTATTGCATAAGCTTGTTTGGAAATTTAATCCACTCTATTGTACCATATGAATAGCTGAAAAATTAACAAAAGAATTTCAAAAAAAAAAATAATCTGGTGAGTTTTTCCAGTGCCCTTCAAGAGGGTCGTTACATCATCAGCAGATCAGCACAGCAGGAATATCCACGCCTAACTTCAGAAGATGAAAAATTATTGTAAGCTGATCTAAGCATACCTGTTTTAAAAGCCTGCGTAAAAAATCCTACGGAAGAAAAAGGTGACAAGATGGACAGCTTACCAAGCTAGCAGCAGCAGAACATTTGAACCATGTTTCTTCTATGTTGTTGTTGTCGTTTGTGCTTTCTAAGGTAGTAGAACCATAAGCAGTAAGGAGAAGCTGTCTGTTTTAGTATTTCTGAACTATATGTTCCTAGATTATATTTTGGCTAAAACATGATGGCATAGGCCACAAATTTCTCCAGCCACAGGCATTTTAAAAGATAATTTTGTACCGTTATCTATAATTTTGGGATTTTGGGGCAGCAATCTTGAAGCAGCTAGCCAATTATTATACTTCAATATATATCAACAAAAATTCTTTTTCTTCTGAGAATCTTTTTATGTAGCTCCTCTAAATAGAGCGATTACCCTGTTGGCTTCTCTTCTTTCCAAAAGCCAATTATTATACTCCAATATGTATCAACAAAAAATCTTTTTTCTTCTGAGAATCTTTTTATCCAGCTCCTGTAAATAGAGCCATTACCCTGCTGTCTTGTCTTCGGTTCTTGGTGTTTGCTAGTTGCAGGTGGATCAATTTGATGCATTTGAAACCAAACAATACCCTTAATCTTGCCCCATAGGCAGTTTATGATTGGCAAGAGAAACATCATTCATTACCCAAAGGCATATGAACCAGAATCCTCAGCAAACAAAGGATGTGATGCTAGATGCATTGAGGACATTTTGAATTCACAAAACCATTTTGAAGTTCAAGGGTCTAATAATATCTCTGCGGATAGATGTGGGACAAGCAGCAGAAACCTTACTAAAATTAAATGGAAATTCTATTAGCATCCTGTAATGTCCTCGAACTCCAAACCAGCCTTAATTAAATCGCAGTCAACCATCAATGTAAATCGCTGCCAAACAATACATGGGAAGACAAACAACAGCGGTCAAGGGAAATCGCAGAAAATCCAAGAGATATCGCAGCAGTCCCAAGGAGGTCTACACAGCAGGCTTATGAGATCGCAGCAGTCCCAAGGAGGTCTACACAGCAGGCTAATGTGATCGCAGAAGTCCAATAAGAGCGAAGCAGTCCAAGGGTGTAGCACCATCATTAAGGAAGCCCATTGTTAACCATTAAATTGCATCATTACTATTGATTAATTAATTCCGCATTAATTAAATGAATAGTCACCACCTTTGGGAAAAGAAAATTGGAAGAGACACGTCTTTCGATGGAAGATTATGAAGTATTAATAGCCGCATTAATTAAATGAATAGTCACCACCTTCGGGAAAAGAAAATTGGAAGAGACACGTCTTTCGATGGAAGATTATGAAGTATTAATAGTGATTCGTTGGTATGGAAGGAAGGCATTCAATCATCTAACTTCGTATAAACATCATGTTATACAACCACTCTCAAGGACGAAAACCCTTGTGATTATAACAACCCAATAACGAAACCCCTTGTGGACTTATATTTTATTTAATTTATTATTTTAAATGCAATATTTATATTTATAAAAAACTATGATTTTTGAGAAAACCAAATTAATGTAAAATATTTCGATTTGGAATATTACAGTGGTATCAGAGCTGTTTTTCTTGCTACCTTGTGAACCATGGGGTCACTACATAAGGAAATTATGGACAGTTTTGAGTTGTACAACGCCCTTTTAGCAAAGATTTGAAAAGAAATCTCATTTTTAGACTTTTTAGATTTAAAAGAGTCATGGAATGGAAACAAGCACTATGAGGAAGACGAGTTTGTGAATCATAGTTATGGCAGTGCTGAATATGGAGAGAACTTCAATTTTCAAGAGGTCCCAAAAGAAAGGAAGATGACAAATTCCAAGACTGACTTCCCTATCTAGGATCAAACGAATGAGGCATCCAATGTTGAACTAAGGGAATGCTTAAACATACTTATCCAAGAAGAAGTTGATATTTATGGAAACTTGTCTATTGGGAAGAATGACATAAAAACTCTGGATATTAGAGATGAACACAAGTTATCTATCCTAAACACTAATGATGATGTTGATATGTGGTCTCTGCATCAGAGTGAAGATAACCTTTAGTGTGTACAAGAGAGAGGTCTTGAGGATTGTTCCCCAAACATAGGTTCTAAGTTTAATAAACCAATTGATTGTCTAATTAATGCACACTATCAACAAGATATCATGGGCTACGATCGTAAAAAATAAACAAGATGGAGAGCCAACCAAAATAATTGATAGAATATGGGAAAATAAGGGGTCAAAGTCACATAATACTACATCAGAAAAGTTTATGGAGGAGGTTAATAAAACGCTGAATTGTAGCCACGATTCTTAGCTATCCACAACAAAAGATGAACTGGAGGAGCTCATTGTTTATAGAGTTCAAATATTGGCTTTCAAACCCATTTAAACATGGATGAACCGTACCACCAGATATATTTTGATGCATTGGGCCATCCCCATTTACTCAACATCAAGATCAAGTTGTTTCAGCAATAGTATTAACTAATAAATTTACTCTATGTATCAAACTAACAAATGGTTTAAAAAATGAAATTAGAGGCCAAACTTTGGTGGCAGCCAAGAGAGACCTCAACACTCTATTTTTCAATGGAGAGACAAGGCATATAATTGCTAACAAAGATGGAAATGCACAACTATGCATGTATTCAAGTAGAAGCCAAATCATGCTTCATAAAAAATATACAGAAAAATTATTGGTGAATTATGGTGACAAGAAGCAAGTATCAAATTCACTTTTGGGAATGGCATTAGTTGGAAAGCAGATTAGATTCTAACTTGTTCAAACACTCCGAATTGAAAAACGCAAGCTCCGTCTATTAAATGTTAAGAAGTGGTTAAAGGAAGAAATTGAACAATAACAACAAATTATGTTGATATATCATAAATTTGTGTCTTTGTGAATACCCAAGAACTGATCTTGCTAGGCATGTCACAGTGTTTTAAAAAGAAATTTTCGAAAAATAATTGAAGAATTTTAAGATCACAAAAAAAAAAATTAGAAGCTAGTTGGACAAATAGGGATGCTAGGGCCATTTGTAACAGAGGAGTTGCCAAATACCATGAGAGAATGTTGAAGGAATATTCAAAAACAAAGGACAAGTTTAAATGGCATGGTTACAGAGATAGAGATCCATTTGCTGTACATCTTGATGTCATTCAAGCTGAGATATCAAGCATCAAGATGGTTGTTGGGATTGAAGGGAAACTGGGTAACTCTATGATACAAGAAGCTTCTAGATTACATACTAAAGTATGTCACCCTTTGCAGGATGTTTTTAGAAAGCTTCCAGAAGTGACCATTAACATACAAGACGCTGTGCCTCATGCATCATTTGGGCCATCCCGTGTATTGCCAGTAAGTGCTTTAAAACCCACTAGGGTAACTCTAGATCCTGAAACAGTTGACGAAATCTTCGAACGGGTAGAAGATTTTTCCTCTCATGCTGCTATTTTTCGTTTCTGTGGCTTTTGGCCCTCTCTTGCTGATCTACATGGCTGGATCTCCAAGACCTAGTTGCCACTTATTGAAGACAATGTTGAAATCTTCCCATGCGTTAAAGGTTTCTTTATAGCTTTCTTTCAAAGATTTGAGGACAGGAGGATAATCTTGTGCAACAGTAACTTTTTATGGCAGGGTAAATATCCTCTCATGGCCAAACGGTGGCATATGGATTTTAATCCTCTTACGGAAACCTTTAACAAGTTCCCTATTTGGGTTCGGCTCCCAAATCTACCAATACATCTTTGGCATGAATTGGTTTTTAAAACCATCGGAAATGCTATAGGAGATTTTTTATTTGTGGATGAAAATACTTCGGATTGTTACCATTCGACCTATGCACGCTTAATGGTTGAGGTGGATGCTTCTAAGGGCTTTTTTGAGGCGATCTGTCTGGATTCCCCAAGGGGTACATGGACACAAATGTTGGATTTTGAGGGTTTACCTTTTCGGTGCAGAAAGTGCCACCTGACGGGTCATATTGCTGCTCGTTGTACGGCTGGGAAATCAAAATCCAGACGACCACTTTCTTGGTGGTCTAAGGTTTCCTCCGAACATTACATGGCTAAACAACCCGTGGAAGCTCCCGCTGATTTCGAGAATGAAGATAGTATCCATTCCGAGCCGATGGTTGAGGAGGATTCGCTGGTGAAAGATTTTATTGAAGGTCCTGTGGAGACTGGGATTAGTGATCTTTCTGAGCCAGTTGTTGAGGAGGCTTTGGTCTCTCTCCCTGTTTTGGAGGAACTTCTTAGGAGCCAGACTTTGGCTGGTTTTCATAAGGATTTTGCTGAGGCATCTGTGTCCCCTGGGCTTCATGGATCACTGTCCTCTGAGGCATGGATCGCTGAGGCAGCTAAGGTAGAGGATGGATGGACAGCAGTTAAGAGGAAGAAGTCGAAGCCTTTGGTCCCCCCTCTAGATATGAATCTTCGATCGTGTAAAAAATAATAATAAAAACCTCATTTGTATGGGAGGTTTGTAGGGTGTTGATGTTGTCTGTTGATGGTCCGTTCCGTGTTTTGTCAGCTGTTACATCTGGTCTTTTTTGCTGTTTTCAGGTTCCTGTTTAATCTGGTTTTGCTTTTACTGGTTTCGGGTTTCTTTTTAGAAACCCGGCTGTGCTTTAAGGTTTATCTCTCTTTTGATGTAAAGGGTTTCGGGGCCCCTTCAAACCCTGCTTTTACCTTAATCTAAAACATACAAGTTGACTTATGGTGTGGAGTAATCTCTGATAAGAAGTACACAGTTATCATATACTATGCTTCTTTGAATATATTTGAAGAGGCAAATTCTCCTTCGAATGTAAGGGAAATTAAAAAAGGGAAGTCACATATACAACAAGTGAGAATTGGTTCCAACTACATGACCAAAGTATTGAACAACATAGTGCAAATCTTTGAACAAAACAAATGCACTAAGCCTAATAACATAAGCCAAGGTGGTGAGCAACTACAACAAAAATCACAACTTTGTGTGCAAAGATTCACTGAAGATGCTAGGGTAGAATGTGAGAATGCCTTGTTCACATGTGATTATGATAGTACACTTGTAGAAGGAATATTACTTTGGTGCTCAATGAATCTGACTCCAAACTTGGAGACTGTTGCACTCATAATAGAAATTAAGGGTACAATGACTCCAACTCATAGCCCAGTTATGGCTCGGCAGCTAGGGGATGATAGATTCAGATTTGAAGAGATGGGTGTACCAAAAAGGTAGATAATAGATTCATGTTCCTCGCTTCTAGAAATCCAACCGTATTTAAATTAATGGTGAAGTTGGGTATATCATGGCTACAAAGGGATTGTAAATCTGATAGTATTAATGAAGCATGCCTTCATGACTTTGATTTCTATGACATTGAAAGAGAGACAAATTTGGATCAACACATGACCACTACGGAATTCATGTTTGCATTCTATGAAAGTTCTACATGTATTTGGTACTCTATCATAAAGAATGGCTTAAAGGGTTTGAGTAAGACAAAATACATGTCTGCTAGAAATATACATGGCAATGGCATCTACCTTTCAATTGATATAAGTTATTCAAATTTTTATTGTTACTCTTCGCTATTGAGTAAAAATGAGAAAACTACAGATTACAGAGTGTTGGTTATTTATAAGATCTTCTCATGGAAAAAGTATACAAAACCTCTTGACATTTTTATAGTTCTCACTACAATTGTTGTTGTCTTACGATGTTTGATCACATTTGTGAGATGGCCAATAACAAATACAACGTTGAAAGGAGCATTAATTCTTAAAGTCCTCAATTTACTATCGCTTGAGGACAATCAATTTGAGGAAAGGAGGTCTACAATGTCCTCGAACTCGAAACTGGCGTTAATTATATCACAGTCAACCATCAATGTAAATTGCTGCCAAACAATGCATGGGAAGACAAACAACAACAATCAAGGGAAATTGCAGAAAATCCAAGAGATATTGCAGTAGTCCCAAGGAGGTCTACACAGAGGGCTAATGTGATCGCAATGGTTCAATAAGAGCGCAATAGTCCAAGGGTGTAGCTCCATCATTAAGGAAGCTCATTGTTAACCATTAAATTGCATCATTACTATTGATTAATTAATTCCACATTAATTAAATGAATAGTCACCACCCTTGGGAAAAGACAATTGGAAGAGACATGTCTTTTGATGGAAGATTATGAAGTATTAATAGTAATTCGTTGGTATGAAAGGAAGGCATTCAATTATGTATTCAATCATCTAACTTCGTATAAGCATCATGTTATACAATCACTCTCAAGGACAAAAACCCTTGTGATTATAATAGCCCAAGGACGAAACCCCTTGTGGACTTATATTTTATTTAATTTATTATTTTAAATGCAATATTTATATTTATAAAAAAATAAGATTTCTGAGAAAACCAAATTAATGTAAAATATTTTGATTTGGAATATTACACATCCATGGGAGCCCTGAAACTTTGAATTGAACCCAGTGAATTAATCCCATCAAACCTTGAACCAAGTGTCTCACTCACATGATTTAGGTCATTCCTTTACTTGAGTGAGTCAGATCAACTTGAGACACCACTGATTGAGGATTCATGAAACAAAAAAATTACATATACAAATTGAGACATAATGTATGAAGATTAACAGATTTCAACTTTAGAGTTATCTAAAATTATATTCCTGTGTTGTAGAACATCTCGTGATCATCTCTAAAAATAGTAATAGATTTGGATGTTAGATATTATAGTGGAACAAAATCCTTAACCAGGAACCCAAAAAACACACAAGCACTTCCAAGCAACAAAATCCTCAACCAAATACAAAAAGCACACAAGCACCTCTAAGTGATTTTAGTATGGGAGAGGAGGAGGATGCTAACACATCAACATGAGGATTTGCACCGCAAAGTCAGGAATTTGATGGGCAAATCTTTTAATTCGTGTAATGCCGTATAAGCCTTCGTTGTATTATTATCAATGTGAAAAAAGGCCAAGCCAAGAAAGTAGCGAAAAAAGTAATCGCTCTCGGACAACTGTATACAAGTGAACTACATGAGCCTCCAAGTGATAGGGACATCCCATATCTCTCACTTCATCCACATTGCCTTCAATTTCCCAAGCCAGTCTCCCACTCCCGACATTTTCTTAATATGAGATAACTATTGATCTCTATGGAATAGACCACTTATTGTCGTGCTAAGGTACCAAACAATGCAGCGTTAATATTTTAATTTAACAAAACTTTGTCATTGTTTTCAGCAGGCTAGGTGAATTGTAGGGCGGAGAGATTACCATAGTGAAGGATAGGATTCAAACGCCATTGGGAAGGCTCCCCACAGTTCCAGAACGGAATTGGGGCCATTGGGTAAGGGTCTCATATTGGGGGCTATATTTTTAAGGGTACTGTTGAGAAATTATAGGAGTCTTTTTTCTTATTTGCTGTTAGTATGTTATTAAAAAAAATTGTTTAAAAAATATAAAATAAATTTAATTGGATATAAATTTATAGTTGACAAATAAAAAATATTAGTCATGCAAAATTTCAGCTCCTACTACTTTCCACCCTATAAAAGTTTCTTCTTAAATAATCGCTGCTCCTTATTTTAAGGTGTTTGATATTTTTTTAATAGTTTCTAAACTTTTGATGATGCATTCTTCTTAAACAATAGCTGCTCAAGTTGATATATATATATATATATATATATATATATATATATATATATATATATATATATATATATAAGCAATTTTTAAACTTCTGATAATGCATGGGACCATTCTGAGAAAACTTATAGAAGCAGTTTGTATAAAATAATTTTTAAAACAAAGCTGATAGTAGTTGTTATTTGGATGGAATTGAATTGGAAAGGAGGTTACTTGATCTCAGTTTCCTGCATGTGTTTTTCATGGAGTCTCCCTTGGCGCTCCTCGTGGCGATATTTGACGTCTTCGTTCCTCCACACTCTATCCTCTGCGCTCCACCGTTGATCTTCTTCATGCCAATATTTTGACATGCTCGTGTCGAAGGCCGTCAAGAGCACCTGCGCCATGTCCATTGCTGAAGATGACTCCATTGCTAATTCTATTTTTGCTTCCCGTAATACTTGTATTATTCATACTTATACGATCCTTCGGCTTTGACTTTTAAAGGACACAAGGTGATCGATAACGGACGATGCATACCACTAATTAGCTACGGCCTTTTCGAATGGCAGAACACACTGAGCAGGTTCTAAAACTTGCTTTCAACTCTCTCCACTCATTTGCTTCCTTCAGGGAATCCCTCCTTTCTTTTGTTTATAACAACTCTTTTCATAAATATTGGAAAGCATCACCGTATCTATTATTAATTAAATAGTAATAATAATAAAGGTGGTTATAATAATGAAGTGTGCTATTCAAAATAAAAAATATCTAGTGAAACATGACAATCCAGATTTAAATGGTGAAGTTGCTTGGTTCACAAAAGGTCCATCAGAGATCAATTCTTGTTGCTAGCAAAAACTTGATACGTGAAAAGGAATGAGGTTGGGATCATGCCCTGGGCAACTTTGGTGGAATGGATACCCCTCAATCCTTGGCTCATAGCTTAAGATCATTGCGTAAACCAGTGTTCATCATATATATATATATATAAGTCATAATCGTAGAAGGAGGTGGAGGGAGATTATCTTTGGAAGGTTGGGCACTCTAAGTAGAAGTCATTGAACAAAGCTACCAATCGAACTACCCCCTATACAAGGGAATTTCATGACGTGTTAATGGCGGACATCCCACGTCACAGCAATAGACTCCAACGCCCCCTTCGTTGAGGAGTGGGAAAGTAATTGTAGCTATGAGAACGACTATATCGATGTATAAGCGATGGAGGAGGGGAGCCATAAGGTGGTTGATCCCAGGGGGTGTGGTTCATAGTGCAAAGAGCACTTCCCCAATGGTTGAGCATTTCTTACAAGTGTTGAAACTCAAGTGCCACTTTCTCAACCTAGGCTCCATAGTTGAAATAAAATTAAAGCTTTAAAGAAGTTCCATATAAAAACAATATAAACCAACCACTACACTTTATCCCCAAAGAAAATCATGCACCAAGAGAAGGGCTCCACTTTATCCCCAAAGAAAACCATGTACCAAGAGAAAGGCTCTGGGTGGAATGATTGGAAAATGTAGTGAATCCATTACCAAGGAGATATAGCTCTTCGACACGTCCAAAAAAATGTTTGAAGGACTTAAGTCTAGAGCAGGGTGGACATCTGGGTTCAACGTTTCCAATATGTAGGAGGCACTCCCCAACAGGGAGGCCTTGATAACCCAGGGAATAAACAAAATGTGTGAGCTTGGGTTCGAGCTTGGCATTCCATATTTTGTGAAGTCTGGTCAATCAAGTCCTAGACAAAGAATTTATATTTCGACGCATATTTAACTTGTCCAAAGAAGAAGAGAACGGGCTCATGATTTTATAAATGAGACTACGAAAATAATTTATGGATGGAGTATCACAATTCCATCTCTAATGTTTTCACCATACATGTGGAGGTTCAAAGCCCATCTTGTGCAACATGACATTAGGGTTCAATTTTTAGATATGCAAATGGAAGGTAAGTCCATATCAAGCAATTTTATATTTGTCTTTTAACAAATGGCATTGGATACAATCTCAATAAGATATAAAATATTTAATCACATGAATTTTTTTTTAAGTGCGTGCAAAACTTTTATACCTGGCTTTTCTGCTAAAGGAAGACTAGTATTGGTCACTACAAGGGACCACCAAATAATATGGTCATTAAAAGAAAGAGCGTTATGATATTCATCTCCAACCTATTTTAGAAAATTTTGACAGCTTTAAAAGCTTTCCATATTCTTTTGGCTGCAAAAGAACCTTCTATCATATGATAGAGGCAATCGTAATCAACAAAGTATGTAGCCCAATATTTTTAAAACTATTTTAACCATAAAGATACTTGTAGAAATGCAGTCCCTTAGAAGGATTTTCCAAGCCCCATTACCTTCAATTACTATAACCATCAATTTAGCACAAAGGGCAATACTTTGTCTTAGATATCAATGATGCCCATTCCTTCTTTGTCATGAGGAAGGCAGTAAATGTCCTAAGCAACCATGTGATAGTCTTTAGATTAGCCCAAGAAAGTCTCTAAGAACCTTGGCTAATTTATCATATTATTTTAATAAATTTTTAAATTAATGTGATGATTAACCCTAATTCAGATGAAATGAAAATAATAGAAGTATAATGTTGTAAATCAATTTGCGATAGGTAAAATGAAACTAAAATAATGAATTTGACAAAAGTGCGATCCAATGAATGAAGATTGATTATTAACAAAATGTAAAACTTAGTTGTTTACTACCTGAGATCTGACCATGTGAAACTAATAGACGGTTGAAACTAACAATTGTGAATTGATTTTGCAAGGGCATAGAGATTGAAATTGATGGACATAATCGTCCAACTTGGGATAGGATCGTTTGCCACTATTGTCTTGAATTGGTCGATCTTGTCCTCTACTAAAAATTGTGAAACTCATGTCATGATTGTTTGGATAACTTAATTCACATATGTGTGCAGAGATTTGACATTTGAATGTATGCAAAAGACCTGCAAATGACTTCTTCAAAGTTGAAACTTTGATAGGGCTTACAATGACTAAAAACTTGTGAATAGAAAAAGTGATGAAGTGTAATGCACTGAGCTAACCCTAATCATCTCCACTATATTGATTATTGCTTGCATTTCCACTACTCTAAAAAGGAAAATCAAGTCCATGTAGTTCTCCCACTTAGAATGATTTGTGCAATTGTGCTTCTTTGACTATATGAATGTATTTAGAAATGGCTTGAATACTTGATCATGATTTGCTTTGGCTTAGATAAAATGTGCTTTTGAATTCGCTGAGGACTGTTTCAAGTAATTATAATTAAAATTGAAAAGAATAGAGAAGCTTTGCTCAATGTGCAATAATGTGTCTCTTTATTGAAATTGCCAAGTGATTGAATTGGCTTAAAAGTGCCTTTATATAAATCCAAAATGGGAAAACTTCATGCTACATATCTTAAAAATATGGATCAAACTATAAGGGAGAGTTCAATTTTGAAAAGTGTTCGTTGAAAGGGCTAAGGACAAGACCATCCCATAGGGGAAAACTTTTGCCACTATAGTCCCATTCTAGATATTTATGTCCTTAATGGAAACGTGTGACTTTTGGGTCCAGAGGTATTTGTACATGTGCTTAGAGGGGTTTTTAGTAGTTTAGAATATTTATGTAGGCATAAGATAGCAATTTAGAAAGAAATAGGTCCATATAGGTACTTAGAATAGAGTGGTGGGGAAATAGATCTAGATTAAGTGCTCAAGTCAATTAAAGTGAAATATGATCAAAATTAATATTATCAAGTATTCATGACCAAATTTGAGTGACTACATTTGTGCGCTCCCCTCCACCCCCTAATCTATAAATAAAATTATTGAAGTAAATGAAATATATACATGAATGTGTACAACACACTTTACTTTTGGGAGAAAGCTTCAATCATACAAGGTGTTCCATAAAAAATCTTACAATGATGTAAACATAGTTAATGCTTGTATGTGAAACTAAAAATTGAAAAGTAACTTGAATTTAAAAAGAATGTGAAGAAAAATGAAGGAATGCATTTGTATGTGTGAAACCAATATTGCTATTATGACTTTGCTTGGAGATGATGCTTTTTTAAAGCATTGGAAAATCGATGCTTCTTCGTGAAGCATTTGGAGAGATTAATTATTTAGCTGGATCAATGGAGAATTTGAGGGTAATGAAGCCCCAAATTCAATTGAACTTGTATAGAAAATAAAACCCATTAAGGGACATTGAAACCTTAATTTGTGGTGTTGGTATTTTTTACCCAAAAACATGAAATGGGTTAAAGTCCATAATGGATTTGTAGGCAATAATGTTGGAGCGCAAGAAACCTCTAAGTTATGCATCATTCAATTTAACTAAATCAACCATTATAAGGGCTTGTAGATTCAATTTTCATTTTGCTCTCTACTGAATGCATGGTCAAAATAGAATGGAGAACATCCATGCTCCTACCATGTCCACAAATAACAAGTAATATTAAAAGCATGACATGCATTTGTATCATGTCCCTTGAATTTTGAAAATATCATAGTGCACATGAATATGTATCATGCCCCCAATGATAAATGTGGAAAATATAATTGTATGTAGATATGAATCTATATTATGCACTCAAAATTATATGAATTTGTACTTTATTTGTATATTGTAAATGTAAATGCGGCATATGTCCCATATTTTATAGCAATGACGAAATTTTAAACCATTTTGAAATCTTTGAAACTATATTTTGTACTTAAAACTAGTTTTTTCTCTTGAAGAGACTTATCTCATGTATGAGAATCTCATTGAAATCCCTCCATTTTGAGGTGAGGGAATTATATCTTAAAATTCATTCATCTCAAAACAAAAGCTAAATATATCATGTGTACTAAAATGTAATCATTAAATAATGTAGCATATATGAAAAAGATGTCAACAAGTTAGATATGTACCATTCAAATTATGTATGTAATTGTCGGAGACCCTGCCAAGATTGAAGATGGAGTATCGAATGCACTATAGCTTAAACAAAATAATAACGGTGAATGAACAAATAGTTGTAAGAGAGAAATCAAGAGTGAAAACCATACAAATCCTTCATGTATTCAACTTTAAAAAGGAGTACAAATAGGAGAGATGACAAGTAACTGCCCCTAGAATAGTGGTAAAAGAGCTTAGAATAGGCATGTAACTCCCATACTTGAAATAACTAGTCAAGGAGTAACTCCTACCAACTAGCTAAAAATGACAATCAAGTAATTCCATATGAAAAATAACACCTGAGTAAGCTAAACCACATGTGTAGGAATAATTTGTATAAACAAATAAATACAAAATAAAGCCCTACACTAACACCTCCCTTAAGCATAGCTTAGGTGGGTAGAGAAAATGTGTCCTGGCAACAAGGCTTGATGGGGTACCCATGTAAAAATCAACTCTCATAAAGTGGAGAAATGAGAAAACTAGTAGGAAACCTCCTTCCCCCCCGGAAAAGAGAGAAAATAAATAGTGTGTGATCTAAGGACATCAGACACAACTGAAAATACGTCCACAAGTGAGAACAACAAAGCACATAGAGAGAAAAGCTAAGAAGTCTCCATAGAAGATGTTGAAGCTTCCTACAATAGAGCTCACAAAATGATGAATGTTTTTAATTAGATCCCCTCCCTGGAGACTAAAGAAGCTCCATCTGCATTGAATAATGTTTCTTCCTTTTGTCAAAGGAAAAACATGCAGTGTGTATTAAAAGTCTGCACATTCCATAATGGAAGATGAAAGCAACAATACAAAGATATTTGAAAGAGGTCCAAAAAGAAGGCGTGGTATAGGTCTAGCAAAATCGTACTCAAGAACTGGATGTAATGCCATTGAAGTGAACTTATCAGAGGGATGTGGAAAACTCGTTGAAAGAATATCTATGTGAAGAGGAGAGCTTGGCTTAACAACTGTCAAAATTGACTAAGATACTACAAATAAAGCATACAGATTTGCAATATGAATATCCAAAGGAACATATGAGTCGTTAAAGTGCTTAATGGGTGTAATCGCACTGTAAACATTAGACTCTGAAGTAAAACACTATGAAGGCTTGGGAAGAGCAACATCTTGAATAAGGATAGAAGTAGAATCTATAATGAGACAACTGAGGTCACATAGAATCTCATCCTATAGTGGTAGCTTGATATAAGGAAGAGCACAATCCACTATAAATGTGTCATCATAAGAAATAGGAGTAGGAGGAAGGAGTACAATAGTCTCTGAAGAGACAATAGGAAGAGAAAAAAGAAGAGTGATATAGATCTCACCAGGATCTCTAAAACAAATTGTAAGATGCTCGAAACAGTGCAAGGGCATGTATGTTCTACATGGAAATGAATATCTATAAAAACATGTAACAGTAAGGTACCAAGAACCTTGTCACAAGTGTTATCCCACTTATTGAACTGAATATGATTAGTGGAAATAGGAATCTGTCCATATAAGAACGGGATATGGTTCTTACTTGTGAACAAGTGTTTCATGTAAGCACATCAAGAAGAAGAATTAGTCTTTCCAAGAAGGACCACTGATGTAGAATCAACTCTCCTCATCAGTTGGTATCTCTTAAATGGAATTGACATGCTTGAGAGAAGACACCAAAGAAGTGTAATGAGAAAAACTCTACACAAGTGACAATACATGCTCAACTAATAGACATCAGGGTCATCTGATAATGTATCCAAGAATGTAAGAGAAATGAGTGCAGTGGTCACCAAAGTGGCACACTAGTCACATAAAATAAGTGTGCACATAAGAGAGAAACTAGGGCCTACAACAACCCCTCCAAGACAATCAACAATGACCCCACTATGTTTGCAAGTAACACATGTTCAAATTTATGGACATTAGACTCAATTGATAATGCATCCAAATAGGTAATAGAAAATAGTGTATAAGTGCCAATGCACATCTTAGTGAATAGATGTCAAACACAACTGACAATGCATCCAAATACAAGCAATTAGTGCAGTTGACACATGAAAAAACAAACATGTGAAACAAGAAGATGATGAGCTCCA
Organism: Torreya grandis; assembly: GCA_037957365.1. Lineage (NCBI taxonomy): Eukaryota > Viridiplantae > Streptophyta > Pinopsida > Cupressales > Taxaceae > Torreya > Torreya grandis. The sequence continues at coordinate 3,358,409 of JARHVA010001279.1, read as the reverse complement.
CTGATAATATGTTTGTGTATAAATATTAATAATAGATATAAAATGTTGTGAGGGAATCTAAGCACATGTCAGATTAGACCTCACTCTCTGGTGGAAGAAAGTACATTAGAAGTATTGAACAAGGGGTCGCAATGTGGGGGTTTAGGGGAGAGCCCCTAACAGGGTCAAGGGGCAACACCCCTTGTAAGGTTTAGGGGTAGATCCCATAGTGCACTCTGATACCATGTCAGATATCTCACCAAGATCGAAGATGGAATACCAAATGCATTGTAGCTTGAACAAAGCAATAACAATGAATGAATAAAAAATTGTAAGAGAGAAATCAAGATTGAAAACCATGCAAATCCTCATTTATTCAAATTTACAAAAGGAGTACTTGTAGGAGAGATGACAAGTAACTACCCCTATATTAGTGGTAAAGAGCCTAGAATAAGCATACAACTCTTATACCCATATTACCTAGTTAAGGAGTAACTCCTACCAACTAGCTAAAAATGACGGTCAAATAACTCCCTATGACAAATGACACTTAAACAAGCTAAACCACGTGTGAATGAATAACCTGAATAAACAAATAAATGGAAAATAAATTCTTACATTAACAATAATCATACGAGTAAAGGCCTATAGAAATGTATTAATTAAGTTCATGGTAATAAATTATAAAATTAGAATCCTATGAATTAGTTAGTGCATGATATGGATCATGACACTCGTCAAACTTAACAAGCTCAACAAACACACAAATACAAGGGTAATGTTATACAATAAGGTGAAGGGTCACATATAAGGGATATGTTCATATGTCTCATAAATAAAAGTTGAACACACAAGATCAATGATCACATGCAAAGGATATGAATAATGTTGCAAATAAGGGACATGTTCAAATATCACACAAAATAAAAGGACAAGGGCCAAAAACAATGGACATGTTAAAATGTCGCACATACCAAATTATTATCTCATAGAAATGCTCAAATAAATTGCACATAAGAGTCAAGGGCCATACATCATAGATAAACAAGATCTAATCTACTATGTGCAAGTAATATCATCAATAGAGCATAAAACTAGAGAGATAGTCTATACCATGTATATGTAATGTGATCATATCCTAGCAAATAACATATACATGTACACAATGTAAGATATATATACATGTTACTATTATATGACTCTTATACTACTAAACTATACATAATTTTTACAAAAGTATATATATATATATATATATATATATATATATATATATATATATACTTTTGTAAAAATTATGTATAGTTTAGTAGTATAAGAGTCATATAATAGTTATATATATATATATTAACAATACTTTTGTAAAAATTATGTATAGTTTAGTAGTATAAGAGTCATATAATTGTGTGTATATATATATGTATATATATTAACAATACTTTTGTAAAAATTATGTATAGTTTAATAGTATAAGAGTCATATAATAGTAACATATATATATATATATATATATATATATATATATATATATATAAACAATACTTTTGTAAAAATTATGTATAGTTTAGTAGTATAAGAGTCATATAATAGTAACATGTATATATATCTTACATTATATATATTAACAATACTTTTAAAAAAAATATGTATAGTTTAGTAGTATAAGAGTCATATAATAGTAACATGTATATATATCTTACATTGTGTACATGTATGTATAGTTTAGTAGTATAAGAGTCATATAATAGTAACATCTATAAATATTGTAACATGTGGATAAGATGCTTCTAATTTAACATGGCTATTAGGTAGAGGTGAGTCCAACATTTTAGTCTATGTCAAGTTTGTATGTTTTGCATAACACTTATAAATACTAGTGAAATGTACGAGTGGTAGAAAAAAGTATGTTATCTACTAATCATGAGATGAATAATATATTCAAAAAATGTAAACTATATGTGTAATTATGCTCAGGGTTTAATTTTAAGTTTTTAGAATATTTTGATTGTTTTTGGATTTTTGCCATTTCGAATTTTTTGTATTTTTTTCAATTTAAAACTAGAACCAAATAAACTAGTGATAACCATGGATTAAAAAATAGAATAAATGGGATGGATCTGAACAACCCACAAATGTGTCAATGTGAAATATGCACTAGAGATGATGGCAGGGCATGCATGAGCAAGATGTCCCCACAATATATGTGGTTGTGACTAAAAATATAGAAGAAAGTTTTTACATCCTTGTTTCATCAAATGCACACTTGTAAACATATGTAACACACATGTATGAGCAATATAGCACGTGAAAAGAAAGTTTTTGCATGTATAAATATTGTTGTGCATATTGGAATTTAATGAATTATTGAAAATATTAAGGCTCTGTGTGGTCAAATTTTAATTTTTGTGTGAAAATAGGTACAAGACAAGATTGACCATCTGAGGACAGTAGTGGTAGTAGTTTCTATCCCTTACGGGTTGGTATTGTCCTTGATAAAAAATGCAATTTTCTCATTGTAGGTTATGAAAACATAAAATTAAATAGCAGAATATGGCGTAGTAGATCATTGTTTTGTATTGTTTGGATATAGAAAGGTGAAAAGAAAGAATTAAGAGGCCAAAAATTTAGTAATAACCATGGGATTAGAATAATTTATCAAATTTATTGCATGTGCATTGAGTATAAGAATAACACAATGAAATAATCAATAAGATATGTACAATCGATAATACTATTACAAGCCAAAAATCTCATCAAGGGGATGCCTTTGTGTAGGTCTTGTATCATCGAGAATATTATACCGATATTTTTCATAATCATAATCATAAACATCAATGTAATCATCACCATTGTAGATATTAATTTCTTAGGTTGTTCTTCAAATTGTGATATGCCACTATGATCATTTTGAGCATATGTATATGAAAAATCAAATGTACAATTTATTGGAGTTATCTTATTGAAATTTGGCTGCTTTTAAGTATGTTCATCATTGTTAGGATCTTGCATCTCATTCTGAACTAAAGAAGAATCATGTATCATTGCTTGAAGATTAGGAAGAGAAGTAGTGTCTACTTTGAAATTTTGACTTGAAGATGTAGCCATAGATTTTGTTGTATTAACATTTTTTTTTTCCCTCTATGCATGAAGAATATATAACATTTGAATCCTTAAAGACCATGTTTTTACCATTAGACTTTTTAAGAATATGTTATCTTTGAACTTTCATCATGATAAAGCTTTTCACAAATGTGCTTTCTTGCTTACTTTGAATTTGTTTTGCAACTTCCCTTTTGGTAATTGATCTTTCAATACCTTCTCTTGATGTAATTTATGTGAGCTTTCTTGTTTTAAATTTGCCTTTTGTTCTACTTGCACTTGTTTTTTAGGATATGTAATCATACTGTAGTAGGTTGCTTGATTGATTTATTTGTTATATTATCACCAATATCAATGAAACTTTGTATTTTCTTCTTCAAATCCCAATAATTATTTGTATGATGCTCATGCATTCTATGATATGCACAATATTATTTTGCTATCCTTAAAGGATGCACATGAGGTAATATGATCAACTTGTTTCAAAACATTTCTCTCAGAAGCTCACTTGAACTTTTATTAGCATTTTGTATATTTTTTAAATCAATATTTGTAGATGTATTTTGTTTTAGCTTCCAATCTTGATATCAAATCTTTCTAGGCACAAAATAGCTAGATGGAGATGCATATATATGATTAGCCATAACATGCTCTGGATTCTTTATGAATGTGATTTTATGTTTCAATGATGTGATCCTTGAATTGAAATATTGATTTGAATTTTTACAACTCTTCTACAAATGATCCCACAATGACTATTTGATCTTTAAGGGCTTCACAAACACAAGCCTTTTTTACTTCTAATTGAACATGCATACAAATATCATCAAGATGATATGTGGGAGGTGGATGCAGTTGAGGAAGGAGATGTAAAATTGGAGGTTGTAGAGTAGTCCTTATAATATCTTGAATATATTTTTGGTGTATGGAGATTAGTAAATTCTCTTGAAATCCAAGGTCAAAATAAAGTGCTTTCAATGTTATCGATTAAATCTTGAGGTCAAAAGCAAGTTATTATAGTGTCAGATATTAGATCCAAGATTGAAATAAATTTTTTAGTGTCAGATGCTTATAAATTTATCTAAACCCTAGAATAAAAATTTGAAGTAAAGCTCAAATAAAAATTGAGTTCACAAATATATTTTATCAAAAATTTGAATTAGTATGATTATTAACCCAAATTCAGATAAATTGAATAAAATAAAAGTAGAATGTTGTATATCAACTTGTGTCAGGTAGAATGAAATAAAAATAATAAATTTGACAAAGTGCAACAGAATGAAAGAAGACTAATTATGAACAAAATAGAAAACTTAGTTGTTTATTATCTAAGCTCTAACTATGTGAAATTGATAGAAGACTAGACTTGACAAACAAGAATCAATTATGTGAGTGTATAAAGACTTGAAACTGATGGACATAATCAACCAACTTGGGACATGATCAACTACTACTATTGTCTTGAGTTGGTCGATATTTTCTTCTACTAAAAATTAAGAAACTCAGGGCATGATCATATGCGATAGCTTAAATCATGAGTATCTATAGAAATTTGACCTTTAGATGTGCACAAAAGACTTGTAAATTACTTTCTCAAAATTTAAACCTTCATAGGGCTTTCAATGACTGAAAACCTACAAATATAAAAAAATGGGGGAGTGGAATGGGTTGAGCTAACTCTAATCACTTTCATGATGACTAATCATTACCTACGCACCCAATACTCTAAAGAAGTAAATCAAGCCCACATAGTTCTCCTATTTAACATGCTTTGTGTAATTGTGTTCGTTTGACTACACGATTGTATTTAGAGATGGATTGAATACTTGATCATGCTTCGCTTTGGTTAGGATAAAATAAGTTTTTGACTTGGCTAAGAATTACTTCAAGTGATTGGAATCAAAATTGAAAAGAATAGGGAAGTTTTGATCAATGTAAAATAATGTAAGTGTATTTCTATATTGAAATTTTCAAATGATTGAATATGTGACTTAAATGTGTATATATATCAATCCAAAAGGAGAAAACCTCACACTACCTATCCTAAAAATACAAACCAAACTATAAGGGAGGGTTCAAATTTTATAAGTGACCATTAGAAGGGCCAATGATAAGAATGTCCCATAGGGGACATAAATGTTTCCCACTATTGTCCCTTACTAGACATTTTTGTCCTTAAGAAAAATGCATGACATTTGGGTCTAGGGATATTCATACAAATACTTAGAAGGGGTTTTTAGCAGTTTAGAACATTTTTGCATATGTAAAATAACAATTTATAAATAAATAGGTCTGTATAGGTGCTTAGGATAGAGTGAGATGGTAAAATAAGTCTATATTAAGTGCTCAAGTCAATTAGAGTGAAATAGAGCCAAAATGAACATTATCAAATATTTATGACCAAATTTTAGTGATTGCACATATGAGGCTTTGAAAGGGGCCCAATAGAAGTATTGAAAATGAGTTGTAAGGATTTTGTACAGACTTGAAATTTACCGATTAACTATAGAGGTTAAAAAATCTAATATGAGACCTTTTCCATCTATCAATAACATATTGCCACAAATATGAGCTATAAAAATTAAAATAAATACCTAAGAATATAAATCTCTCTCCTTTGTATATCCACTTTCATTTTTAATGATGGAGCCATCCAAGTAAAGGCATCATGCTCTATTTGTAACACCAGGTTTTAGTCCATTTTAAATTAGATCATGAGGATTTGTAAAATATGTCAATGCATCAAAGCACCTCTCTGAAGGAATATTCTAGCTCATTGAGGGCAAGGAACGTATCATCTAAAAAAATCACATTCATAAGCTAAGAAGAGTAATCAAGAAGAACAATACCCTTAATAAGTCCTCAATTTACTCTATGATCAAGAAGATAACCAAACACCTTGGTAACTAAAACATAAAAAAATAAGAACAAGAGGGCAACCCTGTCTAATAGGTTGCCAAAGCTATTAGACTTATGCCCATTGATGGTAGGTAGTCTAATGCATTGGAAAGAAAGTTTGCACTTTTGAGAAAAATAATTGGTAAAAACTAAGAGCCTTAAGCATAGTGAGAATAAAGGACCATTCTATCTGATCATAAACTTTTTAAAATCAAATTTGAGAAAGATGATCCTTTGGTAAAAGGCTTGATACCATTCCATTTCTTACCAAACAACAATTAAATTATCCAATATATATTTGATTTTGATGAAGTTGGTTTGCTTAGGTTTGATGACTGTAGGTAGAATGTGATGGAGGTGATTCGTTAGGGCCTTGGAAATTATTTTATAAGAAACATTTGAAAGGGTGATTAGGTGCCACTAGTAATAAGATATGGGTCACTAGTCTTGGGAATGTGTTTAATATTTTCTTTGTTTATAAAATATCACAAAGTATTATTTTTTAATGCTTCTTTGATAAATATGCAAAAGGTTGGACCCTACAAATTTCAAAGTAGCTTTATAGAATTCATGATGAAAGCCATCAATCATTGGTGCTTTGTCATTGGCCATGCACTGCATTGTATGAAAGAGATCAAGAGAAAGAAGAGAATAATAGTACATTTTTAGTCCAAAAGTCTTAATTTGAAAGGTACCAAATCCAAATATTCATGTAAACCTCGAGCTCTTTCCACCAAATCTTCATGGGATTGGAACACTATTTTTTAGTGGTCCAAATAAGCTAAGGATATTTATGGTAGATTAGTGTGGCACTTATGTGCAAGCTAGATGGTTTTTATATGTTCCTTGGATTATTTGGACATGAGAGACTTGGATAAATTATTCAAGGCATGATCCCCTATATTAAGCTAATGCAACATGCTCTAATTTGTACCCCCTAGCCGCATGACTATCAACAACTTTGATATTGTGCTTGAGAGAGGCAAAAATGGTTTGGAAGTGCAAGTCAAAATGTTTTTGCTCAAGGATGGAAGAAATCCTTTGGTATTCCCTAATGACAACACCATTGACTTGCTTCCTAACATGCACAATCTATTTTCATATTGGATGAGGAAGGTGGTGGTGCAGTTGATTGCCACATTCCACCACTCAAGTTAACTGGCAATGTATGGTGGATGAGGAGACAAATTCCACATTCTTGTGATGAGTTAGATAGTGGCTTCATGGCTGAGAAAGGATGTGTTCATAAATATTTGATTGTGTGGGACTTTAAGATGGTCATCACCCCACTCCACTTTGAAATTAATAAGACTTTGATCAAAAAGGATAATTTATAGATGGACTATGATAGTTTTCTTGTTGGATACTGAGAACACATGCTACTCAAAAATCATGAAATATTCCAACCATTTGAGGACCCAATCATCATTGGCCCAAAAATTATACCAAGTATACCATGGCATATTAGTTAATGCACACCATCAAAGGAGTGTCTTCTAAACCCTATTGATATTTAAAATAATATGCTTCATGTTCTATAGCACATCATTTCATTGGAAGGGCACGAACTTTGTCCTCGAGACTCTCAATCATATTTAAGTGGCCATAAATCATCTAGGTGGAAATGGGAAGATTATTAGCAAGCCATTTCCATAATGTCATTCTATTAGGGCCATCATTTACGGTGTAAATATTGAAAAACCCTAATTAATGACCATCAATGTCAAGTAAAACCCAAATAGCTCAATGTGATAGATATTCTCCCAAGGCAATAATTAAGGCATTAAATTTTAGTGAAACCAAAACACTGGTGCCACCACATCCATATTCATGTAAAGTGTAAATGTGAGATGCTTCAAATGATATACTCATATAAGGTTGGAGAAGAAATTGTAAACTTTTAATTTTTTGTAAATGAATGAAATGTAGAGAGCCCAACTATTGATAAGCAATGCAAATAGATTTTTTTTAGGACTTTGTGAGACCTCAAACATTATATGAGATTAAATTCATTGGGAAGAATCCTCCATGAATAATTCTCCTTGTCCATCCTCTATATCATATTTTGGACAAAGTGTCGCAAAATGGTTTCCCAATAATAATTGTTGGTTTTGAAAAATAAAATCCCCAAGTGAAATGGAGTACGGTTTAGCACCATTTAATTTCTGAGGAGATTTTCCATTTCCACGAGGCAGACTGTGCAACCACCATGGGGTGAGACTTCTTGTAGAGGGTGTCCCAACAAGAAAATAACAAAATGAAAAATGATTAATTTGAGAAAATTGGCATTGACAGGCAACAAGATCACTATGAGAATATGGAGGATTAATGAGAGGGGGAGTAACTTTATCCTTTGTTTCCTCTTGCTATGGTTTGACAATAAGGTGAGTGGAGGTTGTCTTTATATTTTTACTATCAATTGGTGTTTTTTTATGAGCCACCATAGTCCAACCATCATTATTTTTCACCCATATCTTCCTTTTAGGTGGTGCTTGTTTAGTGGATGGATTTGAGCGAATTATAAAGGGACAATCACAAATACTATGGTTGGTTGCCTAACATCTAAATCATGTGTTTAGGAGAGTGAAGTAGATAACCTTTTGTGATAAGTTTTCTATCCCTACTTGAATATTAATGAATTTTTTCAAGTCCTTTGTCAAATTTATCAACCTCAACACAAACTTGCTTATTAGGGATTATAGAGTATAATTTATCAACCTCATGACAAAGCACCCACCTTATGGCTTTGAACATCTCACGAAGAACACCCATAAAGGAAGTGAAATACCTAGAAAGTTGAACCTAGAGATGCACCTTGAGGGATTTTTATTTACGCTTTGTACTTATGGGTATAATAGGACACCATTATGAGGGTATTCCTTAAAAACCAACAACTTGACCTAGAAAGAAGGGATTGGAAGTGAGATGGATCCTTAAAGGAGAACAAAAATAAGCTCTTAATAAGGTTATAGACATCAGTAACTTAAAAACCCAAAGGTTCCCAATAGTGTTGAATCGAGGCATTCAGGGAGTCCTTTGAAGGGACACAACCAACATAGTAAGCAATAAGATAATTATTTTCATACCATATACACACATTATCAACATCATATATTTGTAAAAACAACCCAAGTTGGGGAGGATTATCAGAATTTGTACCTCATCGTAAACCTTCGAGAAGGAATTGTAAATTTGTTTCAACACCATCCTTCGCAATGGTGAAAATAATGGTCGCAACAGATTGATAGAGGGCAATTTAAATAAAAACAATCCACCCAAAGGGTGGAGAATAAACTACAATAAATGCAAGCTTAATGTTAGAAGTCCAATGGAGGTAATATGACAACATGGTGAAATAGGATAACACAACACAATACTGACATGTAAACCCAAGTACAACAAAATTCTTAAGTTTGAAGCTTCAATGTCAATGCCTATTTTTTATTGGAATTTTTACCTCATCGTAAACCTTCAAGATGGAATTCTAAACTCATTTCAACACCATCCTTCCCAATGGTGAAAATAACGGTTTGAACAGATTGATAGAGGACAATTTAAATATAAACAATCCACCCAAAGGGTGGAGAATAAACCACAATAAATACAAGCTTAATGTTAGAAGTCTAATGGAGGTAACATGACAACATGGTGAAATAGGATAACACAAAACAATACTGACATGTAAACCCAAGTACAACAAGCTTCTTAAGTTTGAAGCTTCAATGCCAATGCCTCTTTTTTTTATTGGAAAACATCCCTTTTAAAAAAGGTTATATAGATGGTTATAATGAAAATATGGCCAATCAGTATTTATGGTTTAAAATCTATTAAAAAAAGATATGGTTGAAAATAGATTATAGAAAATGTCGATGAAACATTGTTACACAAAAATATCATCAAAATAACATATCGAAAGGAAAGTGTGAATTTCATACACAAGAAACAACACCAAAAGGTGGTGGTGGCTGATCATTGTTAAGAGGAAGAATAGCCCAAAAAGAGCGCTATCCCAAAGGTGAATCAGGGGCAACCCACCCACTCTAAGTGGTCTCTAAAGGAGCCAAAAATACCATGATACCCTACTCAAAAGGTGGAGGCATGATCACACCCATTTCCTCAACACCGTACAAAAGGTAAGACAATTGAAACAATAAAAAAAAGGTTTTTCTACATGGCAATGAACTCCAACCCCCCTACTGAGGAGGAAGGGTGGAAAAGTAATTATGAATGTGCCTCTACTGCTGCCTAGGCACCACTGGAGAAGAACCTTGCAAAAGAAAATATAGATAAACTTGGCTCATGTTACAAGGTGTGCTCCCCCAATAGCTGAGCAACTTTCGAAGATGTTAAAACTCTAGGGAAACTTTCTCTACTTGTGGCTGAATCTATAGATAAGAAAAATATATGACAACTAATTTGTCATTACATAAAAATAAAGTGAGAGATTTTCATTATCAAAAATAGCTAAATTTTTGGATTTGCGGAGCTGAAAAATGATTATGGATCTAAAACCTTTTTCAAAAAAAAATTCGAGTTAACCAGTGAGTATTATCTCCCAAAAAATCATTCTCCTAATGAAGAGTTCTAGGTGAAAACGCTGAAATAAGTTGCGAATCAATTGCCAAACTTGTTGAGCACAAGGATAAGTCCAGAACATAAATTAAAATGTCTTAGGCCTAAAATATGCAAGGCACTTATGGTTAAATATCCCTATGTGTTAGAGTCTTTCATCTCATTGTAGACCCTGGTAGAAAAGACACCAAAGAAAATTAATTTTTTTTTTGGCTCAATCTTGGCATTCCATATACTATTAGTCTAAAAATCCACGTATAGGGAGAGGAATTCAAAATCCATCATTTGTTCAACTTACTAAGAAATGAAAAGAAAGGACTTAATATGATAAAAGAAACCCATAGATTAATTATTGAAATTAGTGTCATAATTCAACCCCTAATCTGTCTATCATGTAACCTATGGTTTTAGACCCAATTTATGAATCATGACGTCCAATAAAATCACTAGATACTATCACGATAAAACCGCACACTATGGTTCAAAGTGTTGGAACACCCTTAGACCACTTCAGGACCCCCTAGGGACCAACCCTGACCTTTCAACCACAAACCAAACCTAAGTAAAGTCAAGATTGACCTACTGGCTAACCCACATTTTAACCTGACCTTTGACTCTCGACGGTCACCCTAACTGTTGATGGTCAGATTTGATCGTCAATAGTCAGGTTCCCACCGCCTGAACCACTAAACTACCACATCACTCCGCCTTAATTTTTTATAATTAGCTTGTCCATTATCTGTGTGCAGATCAGTGCATGTCCGAGTTAAAATTAGAAAATCTAGTTGAACCTCTTGTCAACATATTGTTGCATCTCTTCTTCCTTCCTATAAAGAGAAAGGAGGAGAGAGTGAATCCAGCTCCAAAATTAATCAATCATCTAGAGCCAAAGCTTCTTGCATCAACATTTTCTTTTGTAGGTGCTCTTCTAGTGATCCAATGAGATAGAAAGTGCGACAGAGATTTGAATTGTTGTCATCCATCAACCAACAACTAAGTTTCGTTATTCTACCAAAATTTTCCAAGACTCCATCAACAAGTTTGTTAGCCAACCACCTCAACCATTCATCGGATCAATAACCAACAAGCTAAGTGTCTGTTTTCAATCATTCAATTACTTTTTTCTATTTCGCAATCAACCCAACCCAAACCCATCTCTTAGAATCCCATTATGTAACCTCATCCAAATAGCCTTTTTCCTGACCAGACCCAACCCATAGTAACCGTTGACGGTCACTATGACTGCGATGGTCTATCCCAACCACCGATGATTACCTCAACCGTCGATGGTCACCCCAACCATTGATGGTCACCCCAACCATTGATGGTCACTGTGTGAAAAAATAATAGCAAGCTCTTTCCACCTACCAGACCTCAGTGAAATCTCACTTTCAGACTCTCTGCCTGATCATTTAACCTGACCTTATTTTATGAACCATATCCAGCCTATTTAGCATTAGTATTGACCTACTTATTGCTATAATTAGTCAATTTCATCTATTCTTTTATCAAGCACTTATTGTACTTGATTTCAGTATCTTCTATTGTTTATGCAAGTACTTTATCTTTCAAAACATGATTGTTTAAAAGTGTGGATTGATAGCCTCCAAAGAAGCTCATGCTTTTTGGATCTAGCTTGCTAGACAATCCACCTTACTATATAACTAATCAAACCATTTATTTGAGTGCTTTTTTATTTGCAGGTCATTCCTCCCAAGCCAAAGAGGAGTATCTACACTCATATGAATCAACACGCACACAATATATCAGGTTTTTCTACCATACCCTTATCAAGTTTCTTTTCTCTTCCTTCCAAAAAATATAAGCAAAATTTTTCTGAAACATTCTGGCACGTTCGGTGGGACCTTTGAATCTTTTCTTGAGTTCATAGTTGAATCTAGGTGCTTTCTTATTATCTCTCTACTCATAAAATGAAATCAATGTTTCTTTTTGGGCTTAAAATTGGTTGCATCCATTGTCTCCTTGCTTATTTTAGCTCACATAGCTTAATTAATTCAAATTTATCAATCGTAGTTTCACTCTTGTCACACACACAATACCAAACCACTTACATATAATCAAGCATCAAACATTAACATAATCCCTGACTGGGATTTCATTACCTAACAGTCACATTTCCCGGCTACCCTACTTAGATTTCATCACCAAGGGGAGAACCAACTCAGGTCTCTGGTTGAGTATGATCTTTGTTAATCGGTATATCTTGGCTAAGCACTCGACACCCTTATCATTTTAGTGTGTGAAGTGAGGGTGTAGGCCTTGATATCAAGCCACATACTAATCCCAATACAGATATTTTTGAGAGCCTAAACACAACTTGAAATCAACCATAGACTTATTTTCTAGTACCCGCTTTAGAAGCCAAGTTCAGTAACCCAATTCTTAAAGCTTAAGGCATAAACCACAAGAGAGACTAAAATGAACCTTAGTATTTAATGTGATATTTAGTGTGTGTTTTGCTTCCTTACATTTTTCTTGTCTTCTCTTTGTTTGAGTTGTGAGATTGTTTGCATCTTCATCCTTTCTTCATCTGCATAGTTTTTATTAGGCAACAATTAATAAACCAAGCATTGGGACCCAAATCCTAATCACCCATCTTCTTCTTCTCCCTCATCCATAGAGTACATCTTAGATGTAGAGAGTTCTCTTAATCCTTTTGAGAGTCCTACCATTCCTCAGACGGTTGCCCAAAGTGATGCAGACTTTGCCACCTTTTTGGATAACAACCCTAAAGCTCTTCAGCATTACCTTAACACCATATCCCACTGTACCCCTACTTTGGTTCCACCTATCGACCCACCCTACGACATGTCATCCCACTTTATGGGTGACACTTTTGTAGCCACCATCTCTACCCAACCCCTAGTCACCCAGGCATCATCCTCTACCAACAACCCCATCCATACCACCATTTAGAACCAACCCACTCAACCAAACAACACCCAAGCACCTTCTTCCCCAACTAATAACCCTCCTAGTAAAGGATCAACCAAACCTTTGGGCATTAGTAGCTCCCTTACTATAGGAGTACCCTCCATTAGTGATACCGCCATTCCTCTCATTTGTAGCCTACCTACTTCCACTCTGTTTCAGAGTTTGGTGGTTCCCATACCTTCCGCCATTCCATTCATCAGTACCAAAGTGACCACCTACCCTCTACTGAATAACCCAATCATACCTCCTACCCAACCTGCATTAATCTCTCAACAAGCACCTATCACACCAAACCCGAGCTATGTCCCTAACCCACAAGGATATGTACCTCTACCTTCCACCCAACTGCATATCTCCATGTATTCATATGTGGCATCATCTCAACCACCCATGACCACATAAAAATATGTGATCGATTCTCAACCCCCCTCAAGATAACGATATGTTACACCTACCTAGACCCAACAAAACCTAACTTACAACTATGGGAGTACACAACCCCAAACCAACCTTGTAGAAATGTTGATGGACAAGATGACTACTTTGGAGTCCTCTATTTTTCGAGCTCATAATATTTTGTAATATGATCAAATCTATAATGAACCAATTCACCCATCTATCCCCATTCGACCATACCCTCCTCAATGGGAACTTCCAAAGTTTTCAAAGTTTCAGAGAAAGGAGGAGCCCCAACAACACCTAAGAGCATTTAGGCATTCATGCTATATGATTGCCTATGATGATGCTCTTCTTATCCATACCTTCCCCATGTCTCTATCAGGTCCAACAAAAGATTGGTACAGTGCTATTACAAATCACTCCCTCTTTTCTTTTGCCCAACTAGCTCATATTTTCTTAGATCACTTTTCCATAAACATCTCCAAGAAATTCTCCATCACTGATCTTTACTCCATCCAGTAATTTGATGATGAATCCATTATTGACTTCGTGGCCCATTAGAGAAGTTTGATAATCCAACTCTCCTCCTCTCTATTCCAACCTGAGCTAATTGAACTTTTTGCCTGGGCTTGTGCTAAACACACCTCCTCTACCTTATGAGTTCAAAGCTTTAGAACCTTTGATGAAGCTTTCACCATGGCACAAAAATTAGAAAATAGGGCCATTGACGAGGGGAAGTTGAAATTGAGAAATAAGAACTCCACCTTCAAATCAAATGAGACTTCCTCCTCCAAGCCCAACAACCAAACCAATACTAATTCTAAAAATAAGGGAACCATGAATGTGGTTGTCCTTAAGATTGCCCCTCCACATGTTGTTAACCAATCTAACTTTTCCAATTCCTCCAATCAAACTACTAGGAACCCAAATCGTAACACCCAAAAACAATTTAACCTGCTTGGGGAGTCATACACTTCAGTCTTGGATAGATTATTAGCAACCAATATCATATAACTTCCCTCGATCAAACCTCCACAACAATTTGATTCTTCTTGTCTTGCACCTGGATGGTACAAGGAGAGTGAATTATGTGGCTTCCACCGAGTCAATGGACATGACGTTAGTAGTTGTAACACCTTCAAGAACATTGTCCAAAATCTCATTGACAAAGGGGAACTTGTGTTGGATAACCCCAATGCATCCCCAAATCAATCACTTGATATCTTCAGATAACCATTCACCAACCATGCTCCTTCTCCCAACAACGAAAACAAAGCAAAATACTCTCATACCCACAACACCCATATTGTCAATATGGTTCTTAGTGAAATCATTGATGAGGAGACCATCGACCAAATCACCTCTTCCCCCACTCCACTTATTGAGGTAGTGGATTCTCCAACCTCTCCTTTTATATGAACATTAGAAGAGGAAACCCTTCCCACTTGATCATTTTCCTCAATCATACAACAATCCACTCTTCCTCTAGTAATCATGCCTAAGGAAGAGACCACTCTGTCGACACCTCCCACCGAGGAGTCACCCTCCTAGATGTTTGGACCTCTTGAATAGGAAAAGGATGAGGTAAACGTTCCTCCCCCTTAAACCCTAGGTCTATCCTTTGAATCCACTACTGGTGGATTCAGACCCATCTATAAACCTTTCTCTAGACTGGTTAAAAAGTTAGAATTCATATATGATCCTAACCTAGATTAGGCCACCTTTTGGCAACAACTTGGACTCTTGTATAAAACCAAGCGGGAGCCCTCTTTATCAGAATAACCTACCCTTTCCACTACCAAATCCACTATCACCACAACCCAACTTTCAAACACCCGTGCCCATCAAACCATAACAACACCACCAGAACTAAACTCACCCAAAGCCACCAAATCACCTTCTACCATTCTAACCAAACCCACCAAGAACCTTAACACATTTCCTAACCACGACATTACTCACCCATTAATAAAGTTGGATGTAGATCCACTAAACTTATCAAACAAACCCCAAACTAAACCAATAAAGAAGGTAAAACCACCTAGAAGCCCAAAAACCAAAACTTTGCCTCCCCTCTTCACTTTGCCCTCCATTTTGTGACCTCATCCCTCTACCTTAATTGGGAGACCAACGATCCTAATCAAAACCCAACCACCACTTTTGGTTACTCCATCACTCTTACTTTCATCCACACCAATTTTTAATGAGCTAACCCTGGGCATACCTCCTATCTCCCAATCGGCTATAAACAAATTGCTTATCTCCCGAATGTCTACCCTAAACCTTCTAACCCCAAACCCTCAAACTCTCTACCAAAACCCAAATCATCCACCAAGGACACCCCTTCACCGAAGTCTTTGACCATCAAGACCACTCCTAAAAGGGCTTCCACCTAAACTACCAAATCCAAGCCCTCCATGCGTCTACCACCATTGTCTGAGTCTTATTCCACCATCCTATAGAGGCTATTGCAAGCATATTGATTAACCTTGCCACCTATCAGACCATTTGACCCACACAATCCTAAACCATCTTGGTACAATGACAAATTAGTATGTTCATACCATAGGACACCTAGGCATGGCATGGAAAACTGTAAAGCTATCCTAGTGATAACCTATCAGCTGTATCATGAGGATGACTTATTATCATATGAGCCCTCGACGAGCCCTAAATCAATCCAAGAACCAATAACCATCGACCAAAACCTACCTATCCCTCCACTCTCACCTTAGAGTGAAGAGGAATTGAAGCAATCACCTACCCTGACTCCTCCCCCAATCCATACCATCCATGTGGTCACACGATCATATGATCAACCAAAGGATGAGGGGAAGACAAAGGTATCCACCACATGGACATATCCCTCTTCCTCCACCCAACCACTTGGCCAACACCAAACACATTCACCTTCAACAAAACCCAAAGTGTCCATCTTGGGACCCTCTCACCCGAATCCATCTGAATCAATCCAACGAGTTGTTCTAAAACAACTTCACCAAACACCAGTGAAGATGAGTTTGTATGAAATAATCAACACCTCACCCCATCATTTCCAAACAATGATAGAAGTGTTGTAATCTATAGAGGTTCAAGTAGAAGACCCTCAACCTTTAACAGCCTTTGTCAGACCCTTCACATTTCCAACCTTGTTACCTTCAAAGATTTAGAAATACCTTCCATCCACCCAAATGACCCAGATCCTCCCCTCTTCATTACCACCTATATCAACCAAACCCACATCAAGAGGGCTATGATTGATGGGGGAACTAGTATCAACATCATCTCCTCCCATGCCTACAACCAACTCAAATTACTCGACAACATTATGTCAAAAACTTAAATAGTGCTCTGATCATTCAACGATACCATGGCCATGACTTTAGGAACTATCATCCTTCACATTCACCTAGGATACTGCACCCTTCCTAAGCTCATCTATGTAGTGGAAGGTGAATTCTAGTACAATGTCTTGTTGGAATGCCCCTGGATTCGTTTCATGGGTTGTGTACCATCTATCCTACACTAGTACATCAAATTTAAGCATGAAGGCCAAGTTGTTACCATACAAGCTGACCTAAGCCTCTTCACACCATGCAACATGACATACTGACCCAACGCTATTCTCCTTCACCCATCCAACCAGCCCTCATCAGTAAAAGACAAAACCCCATCTTCTTCTACTAATGAAGCATCTACTAGTTCTTTCATCCCTTCCACCCAAATCCCCATAATGGACCCTTTGGAATCAATCTTCCAACATCTTTCATTTAGGGAGTATTGACTTCTCACCCTTGACACCTTCCCTACTCCTCAAGAGTATGGGAAACTTGACCACCAACCTAGTTATGACCCCACTATCAAAACTGTTATTCCTTTCGGACCATCAACATGTCAAACCAATTTCATCTATGTGGACTTGATAAACCCCTTGGCACTTCTGCCACCTATTTTTTAGCTCGACCATTCACCTCTATCTTCTCCTATGTAGATAAACCAAAATGTGCCAAAACATATCTCTATAGGTGTGCTTGGAAGGGATTTGGCCTAGGTTGGTATGAACACGAGCCGCATGATTTCCTTCCAATCAAAATCCAAAAACCTTACGAAAAACATGGCCTCGGCTTCACACCACCTAAACAACAAACTTACCCACCTCCCATTACCATCTTCGATCAGGACATCCCATCCTCACCATCCTCTCCATAATTGACAGTTGAAGATTACGATATCATCCCCCCCAACTTTTTTTTCATCAACATGATCAGCCTTGGACCCCTGACTTATCAAAAGAATAGGGTGATCGTAACCATCCCTATAACCCATCCCGAGATGATAGGAGATTACTCTCCTATCATTAATACCATTCAGTGTCAGGATGATGATTCTATTCTCACCTATCTTGGTGCACCAGATTCCCCTATCCACAAATCCCTACATCCAAAGACTTCAACCATGTTGAATGAATCGACCATGGATATCAACTTAGGCAATCTGAACAACCCTACATTGTCAAAATTGGTCAATCACTAAATTTTGAGGAGCTTCAGGACTTCCCCTCCTTCTTACAAGACCGAAACATAACATTTTCTTGGTCTTATAGTGACATGCTGGGAATTGACCCCTCCATCGATACCCACAACATAGTCACCAACTGTGAAACCAAGCCCATTAGGCAAAAACTTCAGTAATGCACCCTCATATAACCCTTCTCATCAAAGAAGAGCTTCAACATCTCCTGTCCATAAATTTCATTTAACCCATTGACTATCCCCAATGGGTCTTGAACGTCGTACCTATCACCAAATCCATAGGGGGACTTCAAATTTGTGTGAAATTTTGTGACCTGAACCTTGCTTGCCCAAAAGATGACTTTCCTCTACCAAAGATTGACCAATTAGTTGATCTCATAGTTGGCCATAAGATGTTATCTCTCATAGATGGATTCTTGGGTTACAATCAAATCCTAATTGCCTCTTAAGATCAATACAAAACTACCTTTATCACCCCATGGGGGACCTTATACTATAGGGTCATGCCTTTTGGACTAAAGAATGTTGGTGCAGCGTATGAACATGCTATGACTTACATATTCCATGATCTTATCCACAAAATCATCGATTACTATGTTGATGAACTTTTTGGGAAATTCAAATATTGTAAGGATCATTTGGCCGCTCTTAAGATTATCTTTGAATGACTCATCCATTACCATGTCTGCTTTAACCCCAAGAAGTGCATTTTTGGGGTCTTGTCAGAAAAGTGCCTTGGATTTATCATTTACCTTTGAGGAAACTAAGTTGATCCTACCAAAATCAAAGCAGTCTTCAACATGCTTCCTCCAATCAACCTTAATCAACTCCACAGCCTGCAAAGGAAGCTCCAATATATTCATTGCTTTATCTCTCATCTCTCGGACTGATGCCAACCCTCCCATCACCTTCTAAAGAAGGATGTATCTTTTACATGGAATAACGATTGCCAAAATGGCTTTGATTCACTTAAAAAGTACCTCTTGTCTCCACCTATCCTTACTCCTCCCAAAGATGATCAACCTTTTTACCTTTATATCTCTACCACCAACCATTCCATAGGGGCAATGCTTTCTCATTGGGATGAAAAACATAAAGGGCAAGTCATCTACTACATTAGTCACATGCTTATAGAGTATGAGACTTGGTACACCCATACTGAGAAAATATACCTAGCCTTGGTCTTCATGGCCACCAAACTCTACCACTACCTTCTCAACCACAAGACCTATGTCATAACCAATACTGACCCACTCAAGTATATGCACTCCAAGCCATACCAAAACCAATGTATGGACAAGCGGATCAAGATTTTAGCTGAGTTTGACCTTGAATTTTTTTAGCGAAAGTCAATTAAAGGGTAAGTCATTGCCAACCAATTGGCCGATGCACCCCTAACAGATGATCACCCTCCTATTCTTGAGTTTCCCAATGAGTCCATCACAACCCTCTCTTAAGAAAACTTCACCTATCAAGTAACCTTGTTCTTTGATGGATCAAAGTGTCAACGTGGTGGGGGAGCTAGTATTATCCTTATCCCCCTTCATGTTGAACCTCTTCCTTTATCCTTCGAGCTAGATTTCAAATGCACTGACAACATGGATGAGTACAAAGTCTTAGTAATAGGTCTTCAAACTGCATTAGCCTTGGGAGTCAAAAAGATCAACATCTTTGGCAAATTTCAACTTGTGGTCAATCAAATCAATGGCTCTTACCAGTACAAGAATGATGTTTTGAAATAATATAAGCAATTAGCTGACATACTCTTAGCCTCATTTAAACACTACGGTTTCCATACCACCCCATGATCTATGAACAAGTTTGTTGATATGATGAATTCCTTCACCTCTTAGATCCTGTCTGCACCCACTGACTCTAAGCTATCTGTCATTATCCATAGACTTACCCAATCCTATTATGACAAACCAAATTCTCCCACCATCTTTAATGTGGAGGAGACCCAACCTGATCTTTGTTATCAGTAGACCTTCAACTATCTTAACCTTGCCATCATTCCTTCTGGGCTTTTCAAGAATGCTCAAAGAGCATTTATCCAGAGTACTTCACGTTATACCATTCTAGGGGGAATTATTTATCAGCATGGCTTTGATGGTTTTCTCTTCTGCTACCTACATATTAATGAAGCCTCTCATGTTATCAGGTAAATGCGTGATAGGGTTTGTGGGGGAGACTTTAGTGGCCTCGCCGTTACTAAATGCATCTTTTACCTTGGCTATTATTCGCTGACCTTTAACCAAAACTATTTTGATTATGTGAAAAAGTGTGTTAAGTGTCAAAAACATGCCAATTTACATCACACACCTAGCCATAGTCTTCACATATCCATAGATTTATGGGCCTTTTCACAATGAGGTCTGGACGTTATTGGTGAAATTAACCCCCATTCTTCACAGTGACATCATTCTATCATCACTACAACTGAGTACTTTAATAAATGGGTAGAGGTTATTCCTATTGTCTCAACCAAAGCAAAAAAGATTAACTTTATTAATCATCACATTTTCTATCATTTTGGTGTTCTCACAAAATTATCATTGATAATTGCAAATATTTTAAAAATGAATAAGTCCAAAGTATTTGTGATGCATTCAACATCAAGTTAAGCTTCTCTTCACCCTATCATCCCCAAGTAAATGGATAGGCAAAAGCTTCTAACAAAACTCTTAACCACATGCTCACCAAAATGGTTAATGCATCTGGTCAGGATTGACACTTACATATCCCCTTTGCCTTATGGGCATATCGTACTAGCATTTGAACCCCTACAGGTGCTACCCCTTTCTCTCTATTTTTTAGAGTAGAGGCTGTCTTAACTCTCAAAGTATAAATTAATTTGCTTCACATATCCCTACAGGGTATCATTTTTAAAGATGGTTGTCGCCATCACCATTTAACCCAGCTTGAGCTACTTGACGAGCATCATTTAGCCACCCTTACCTTCATGTCTATCAAGAGTGAATCACACACACTTATAAAAAACACCGTAAAGTGTGAGAATTCAATATCAGAGACTTCATCCTAAAGGAGAACCAACATGTCACCAATATGGAGAAAAGAAAGTGAGGCAAGTTTGCTTTTAATTGGCTTGGACCTTATATCATAACACAAAAGTATGAATCAAGAGCTTATAAGTTATCGTCTCTTGAGGGAAACCCAAAGTCTGAGACTCTCAATACTTCACATTTATATCCTTTTTTCTGATAAAAAGGATCAAACTCACCTTTTGTCTAACTTAGCTCATCCCTTGCTTTCAAACCACATTCATCTCCCTATTTTAGGGGCAATTGATTAAAACTGAATCATGTGATTATCCGTCACAATCATAGCCTAATCTTGATAATGGGTCCCATGGATCTACCCATGGCATGATTCTCGTGGTACTTCTCCCCCTTTCCTAGGATAAATCTCCATGGTCGTTGTCACCTAACCCTCTTTCACACCTACTCAATCTTCTTTTCCTTTTAGTTTTGCCTTCATAAAAGGAGACCCTTTGAGCCTATATCAGAAAATCTATGTCAAACAAAATCAAAAGAAAAGTCATAACCAAAAACAATCATGGGTCATTCCTAGTATTCACAGACTACTCCCTTGATGGACAACTATACAAACATATCAAAATTGAACAATATAGGGTAGACTGCTCCTCTAAAGGACAACTATCAAAACACTTAAACAAAGCACATAAATTTATACCACTCCCTTGAAGGATGGATGACTAAAACATTTGTCAAAACATAGCAATTTCTTGGAAGCTTCCCAAAACCCTCCCCAACAACAACAAAATAACAAAAAACCCATTATCTAACATAAGAAAAAACAAAATAATTTTGAAAGCTGAAATCAGCTCTCATGAGTAGACTTCCCGCATCGATCAGTCTACACTTATATGACATGGGCTTGTTTATACTGACTCTTTGGTAACCTCCAAAAAAGGCATGCTAGTCTCACATGAAGGTTCCATCTTCATCCATCTCTCCTTTATACACTATAAGCAAGGGATTTATGATCTTACTTGACATAATATGATCAAGACACATTTTTAACCAACTAACGAATGCTAATGCGAATAATTCGAAGTGCTTATGTTCCTTAAGCCAATCCAACTGCAGTTTTGTTTTAGTCCTTTCCAAGCAAGAAGCATCATGCCCTCTTCTTATCCTCTCATAATTGGTTGATATATTCACTTAGGCGTTTGTCTCATGATTATCTTCTCTTTCTCACATTTAGTTTTGTTATTTAACTTGCTTTATGTGCTTCACCTTAAACAAAATGACCATAATCATAACCACATCACATACTATCATCATCAAAATACACAACAAAATCATAATGTGAACATCACAACATCATCATTATATCATGAACAAAAATAGACATTGTTAGCATAAACCATATGCATGAACATAATCATAACCATCAACATCATAACATTCATGAACAAACAACAATAAACCATTTTTCACCACACGTCTAAATCTAAATGAGGAATCATATACTCATTACTTTTTAGCATGAACACCATAATCATATCAATGTCATAAACATGATCATCTCAAACATGAAATTAAATTATCACATCCATACACAACATCATCAAAAAACATAATCACAAATGTCATAAACATCATCTTAGTCATCAACAAATATCACATTCTCATCATAATCACATGAGATAGCATCAAATCCATAACCAAACATTATCATAAACATGAATAAAGGGACATATCATCAAATGCCTAGCTAGGTGAATCCACATCCACATCATCATAAGCATAACCATAATAAAAAATACTCAACATGAACATCATATACATCAATCACAAACCATAAATGAGGATCATATCTATAAATCATAAGTCTGTAACCATAATCATCATCATGTGTGTAAGAGTATACATATCTCTCAAAATATAAATTTTGCTGCATCAGCTTGTAGGCTAGTATCAAAAATCATATACATCAAAAGGTATCCATGTCTCATATCAAACTAAGAACTTGAGGCATCATTGCCTCCTAGTGCCCCACTACCCCCTGGAGCCTATCATCATGTAACTACTTGGCAACTTTTAGATGCAACCACTAACCTGGTGTCGTTATACCTACACCACTTGTAAGCCTAGCCTTGTACTCACCCTATCAGAGCTCATCTGGATAATGCTTGAAGACTATGGCCTCATAATATTGTAGCTCCTCAACAGTTGCTACGTGTCTCTGCATAGGGATTGTCCCTTCTAGTGTCACCACTAATGGTACTCTGCCACCTGTCTATTAGAGAGAATCTCTCTCCTATGTCACCAGAGCTAGCATAACTCTGGCCTGATCTCTCACCTGTGACAGTAGCCAATTGACCCTACATTGCTATTAGTTATGCCTATAATGATGTCATGGAAGCATGTGCCATGGCTAATGCCACTCATTGTTGGTCCCTATAACCAATCACTACCTACATATCTGGGGAAACACCTTGTACCTATGCCTACTAACCACCTCCACTAGCTAGGTCAACATCCATAATTTATTGATCACCGTCATGACCACCAATGTCATCTATAATATATAGTCCCTGATACTATGCAACATAAACATCCAAAATGCCTACATCGTCTATCTCTAGCCTCACTAGTAGCTCCTCATGGTCAAGGAATATATGTACTGGCTATAGATTAGGCAATAACAACTTTGCATCCTCCCTCCTATACCTTGGGAATACGCTGGGGATACCTTGTACTAAGCTAAACTATCATTGCACCCTATCAAAATGTATGAACTCTATCTCACCATCCATCTTGCTATAGATCCATCGATAACTCTATAGGGACAGTGTGTGCCAGACAATGCACCCATCCTGAAAACTTGATGTATGGTCTCCAAACCACATCTCCAACTACCAAGTCATCTAGTAAGAGCTTGAAATAGTTTATATCATGAACCCCTCCACCTCGTTCTGAGTGTTAAACACAAGCTTATATTGAGAGGGGGGGTGAATCAGTATAAGATTTTTTTTTTGCTTTCAACTATAAATCCTAAATCCAAAACCTCAAACTACTCTATAATTAATATATTAAAAGCAATCAAAGAATACAATGCAAAACCACACAATGCAAATAGACACATATTTGCATGGAAACCCTTTCAGGAGAAAACCACAGAGAAATTCTCTTAATATAGTTTTCAAATATTCGTAGACACCAACCTACAGGGGACACCAATCCCTTATTACAATTTGCAGGCACCAACCCACAGGAGCACCAACCCCTTCCACTAGCACCAACTTAGCTTTAATTTGTGAGCACTAACTCACAGGGGCACCAACCCCTTACAAAATTCTTCTTACCACTGTAGATCTGTTGTTAACTCAACGAATGATGGAACCCTTCTTTTCTCTCTTTTTTTTGTAAATGATTGTTAATGTATTTTTGACTCTTCTCCCGCACTTCTCTTAGACTTGAATGATATAAAATATATTTCAAGTGCTTGTTCATCTTATTTTTTTTCATCCACTCATTTATCATTTTATAGCCTTTGCTATCTTTTCCCAAGAGGGGTGTCCATTACAAGAGACACCTCTTCACCAAAAGATGTGACCATTAACATTTCCATCAATAATTCCGTTAACATTTCCATTCACTTTCAACAATAATTTCGTTCACTTTCAACAACAATTTTGTTCACTTTCGGCAACAATTTCGTTCACTTCTGAACACTTCCATTTACTTCTGGAAACAATTTCATTTGACATTTCCATTCATATCCATTATAATTCTTTTGACATCAATGACAATTATTCCAACAATCTCCCCCTTTGTCATTGATGGCAACCTTTCAAAAAGATCTTCTTTTCTGCGACTCCCTATCTTATTTTCTGCAACTCCCTCTTGCTGTAACTCCCCGTATTGCCATTCTCCCCCTTTGACATCAATGGCAAAGGGTCATTCAAGGAGCTGAAAAAAAGTTTAGCTCCCCCTTAACTAATGTGTCTCTTGATTTTTAATGAGTAAAAGCAAAGGACATCACTCCCAACTTCTGTCATAGGTACTCAAATGTTTCCTTTGGAAGTGGCTTAGTGAAGATATCTGCCATTTGTTCGGATGTGGAAACATATTCCTATTTTACTTGTTGTTCTGCCACATTCTCTCAAAAAATGATACTGTATAGGGATATGCTTAGTTATGGAATGCATAACTGGATTCTTGGAAATACTTATCACACTAGTATTGTCACAAATATGGAGATTGGATGATCATACTCTACTTTGATATCTTTCAATGTTTGTTTCATCCGTAGAACTTGTGTACAACATAACACTGTCGCTATGTACTTTGTTTCTACTATGGATAGAGATACATAATTATGCTTCTTACTCAACCGTGATACTAGGGTATCTCCAAGAAAGAATGCTCCTACACTTGTAATTTTTCTATCATCTACACAACCTACCTAATCTAAATCCGTATATGCTACCAATGTGAAGTCTTTACCTCTTGGTACCACACCCATAATCCAAGGTTCTCTTTAAATATTTGAATAGACGTTTCACGTCTTGCACATGTGTTTCTTTTACATGTGTTTCTTTTGGAGCTGCTTGAAATCGTGCAACCATACCTACTGCTTGTATGATATCTGGCCTATATGCCATCACATATAGTAAACTCCCAATCATTGATCCGTAAAGAGTTTGATTAGTATTCAAAGATTCATCATCTTTGATCAACTTTGTACTTGTAGCCATAGGTGTGCTAATAGGGGCACACTCCTCTATATGGAATTTCTTCAACATCTCCTTCACATACTTGCTTTGGAATATGAATATTCCTTTGTTGGTTTGAGAGATTTGTAAAGCAAGGAAAAATGAAAACTCACCTAACATGGACATCTCAAATTCCTTTTACATATCTTAAAAAATCTCTTAGACATTTCCTCATTGTCTCCTCCAAAGATTATATCATCTACATACACCACAACAATTAACTGGCGATCTCCTTCAATTTTGATGTAAATATTAATATCAGCATATCCTCTCTTGAATCCTTGGTCTTGTAGGTATTTATCAAGCCTAACATACCATGCTCTAGGAGCTTGTTTAAATCCGTACAAAGCCTTCTTCAACTTACACACAATCCTTATTTTTTGATAAGAGGAATCCTTCTGGATGTTCTATGTAAACTTCTTCTAGATTGCCATTTAGAAATGCTGATTTAACATCTACTTGATAGACTTTGAAATTTTTGAATACAAAAAATGCAAGAAATATTCGAATTTCTTCTAATCTAGCAACATGAGCAAAAGTCTCTTCAAAATCTACACCTTCTACTTGAGCATACCCCTTACATACCAACTTGGCTTTGTTTTGAGTGACTTGGCTAGTTTCATTCAATTTGTTTCAGAAAACCCACTTAATGCGACTCACATTCTGATCCATTGGCCTGGGCACAAGTTCCCAAGTCTCATTCTTCTCAATTTGATCTAACTCTTCTTCCATTGTTTTTACCCAATGTTTATCATGACTAGCTTCAGAAAAAATTTTAGGCTCTACCTTGGATAACAAAGAGAAATTTACATGCTTAGGTTTACTTACAATTATTCTTCTGGTTTGTACCCCAACATCAATGTTGTCAATGATCTGACTTTCAACATGATTCTTCTGAACAAAGTGAGATGGTGCTTTGGTGACCTACCTTTCAGATTCACTCAATTTTTCTACATTTTCTTCCTCCCCTTCTTCTTCGACAAGATTGGGTATTTCTAGAGGCTCTTCTGAAGGTTATTTTGCCTTTTGATTCATGATCTCATCTATTCTAACACTAGAACTTTCTATGATAGTTTGTAGCCTTTTGTTATAACATCTATAGGCTTTGCTTTTGATGGAGTAGCCAAGAAAAATTCTTTCATCAGTGCTTGAGTCAAATTTGCCCAAGTTTTCTTCATTCCTGTTGATAAAACATTTACTTCCAGACACTTTGAAATGTTTGACCGATGTTGGTCTTCCTTTCCACAATTCGTAAGGGGTTTTGTCATTATTAAATCTGATTTGCCCTCTATTCAAGATATATATTGTTGTATTAACTGCATCTCTCCAGAATCTATCTGATTGCTTAGATTCATTTAACATAGTTCTAGCCATCTCTTGAACGGTTTGATTTTTCCTTTCCACCACTCCATTTTGTTGTGGAGTTCTTGCAGCTGAGTATTGTCTTTTAATTCCATGATTTTCATAAAATCCAATGAATTCATTTGAAATAAACTCACCTCCTCGATCTGACCTTAGGCATTTTATTTTCAACTCTTTTTTATTTTATACTAATGCCTTGAAAGCTTTAAATTTTTCAAATGCTTCTGATTTTTCATTTAGAAAAGCTACCCACGTTATTCTAGTATAATCATCAATGAGAAATATAAAGTAGCTCTCACCTTGCATGCTTTCAGTTCTGGTAAGACCATAAAGATTTGTATGAATCAACTCTAGTGGTTTGGTGGTCGAATATTTCTTTGTTTTGAGCTTTGCTTTGGTTTGCTTCCTGTGTTGGCATTGCTTGCATAGAGTGCTAGAAGGTTTCATTATCTTGGGCATATCTCGCACAGCCTGTTTGTTTTTGATTTTCACAAGATTATCAAAATTTATGTGCCTTAATCTTCTATGACATAGCCAACTCTCTTCAACTTGACTTAGAAAGCATTTCTCTCCTCTCATTTTTCCAAGCATGTGTAGGTTGTTTGTGGTTCTATGAGCATCTACAACTAATTCTCTCGTATCTGCCTTCCTTATTTCACATCCTTCAACATAAAACTTAAGTGTGTGTCCTTGATCACACATTTGGCTTACACTCAAGAGATTATGTTTTAATCCTTCAACATATAAAACATTCTCCATTTTTCATTTACCATTATCAAGACTCAATGTACCTTATTTGACAATTTTTGCTATAACATTATCACCAAATTTCACTATACCTTCATCCACTTTCTTCAATGAGATAAACTTTGTTTTATCTCCGGTCATATGTCTTGAACATCCGCTATTAATGTACCACTGTTGCCCTTCATCTCTTGCATGAAATGCCGTTTGAACAAGCATGGATTTTTCTTTATCTTGTTTAGCTTCCTCTGACTTCTTTCTACAAATCTTTGTAGCTTCTTTTTTCTTTGATCCTGTTTGGAGAATTTAAACCCACTTCTACAAAAATGTGCTATGTGTCCATAATTGTTGCAATTATAGCAGATAATAACATCCTCATTATAGTATGATAGGGGAGCAAATGAATTATAGTTTCTATTAAAGACTTTATGAACGCCTTTACTTGTATTCCTTGCTTCATTATCTCTTTCTCTCTTTTTGTAGTCTACCTTATGACCGAAGTGATTACAATAAAAGCAATAACCATGAAAGAAAATTCCAAACATAGTCACATTCGTATAGCTGGGAACATATGGTCTCTTGACGGTGTTTTCTTCTTTCCCCTTTTTATGCACAATGCTTGTCTTTATGGTGTTTTCTTCCCTCCTACTTTCATTCTTCGTAGGTTCCTTGAGAATTTCTGCATAGCTTTTGGTCTTATTACTATATTCTTGTTCATATCCATAGCCAAGACTTGACTTATTGAAAAATGATCTCTGATGGTCTAAGATCTCATCTAAAACCTCGACACTCTTTTTTCAAATTTCAAATTATTTTTATTTGCTCTCTCTAAGTCCTTTTTCAAAGCAACGATCTCGGTCTCACACTTTTTATATTCTTCTTCTTTCATTTGTAGCTGACTTCTCAAATCTTCCTCAACTTGTTTAACTTTTTCAATTTGATTTTTCAGATCAATGATTACCTTGTTTGATTCCTCAAGGACTTGTGATGTCTTCTCTTTGAAGTCTCGATTCTCTTCTTCATATTTTCAGAGCTGTAACTTCAGTTTTTGATTCTTCTTAAATGCTTTTATTTCTTCCAACATGCAAATAAGTTCTTCTTCAAGGTTCATTCACCTTCTTCTTCCATGTCTTCGTCTTCCTCCAAAATATCTTTGCTAGTGGTGGCATTTTCTTTTGTAGCCATGAACATAATCTCTTCATTATCACTCTCAACATCACTTTCTTTGTTTTCTTCGGATGAGCTACTATACCTCTTGGAGTATAGGCTTTTATTTTGTTTCTCAAATCTTTGCTTGTCTTTACTCGGCTTGAATCCCCTTTTGTACTTTTGTTTGTTTCCCTCATCATTGCTATTTTTTTAATTTGGACATTTGGTTGAAAAATGACCAATTTTACCACAATTAAAGTGTTTAAATGGTAACTTTCCTTTATATTTTCCCAATCTTTTCTTTAGCTTCCAAATGAATATAGCTTCATTTTCATCTTCTTCACTACTTGAATTTTCACTTGATTCTGGTTCTTTGATCTTCTCTTTCTTCAAGACCTTGAATTACACTTCCTTCTTTGACTGTCTCTCAGATTCAGTTCTCATTTTGTATGTCGTAAGAATTCCATGGAGCTCGTCCATTTTCATCATGTCTAAATCCTTCATTTATTCAATGGCAGAGACCTTTGCATCAAATCGCAATGGTAGGGATCTTGGGACTTTCTGAACGATCACAGATTCTTCAATTTTCTCTTCAAGTCCTCAAATGACATTAACAATCTCATCGACACGAAGAAGATACCCAAAAATGTTTTCATGATTTTTCATTCTTAAACTTTCAAACTAACTCTGATGGGTTTGGAGTTTTGCTTTTCTCACCTTACTATTACCTTCATAAATAGTGTTGAGTTTATCCCAAATCTCTTTTGCAGATTCACAATGCATAACCCTAACAAACTCATTTTCTGAAAGTTCTCATAAGATTGCATTCATAGCTTTCACATTGTTCTCATTGGCCTTTTTTTTGGTGGCATCCGTTAGTGCAATTTGTGGCGTTGTGTATCTTATTACCACTGCTTGCCAAATATCAAAACATAGGGCCATCAAGTAAGTCTTCATCTTTATGCTCCAAAATGCATAATTCGTTCCATCAAACAAAGGAGCCTTGTTAGTGGATAAACCATCCAACACTTGAGATCCTGCCATATGTGCTTTCCAAGATCTACCTTCTGGTAGTTGTGCTAACACCGAAGGAACTGACTCTGATACCAATTGTTAAGCACAAACTTATACTGAGAGGGGGGGTGAATTAGCATAAGATATATATTTTTTGATTTCGACTATTAATCTTAAATCCAAAACCTCAAATTACTCCACAATTAATATATTCAAAGCAATCAAAGAATACAATGCAAAACCACACAATGCAAATAGACACATTGGGGAGAAAACCATGGAGAAATTCTCTTAATATAATTTTCAAATATTCATAGGCACCAACCTATAAGAGACACCAATCCCTAATTACAAGTTGCGGGCACCAACCTATAGGAGCACCAACTCCTTCCACCAAGCACCAACTCAATGTTAATTCATGAGCACTAACTCACAGGAACACCAACCCCTTACAAAATTCTTCTTACGACTGTAGATTTGTTATTAACTCAATGAATGATGGAACCCTTCTTTTCTCTCTTTCTTCTCTCAATGATTTTTAATGCATTTTCGGCTCTTTTTTCGCACTTCTCTTAGACTTGAATGATATAAAATATATTTCAAGTGCTTGTTCATATATTTTTTTTCATCCACTCATCTATCCTTTTATAGCCTTTGCTACCTTTTCCCAAGAGGGGCGTCCATTCTAAGAGACACTTCTTCACCAAAAGATGTGACCATTGACATTTCTGATGATAATTTTGTTAACATTTTCATCGCATTTTCATTCACTTCTAGCAATAATTCCATTCACTTCCAGTAACACTTCTGTTCACTTTCGGCAATAATTCTGTTCACTTCTAACAACAATTTCGTTCACTTCTGAACACTTTCATTTACTTCTGACAACTATTCTGTTTGACATTTCCATTCATATCCGTTACAATTCCTTTGACATCAATGACAATTATTCCAACACTGAGAGGGAAAAATCATCTCTCCACCTCATAAATCTTACTCAAAATCCCATATGAGCATAGCCATCCCATGATAGCCCCATTGGTCATAGCCCCTGGATGTGCTCATACACCTAGCAATACAAAACAAACCCCACACTGATACCATACCTGTTGTAGGCTCAGAATCCTCATAGCTCCTTGTAAATTTGAACCAATAACATAGGTGCCCATGTGAACACTATGTGACTCAAAAATATTTCTACCAGTACCCCCAACAATAAATAGGGGAACCTCCCTCTACTCAAATCAGGCAACACGTAACATGAGACCACTATTGTCATCATTATCAACAATTGCCTATCATCTCTAGTTATCTGGTATAATAAAGTATAGCTAAAACCTCCTACATGCCACCTTGCCAAATCGAGGTCATCCCCATACAACTCCATAAAATCATCACACTCGTCCCTCTCAATATGATATAGCAGCTCACCCCATATGGGTAGTCATGTAATCCTATGAATATCCTTAGGTAGGATAGTCATCTTACCTATAGGTAGTAATAAGGTATTAGTGGCTGGATCCCATCTCTCGATGAGCACCACTATCATTATCGTATCTCTCGGCACATGTTGGTAATGCATCACAACACCAAGGTCCACCTCCTCCATATGATCCCATCTGCTATGATCATCCTTTAGTGAATCTTGGAAAAGATTTGAGGCATCTAATCTCGCATCTGGATCAACTCTCATGCTTACAATGTTTAATAACAAATAAACTTAATTCTCTATACTATTTTTGCTTATGAAATTAACCTCTTACACATACCTCCTATGCCTACTAAAACTTATACCTATGACTTATTTCTAAATCCAAACTCTAAACCTATCTTATCTACACCCTAAACAATCCATCTTCTACCTACAACATCACCTACTAAGCATGCATCTTAACTATTCTCAAAACTATTACCTATCCACAAGTATCATTTAACCATTACCGTCGAAACATTACCCTTGACATCACTTTTAATTAAACATTCAAAACATCTGACATTACCTAAACTATCAAACTCAATAACCATTGAACTTAACCTTTAAAAAATGCATCATCATTTACTCAACTGCTGAAGGTCATGATGATCTTTGATGATTAGGCAACCAAAAACTGATGGTCATTGACCGTCAATAGTCATGTATGACCACTAACGGTCACTATGAGTGACCATCGATGAAATACCCAAACCCTACCCTTCCCAAAAAACCACTAAAACACCATAATCACCCTATAAATTCTAACCTAACACCTATTTTACCCTCCCCTAACCACCCTAACCTTCCCAAATTTGAAATCTGACCTCAAATCAACCACAAACCCTAAACCTAGGTCAAACCAAAACCATACCACCTCTACAACAAAAAATTGCTTAACAAATAACTCAATTCAAATTCAAATGCATTTACCTACTCTACCAATTCAACATGGTACCTACCTCATTCCTTGACCATCATCAAGGAGGAATCCTGGGACTCATGCCTAGCCACAAGCCCTACCACACCCACCCTGCATCCTCTCGATCCAATCTATAACCCACTCAATCAACCTCAACCAATCAACTACTAACAATGCTATTAGAGTTCCATCACAAAATGCCAAGAATTGGACAAGAAAAATCAATTTACTCAAATGAGTGAAGTAGACCCATGGAATCACTTTTTGTCTTTGCCCTTTTAGGATTGATGCTTGACTGTCGATGGTCAAGGTGAACACCGACGATCGACCTTGAGGGTCTACCTTGATCATCGACGGTCAGTGTTTTCAAGTTTTCTCCTCCAACCTAACAACTTTTCAAGCAAATGTTTTCACCAAACCAATCCTAGCACTTAATCAATCAGAGATTGACTTCTCAGCCCACCTCAATAACCACCACATTACCTTGTCACTGGCCATTTTAACCCAAACTATCACATACTTTTGTGACAACCTTTCCTTGGTCCTTTATACTGCACCATCTAAATTACCAATTTGAACATTTTGAACTTATGCTACCTTACACACACCCAATCAATTTGTGTTTTCATGGGAGTACTTCCTACCTTAGATACCCACAAAAATACTGCCCTTGTCTAAGAGACTTGAGTTTACAAGTGTAGCCCAACCTTACCATATGGTTATGTGGTCTACTTATCACTTGTCCTAATACTGACCTTAATTTTTAACAATCCTAACAACCTAGTCAATGCACAATCTTGGCTATCACACTTTTGTCATTCTTTGTGCACATGTTTGCACTTTAATGCCTAACCTATACCCTTCTTCGATCACCAACTTAACCACTTATCAAACCTACAACCGATTTAGTTTCACCTTGTTGGGGATCAACCAACAATTTGATTACACTTATGAAAGCAATAGACCGCAGAATTAAATCAGATAGATAAGTAACTAGAATGATAAATAGCAAGAACAAGAGATACAAGAAACTACCCTGAAAACTTGTATTAAACTCTTTACAGAAGGAATACAATTGAAGAAAATTCTTTCTTCCACACTTCTCTCAGATGTACAAGATCTCTCTCTAGATCTCTTTCCCTCAAGAGCTCTCTCTCTCTCAAGTACAATCAACTCCAACAACCTGGATTGATTCACCTATACAATTCTGTACTGTTGTTCAACATTCCAATACACTACAATAAGCTAAGAAGATCTAATTCTACATATAGAATTAGGAGACTTGAGCATGCACTTACAACCAACAGTTAAGCCTCTTGAACAAGGGCTCTAAAAACAGTCTTACTAATAATAGAGACGGGAATTTAAGTCATAGTCTTAAAACTCTCTGGTTCTCCACCATCAAGCAAGCAAGTAAATCATTGAAGCATTGAAGCAAGGTCAAGGAGAGCTACAGGTGTAAGGTCAAGGAGATCAGCTGAAGTATTCAAGGAGGGGATAACAACTCAGGCTGTTGAGTTTATTGTGTTGAGCAAGAGAGAGAGGGAAGAAGGTCTTGAGGTGTGGCAAGCCTTTGAGGTGGAAGAAGAAGTGGCATCTTTCTTATTGTATTTTCTTCTAGTAATATTTAATACAAGAGTGTGTATTGTCTCTCAAATTGTTTGCTGTCTCAAGTTTCTAGTTACTTAATCATTCTGGTATAATTTCGTATTTAATTGCTTATAAGAAAGTAATTAATTGTGTTTCCGTTGGATAAGGGGTTCCTAACACACCTCATCATTTCTTGATATGAGGGGGAACACCTCTCGTGCTTGGGGCAATCAAACTTTCAATCCACACTCTATTTTTGTTTTATCGCTTACTGATACAAACTGCATAACATAAATGTGTAAAATGTAGACACTAGAAAACTACACACTACGGTTCCAAGTATTGAAACACCTCTAGACCACCTTAGAACCCCCTAAGGACCAATCCTTACCTTTTAAAAACAAACCAAACCTAACTCAAGTTAGGATTGACCTACTCGCTAACCCACCTTTTAACCTAAATTGATCTTTGACTCTCGACTACCGATGATCACCCTAACCATCGATGGTTAGGCCTGACCACTAACGGTCAAGTTCCCACTGCTTGAGCCACTAAACTACCACATTACTTTGCCTTATTTTTTTATAATTATCTTATCCATTAAATGTGTGTGGATCAGTGCATGTTTGAGTTAAAATTAGAAAATCTAGTTGAACCTCTTGTCAACATATTGTTGCACCTTTCCTTCTTTCTTATAAAGAGAAAGGAGGAGAGAGTGAATTTGGATATAGAATCAATCAATCATCCAGAGCTAGAGCTTATTTCATCAATGTTTTCTTTTGTAGTTGTTTTTTTAGTGGTCTAACGAGCTAGCAAGTATGACAAAGATCTAAAGTGCTGCCATCCATTGGCCAACAACCATGTACTGTTACTCTACCAAATTTCATCAAGTTTTTCAACCAACCACCTCAACCATTCATCAGATCAACAATCGGGAAGCTTAGTAATTTTTTTCAATGATTCAGTTACTTTGTTTCTATTTCTCAATCAACCCAGCCCAAACCCATCTCTCAAAATCCCATTCTATAACCTCATCCAAACAACTTTTTTCCTAACTAGACCCAATCCACAGTAACTGCTAATGGGTACTCTGACTAGCGACGGTCTGTCCCAACCACCGATGGTTACCTTAACCACCGACGATCACTTCAACTACCGACAGTCACTGTGTGACAAAATAACAACCTCTTTCCACTTACTAGACCTCAACCAAATCTCACTTTTAGATCCTCTGCCTGATCACATAACTTGACCCTATTTTTTGAACCATACCCAACCTATTTAGCATTAGTATTAACCCACTTATTTTTATATTAGTCAATTTCATCTATTCTTTTATCAAACAATTCTTGTACTTAATTTCAGTATATTCTATTGTTTATGCAAGTAATTTATCTTTCATAACTTGATTGTTTAAAAGTGTGGATTGACAGCGTCTAAGGAATCTCATGCTTCTTGGATCTAGCTTGCTAGTCAATCCACCCTACTATATAACTAATCAAACTATTTCTTTGAGTGCTTTCTTGTCTGCAAGTCATTCCTCTCAAGCCAAAGAGGATTATCTACACTCGTCTAGATCAATGCACGTACAACATATCAGGGTTTTCTACCATACCCTTCTTGAGTTTATTTTCTCTTCCTTCCAAAGAACATAAGCAAAATTTATCTGAAATAGATATGTAGGATGGAAGGTAAGTCAGAAGCCAAAATATTGAATTTAATTTATAAGGTAGGCCATGGCATCTAATATTTTGAAGAGACAAGATATCTAACAATGGAAATGCCTTTTCTAAAAAGGCAAAGAGTTTTGATTCTTAGAATTTCAACAAGAAGGATGTTGATATTAGTCATGATAGGCCACTGCCATAGATTCTGGTCATTGAAACAAAATTATTTTTGAATCCATCATCAACCCAATTAAGATGAGGCTCAATAATTTCAAATGATTTCCAAATGCTTTTGGCCATAAAATACCCCTCAATTTTGATCAGGTCAGAGGTGATAAGAGGATGTGAAACCCTATATTTTTAAAATAATTTTTACCATACAAAGATCCCACATAAATTCAACATCTAGATATAAATTTACAATCCTTGCACCCCTTAATAACCCACACAACCCATTTAACACATAAGGAAATGCATTTCCTATAAATATCAATAATGACCATGCCATCCTTATTTTGAGGGAGGAAACATATCTCCTAGGCCATGCTTATTGGAGTGGCCCATAAAAGAGGATTAATTAGATAGGGTCAAATG
Organism: Torreya grandis; assembly: GCA_037957365.1. Classification (NCBI taxonomy): domain Eukaryota; kingdom Viridiplantae; phylum Streptophyta; class Pinopsida; order Cupressales; family Taxaceae; genus Torreya; species Torreya grandis. The sequence continues at coordinate 3,321,694 of JARHVA010001279.1, read as the reverse complement.
TATGAGGTTGAATCTATATAGATTAGTGAAATTTGAAGAGTAATTCACAAGAGGGAGAAACTTGTCTTCACACCAAAAAGTTGCATTAACATTAATTCATTAGTCAAAAAATACATATGAAAGTAAATTATATAGTGAAGAATTAGGTCACCTAAAAAGGTAATTAACTCAACTCATAATTAGAAAATGATTTGAAGTATATTTCTTTAAATGACCTATTATTAACCTAAACAAGTTAATAAACTGTGTAGGTAAAACCACATAGTGGGAAAAACCTACATTAGTACCCCCCTTTAAGCATAGATTAAGTGGGTAGAAGAATTGGGTCTCAACACAAAAGCTTGATGAAGTACCCAAGTACATAGAGATGATCTCCTAGAGGAGGAATAAGACATAGCTGCTCAATCCCTAAGAAGAACTCATAAATGAAAATACTTGCTCTTAGTGAAGGGTTTAGTGAATTTATCAATAATTTACTCCATTGTTTGGATGTATCAAAGATCAATGACTTGCTCATGGATGAGCTCCTAAATGAAATGCATGTGAATCTTGATATGCTTGGTCTATTGATGGAAGATCGATTTCCTACAGATTTGGGTTGTGATTTGATTGTTATAAAAGATGATTATTGGTCATTATAACTAGATGCCAAACTCAATGAGAATCCCCTAAATCCAAATAGCCTTAGTGGCAACATTAACATATCCTCTATATTTTGCCTCTGTAGAAGATAGAATCATAACATTCTATTTCTTACTTGACCAATTAATTGGACTTGAACTGAGGGATAAACTATAACCTAAAGTATACTTATGATTCTAAATATCAACCTAATCTAAATTTGTAAAACCAATCAAGCTAATGTTGATACCTGATCCATAGTGAACCTTGAAACTATGAATACCCTGAACATAGTGAAAAATCTGCTTAGTTACTTTCCAAAATTGTTCATGTGGCTCTTGCATAAATATAGAGACCATACCCACTACATATGAAATGTTAGGTCTAGTTTGCATAAGGTAGATGATATTGCTAATAAGTTGTTGATACAAAGTAACATCAATCAAAAGATATCGACAATCAGCCTCAAGCTTCACACCAGATATAAAAGGAGTCAAATATGTCTTACTGTCAATCATGTTAAACCATGAAAGCAAACTAAGAGCATGCTTGGATTGTGTAATAGTAATCCCAGATTCCAATTGAGAAATTTTAATCCAAATGAAGTAATACAAGTGCAAGTCAATCATTGAGAACTTGTTAGACAAAGTAGTTTTTATTGATTTGATGGTGGATGAATAACTCCATGTGATCAATAGGTCATCCACGTAGAGAACCAAAATAAATAGTGAATCATCATGCCATAAAATGTAGACATTTGGATCAGATTGGCATCTGGTGAACCCAACCAAAATAAGAAAAAAATCCATCTTAGCATACCAAGCTCGAGGAGATTGTTTGAGGCCATAGATAAATTTTCAAAGTTTTCAAATTAAGGAGGAATCTTCCACAAATCCTTGTGGTTGCTCCATTTATATTTCCTCTTTGAGGTCATCGTGAAGATATGTACTCTTCACATCCATCTGATGAACATCCCAATGATGTGTTGCAGTAATAGCAAGAGTGAGTCAGGTTGAGTTCATTTTGGTAATTAGGGTGAACCTCTCAATATAATAAATGCTAGGTAAAATCCCTTTGATACCAAATGTTCTTTGAACTTGTTTATGAACCCATCTGATATAAATTTTGTTCAATAGATCCACCTACAATGAACAAGTTTTCTTCCCTTAAGAAGAGGGACTAAATCCTAAGTGTTGTTCCTCAGTAGGGAACTATAATCTTCCATAGCATTATCCCACTTAGGAGTACCTGATGCCTCATGAAATGATTATAGATCAGAAGTAGATGCAAATAAAGTATGTGGGGTACTCTAGAATTATAAATGGGTTCACCTGGTGTCTGATGGATCTCCAACCCATTGGCCAACACTTTGTGGTGTTTATCTAGCCCAAAGAGTACCAGTGCTCTGAGAGTCGTGAGGAGATTCCTCATTCTCTGAGGATATTCTGGGAGAAAGAGTAAAATTTTCATCACTACTCTCATCATCAAAACTAGAAGAAGAATCTGGATCATCAGGAAGTTGCTCGGATGGATATGAATCATCAAAACTGTCATCAAATCCTAGTGTATCCAGGGAAGGGGGACTAGTGTCATGTGCAGAGTCATGAGGAACCTCTTTAAATTGAGCACTCCTCTCAATGAATAACTCATGAGTAGTGAGATGGATAAGCCTATATCCTTTAACACCATCAAAATATCCAATGAATATCCAAGTTTACTTTGAGGTTCCATTGCCTTATGTTTCTTCTTAGGAATGTAGGCCATAAGAGGAGATCTAAACACTAAAAAATGATTCATTATGGGTTCTCATCATTCTAATATTCAAAAGGAGTGAATCAATTCATTACTTGATGAGGAACATGGTTTTGTATATAACACACATACTTGATGGCTTCAACCCAATACTAACGTGCAAGAGACTTGGAGTGTAGCATAAAATTGGCAATTTTATTCAATGACTTGTTCTTGCGCTATGCAAAACCATTCTATTAAGGACTATATGGAATTTTACATTGAAGTTTAATCCCTTATGATGTATAGAATTACTCAAAATGGTTATTGACATACCACCATTATCGATGAGTAAAATCTTGATGGCTTGACCTAATTGTTTTTCTACAAGCACTTTGAAGTCCTAAAAATTATTAGACACTAATTTTTGCTTAAGAAAATACACCCAAGCATACCTCAAAAAGTCATTGATGAAAGTAAGCATGTATTTAGTCCTATTTAATAAATGTTTTGGAAATGGACCAAGAATGTCACTATGGACAATCTCCATTATTTGTTCATCTCTCTACGATTTGCCCTTGTCATACTTTTATGCATGATGCTTACCAAGTATGCAACCCTAGTAAACTCCATAAAAAAAATTGACTTGTGGCAACCCTAAAACCATGTCTTGACAACTAAGTTGTTCTATGAAGCGATACTTGATATGGCCAAATCACACTCACCCCATCTAAATGAGTGAGAAATACAGTAGAGGGTTGATTAGGAGTAAAATGTGAGAAATTATATAATCATGACTGGTGATCTACTTTCTAAAATATAATAATGGAGTCACTATAAACTTATTTAATAACTAAAGAATTGGGTACTATTGACAATTCTGACCCCACAGGTCAAATTACCACCCTTATCATTCGAAGATTTGCATATCATGCCAATTTTCTTTGTAAGTTATTTATCCTTGAAAATTCCTTAAAAAATCCATGTTTAATAGGTCCTGTATTTAGGTGATTTAGGGTCTTTTTCTTTCACTTGTCTTGTTATTTGCATGAAGGTATTTATGTTGCTCAGAGCAGTTCAAAAGGCACAAACAAAAGTCTTCGAGTTTTCATAAAAGATATACTTCAGGCTTTCATAGAAGGAAGACTTTGGGTTTTGTCATATCAGTTACTTCACTATAGAAACCTGAAGTAAGAAGGCATGGAAAACCCAAACTAGTCTTGAGTAATGGTTTGCAAGTTTTCTTTGTAAGTTATTTATCCTTGAAAATTCCTTAAAAAATCCATGTTTAATAGGTCCTCTATTTAGGTGATTTAGGGTCTTTTTCTTTCACTTGTCTTGTTATTTGCATGAAGGTATTTATGTTGCTCAGAGCAGTTCAAAAGGCACAAACAAAAGTCTTCGAGTTTTCATAAAAGATATACTTCAGGCTTTCATAGAAGGAAGACTTTGGGTTTTGTCATATCAGTTACTTCACTATAGAAACCTGAAGTAAGAAGGCATGGAAAACCCAAACTAGTCTTGAGTAATGGTTTGCAAGTTTTCATGAAAGGAAGATTTCGGGTTTTGTCATATCAATTACTTCACCAAAGAATCCCGAAGTAAGGAGTAGAAACCTGATGGACAAGGATATTTTTGGGTTGGGCTTTTTGGGGCAAGTTACTTCATTTGACTAAGTGTTTGTTCAAAGTGTCAAGAATTGTTTAGGATATTTTGTCTGAAACAAATTTTTGAAATGTACTTTTCAATTTTCCTGAAGGTACTTTTCTCGATGAAAATCCCAAAGGATATCTTGCAAGCAAAGTGACTCGATTCAAAGGTTCGGAAGGGCACTTTTTGTGCAAAGTGTCCTTTCCAAAGGATCCATGGCATTTTTTTGAAAGACCATTCCAAATCCAGAAGGTTCTTTTCAAAACTCCAAAGGGTACATTTCTCGAGGAAACAGGTATTTCAAGAACGCTGAAGGGAATTTTCAAGAAAGCCGAAGGGAATTTTCAAGTAAGCCAAAGGGAATTTTCAAGAACGCCGAAGGGTATTTTTAGTGTTTCCAAAGGGAACTTTTCAAAAATCCAAAGGTCCATTTTCTAAAATCCGACGGTCCATTTCAAAAATTCGAAGGGTTATTCTCAGCAAAACAGTCTATTTTCAAAAGGCCGAAGGGCATTTCAAGAAAGCTGAAGGATTATTTTTGGGAAAGTGGCCCAAAATAGAGCTCTCAAAGACATAATTTCCTTCAGACATTTTTTCCACAGAAATTGTTCCAGGCCAAAAATTCCAAATGAATTCTTTCAGGAAAAAAGTCCAAGAAAATAAGATTGGAAAATAGTCCAAAGAAAAAGGCTCGAAAGGTTAATCCTTTCGATAAAGTGTCCACGGGAAAGTGCATAAGGAAAATATCTTGAAATAATTATTGGCTGAACAACAAACACTGAAGGAATTTGCCCAGATGATATCCAACGGAGTGATATTAAGTCAAATGGTTAGCAAATCTGAAGGACTAATTAATCAAGGACAAGTGGCATAAATGCATTCAACTAGCACATATATTGATGGTTGTGAGAGTCCAAGCTCAAGCAAATCAACAGGTGAGAAAAGGCCAAGTTTTTAAAAGGTCCTAGTGGGATTTTGATAGCCAATCAGTAAAAAAGGATGAGGATTTCTCCTTTCGACTCTAATGACCTGGTCTGCAACTCACATTCAGAACATGCAAAGTGACCCAAGATCGAATAGATATGTCCAGGAACATGCAGCTACCTTCAAGCATAGCTCTCTCAGTTCCAAAAGGGGGATTAAAATGCATGAGGATCTCAAGGAGTTTTGCATTGATCTTTGATGGTTTGCATTAAAATATTAGATCTCATGATTAATTGCATGTTTTTAATTCAAAAGAGCTCGTGAATAACAAAAGTGGTCCTAATCATTGATTACTTCTTCTCTTAGTTCCCCACTCTAAGATGCAATTCCCTCTTCTCTCTTATCCTTTCTTCTATATATATAGGATTTTGAGCCATTGTAAAGGGGGGATCCTCAAACCCATGTTGTGGTAAGGCCATGCTCAAAGAACATTTGTATTTTGCCTCTTTTGATGAATAAGACATAATTTGTACCTCCTCAAAAGATTGTGTTTTAATATATTTTCATGGTCTGTTGGGAGATGAAAGTGATAGCTAAGGCTTTCTCTCATCTTATCCTTTCTATTATACCTATTTGCAGGTGTTAAACTTGTCCTTGCAGGTCGCATCTTGTTTGTATGGAAAGTACAAGTTCTCTCTAGTGTCTTTGACAAACCTATTGAACAATTGCCTTAGATCATGCATCAAGCCCAAACCTCAACGTGAAATATTGATGCTTGAAGGCTACCATTTGAGTAGTGTAATCAAGTTCATGTCTTCATTCATCTTCTCAATGCGTGCCAAGCAGATGGAGGTCATATTTTTGGTGCATCACCATCCTTAGCTTAGGTTTCCCTTTCATGTTATCTTTATCTCCATTTTTCTTAGTCAATAGTAGGTTTTAGTGTGGGAAATAAGCCAAAGTGAAGTGTCTGAGGAGCTATCCTCATTAAAAATCCTATAGGTTCAATCTCTTTATAGGATACCCATAGCCTGAGGTTATTCCAATATTGTAGCTAGGAGTGAGAGAGACTAAATACTCTTTCACAAGGGTGAAATTCTATGCTACAATAATTTTTGGCACATCTGATGGGACACAATGGAGATGGTCTTGGTGAAATTGTAGTTGCAGATGGGTTCTTCATGAAGTATTTGGTGATTCCAATCTCAAGCAATTGCTTCTAACAGTCTAGGCATAATTTCCAAGTAAGTGTATTTTCATTGAACTATATTGATGTTTTTTTCATGGCTATGGTTGAGGAAACCTATGCCAAACTTCCTGATCATCCCTATGATGGATCATACCAGCCCTGTCTTGATCCATATGAGCCTCATTATGAGCCTAATCAACCTTATCAAGAGTTGCATCAAAGCTATGATTAACCTTATCAAGTTTCCCTTGATCCTTATTACCAAGAGCATGACTCTTACCTTCCTTGTGAACCATATCAATCTAATTACTAGATTTCACCTTTCCCATATGGATATGATGTTGCATATGAGCATCCTTATCTCCAAGAAAGAATGGATGAGATAGAGCTGAAAATACTAACATATGCAAGAAAAGTTTGTTCAAACTCTTAGTATGAGGAAGTGAATGGTCTTTTTCAAAATCTGCCTAATGATCTAGAAAAGATAAATGAGTTATGTATTTTTTTATTGGAGAAGATTGAGTCTTGGGAGAGGAAACAAATTGAGTTGAACCAGTTTTCTCAAGAGGGTTCTTGTCTTCCTTATTTTCATGAAGTTCTTAACCATGCTCAGTGTGTGCCAATGGAGCTTCCTAGTTGGAGTCAAGAGCAAACTCATATGCCTATTGAAGAGCCTATTGAAGAGACTAAACCTTCTTGTAGTCCCCTTTCTTCACCAATCATCCCTCAGGTTCAAGTTGTCTATGAAGACAAGGAGGTTTCAGACTTTGATGAGGTAATGACCAAGTGGAAGGAACAAAATGTAGAGGTCTTTAAGAGTTTCTCTTTCCCTCCTCTCCAAAACTCCCTAAATGATTCCATTGACCTATAGATCCTAAAATATGATCATGATCAACCTCCCATGCTTCATTTTCCATCTCAAACAAATGAATTTCATCACCCTCCCACCATCTCCCTTCTTGAATTGTAGCTGCAACCCCTTTCTCAATCCTCCAGAGAATAGGACCCTATTCTCTGGAGGATTGAGAAAGGGGTTGCAGCTACAAGTCAAGTTCTTGTAGAGTGTGAAGAGGATTCTTCAAGTGTGTATGAGGAAGAGTTTCTCATTGATACTTGAGGTTGTAGTTGAAAATGCAATTGTAGTTGAGAATGAGAAGGTTGATCTTGATGTGAAGGAACTCCAAGAGGAGTTGGTACAAATTGAAGTCATAAATGAGTTAGAGATATCTCCTATTGAGAAGGATCAAGATAACTTTCAAGCTAATCCTACTCCAATTGATCAAAATGAGGAAAAAAAAGATGATTGGCAGCTGTACCTTGAATCTCTTCAAGAGATTAAAGAGCTTTGTATGGATATGTTGCCTTTTAAAGAGCATGTTTATGATAAATTTGATCAAGAATCACCTATTCAAGATCATGGTGTAGGTTGGGTTGATTATTCAAAGCTCCTTGAAGAGCTTGATGAAATTTTAGCAGTTGATAAGAAGGATGAGGTCACTCAAGGACAATGCATAGATACGATATCACTTGACAAGGTTGTAGATGAAAATTAGTATGAAAAAGATCTGGAAGTACTAGATGATTGTTTTTGTTGGTGACTGGTTTTTTGTTGATGACTCATTTGAGGAGAAGCTAAGAGAGTTAGTGGGCAAGAAAAATGCCTCATCAAAGGTTATAATTAATAAATATCCTACCTTACAACTTGTACAATCTCTTGGAGTGAGTGAGTTTATGAATTTCCCTTTTGATCTAGGTGGATCATGCTTTGTCATGGTTTTTTTGTTTTCCTCCAAGTGTTGTTCAAGCACATTAGTTTGTTTATGTTTTGTTCCAAATAAGTGCTTGTTTGCACATTTGCTTTTTAAGTCAGTTTTCCCTACTTTGTGTGTTTCCCTTGTTTTGGAGGATGAAGGTTGTCTCATGCCAAGTCAAAAGAGAATTTGTAGTCATGAATAAAATTTGTCATTACTTTGTGATTCGAGGAGTCATATAAATGGTCTGGTTCTCAATCATAGCAGGCATGCTTCCCGACCGAGCCACCAAAATGTTGACAATTTTGATCCCACAGGGCAAATTGCCACCCTTATCATTCGAAGCTTTGCATATCATACCAATTTATTTTGTGAGTCCGTTATTTATCCCTAAAGATTCTTTAAAGAACCCATATTTAATAGGTCCTCTGTTTAGGTGATTTAGGGTCTTTTTCTTTCACTTTTCTTGTTATTTGTAGGAAGGTATTTATGTTGCTCAGAGCAGTTCAAATGGGACAAGCAGAAGACTTCAGATTTTCACAAGTAGAAGACTTCAGGATTTCATAGAAGATATACTTAGAGATTTCACAGAAGGAAAACTTTGGGTTTTTTCATATTAGTTACCTTACCGCAGAAACCTAAAGTAAGAAGGCATGGAAAACCTGAACTAGTATTGAGCAATGATTCGCGGGTTTTCACAGAAGGAAGACTTCGGGTTTTGTCATATTAGTTACTTCACCAAAGAATCCTGAAGTAAGGAGTAGAAAACTCGATGGACAAGGATATTTTTGGGGTGGTATTTTCAGGGCAAGTTTCTTCATTTGACTAAGTGTTTGTTCAAAGTGTCAAGGATTGTTTCAGACATTTTGTCCATAACAAATTTTTGAAAGGTACTTTTCAATTTCCCTGAAGGTATTTTTCTCGATGAAAATCCCAAAGGATATCTTGCAAGAAAAGTGACCCAATTCAAAGGTTCTAAAGGGAAATTTTTGTGCAAAGTGTCATTCCCAAAGGATCCAAGGCATTTTTTTGAAAGACCATTCCAAAGCTGGAAGGTTCTTTTCAAAACTCTAAAAGGTACTTTTATCGAGGAAACAGGGATTTTAAAGAAAGCCAAAGGGTATTTTCAAAAAAACCAAAGGGAATTTTAAAGAAAGCCAAAGGGCATTTTCAAGAAAGTCGAAGGGCAATTTCAAGAAAGCTGAAGAGTAGTTTTAGTGTTTCCAAAGGGCACTTTTCAAAAATTTGAAAGTCCATTTTCAAAAATCCAACGATCCATTTCAAAAATATGAAGTGTTATTCTCGATAAAATGGTCCATTTTAAAAATGTTGAAGGGCATTTCAAGAAAGCCAAAGGATTATTTTGGAGAAAGTGGCCCAAAATAGAGCTCCTAAAGACATGATTTACTTCATAAAGTTTGTCCGTAGAAATTGTTCAAGGCCAAAAAGTCTAAATGAATTCTTTCAGGAAAATATTTCGAATGAATTCTTTCAGGTAAAAAGTCTGAGGAAATAAGTTCAAAAAATAGTCCAAAGAAAAAGGCCCAAAAGGTTAATCCTTTTGAAAAAGTGTTTGCGGGAAAGTGCATAAGGAAAATAGCCCGAAAGAATTATTGGCCAAACAACAAAGATCGAATGAATTGGCCTAGATGATATCCAATAGAGCGATATTAAGTCAAATGGTCAGCAAATCCAAAGGACTAATTAGTCAAGGACAAGTGGCATAAGCGCATTCAACTAGCAAGGATATCAACGGTTGGGAGTCCAAGCTCAAGCAGATCAATGGGCGAGAAAAGGCCAAGTTTTCAAAGGGTCCTAGTGAGATTTCGATAGCCAATCAAAAAAAAAGGAAAGAATTTATCCTTTCAACTTTGATGACATGGTCTATAGCTCACATTCAAAACATGCAAAGTGACCCAGGCTCAAATAGATATATTCAAGAACATGCAGCTACCTTCAAGCACGACTCTTTCAGTTCCAAAAGGGGGACTCGAATGTATAAGGAGCTTGAGGAGTTTTGCGGTGATCTCTGATAGTTTGCATAAAAATATTAGATCTCATGATCATTGCATGCTTTTAATATAAAAGAGATTGAGAAAAATAGTAGTGGTCCCAATCATTCATAAATTCTATTCTCAGTTCCCCACTCTAAGACACAAGTCCCTCTTCTCTCTTATCCTTCTATATATACAAGGTTTTGAGCCATTGTAAAAGGGGGATCCTCGAACCCATGTTGTGGCAAGGCCATGCTCGTAGAACATTTGTATTTTACCTCTTTTGATGAATAAGACAAAATTTTTACCTCATCATAAGCTTGTGTTTTAGTGTATTTTCATGGTCTATTGGGAGATTAAAGTGATAACTAAGGCTTCCTCTCATCTTATCCTTTCCATTATACCTATTTGCAGGTGTTAAGCTCATCCTTATAGGTCACATAGTATGATTTATCATCTTATTTGTATGGAAAGTGTAAGCTCTCTCTAGTGTCTTTGACATACCTATTGAACAGTTGTATTAGATCATGCATCAAGCCTGAACCTCTACACGAAATATTGATGCTCGGAGGCTGCAGTTTGAGTAGTGTAATCAGGGTCATGTCTTCATTCATCTTCTCAGTGCATGTCAAGTAGATGGATGTCATATTTTTGGTGCATCACCATCCTTAGCTTAGGTTTCCCTTTCATGTTATCTTTGTCTCCCTTTTCCCTAGTCAATAGTAGGTTTTAGTGTGGGAAATAAGCCAAAGGGAAGCATTTGAGGAGCTAGTCTTATTAAAAAGCCTAGAGGATTAATATCGCTACAGGATACCCACAGCCTGAGGTTGTTCCAATATTGTATCTAAGAGCGAGAGAGCCTAAAAAACTCTTTCACAAGGGTGAAATTCTATGCTACAATAGGTACAAACTCAAATTTGTTGCCTGAACCGATGTGAGTGATCTAATTAATATATAATAGATTGGTGGATAAGCAGGGAACACATTGAACATAATGAAATGTCTCATCATTCACTTCAAGAGATCCACTCCCACTAACTTATGTGGAAGCATCATCACCCAATAATATGCAAGGCATAAAACAAGGTTCCAAGGATGAGAACATGTCCTGTGATGAAGCCATGTGGTGTGATGCATATGGATCAATAACCCATGCAAAAGGCTTATATACAAATGCAAGAAGTGCTTTGGCCTTATCGTTTCCCTTCTTACTATCTTTGACCTTAGAAGACCCCGATGTTGATGAAATCTGATTAGAAGACTCAAGGACACTGATGTTGTGCTTCTTGAGCATTTTTATTATTCGATCAATCTACTTCTCCATGCATTTGGATTCATCATGCCCATATTTCTTGAAGTAGTCACATGTGAAGGGTTTCCCATTTGAAGAGGACTCTTTTGATTTTTTGGACTTCACATCAGATTTTTGACCCTTTTTTTATTCTGGGTCCTTATTTTATTTCTTCTTACTACTGAAAGCCTTTTATTTTTCATGACTCACAATTAAGACATGCGATTTAGATGACTTCTATGTACCCATTTGAATGAGCTTGTCTTACTCTCGAGTCAAGTCAATAATAAAGTCATCTAAGGATGGCATAGTCAATATAGTTTCAAGGGCATGCTTAGTGGAATGGAAGGTAGAAACAAAGACAAAATAGTCATATCCTAATTTGGAAATGATGGAAAGATTCAATTGATCATCCTCTTTGTTAATGCCACATAATTTCAACTACACCTTGAGTGATTTAAAATTTGTGAATAAGTCTTGTACAGTATCAAAATCACCTAGGCTCAAATTGATGAGATCGTACTCTAAATTATGACATCTCATTATGTCCTAATTCCAAAAGAGTTTTTCTAATATGGTGTAGACTTCATTATGTGTAGTGACATATTCAATATGAAAGAGTAGGTCAGGGGAAATACATAGGCATAAAAGACCTAAGCTTTATCACTTTTGTTGTAGAACTTCACCTTCTCTACCTTAGGTGTTAGTTATTTTTTTATACCCATCATGATTCGATGTAAGCTTTTTATTTTCAATAGGATTTTCACTTTGATCTTCCACCTGTGATAGTTGAACGGTGTAAGAATACGAACATAACTCAGATTCATAGTGCAAAAAGGGAGTATGTGTTGAACTGTGTGTATTAAAAGACTAGGAATATGTAACCCCCCTTAAATTTATATAGATTCAAATTTACAAGGCACTAAAATTTTACCAATGCATAGAGATTGAAAAAACTCACACTTTCAAATAAAATGACACATCAAAAGGAGTAACAAGCTGAAAGTTATGCACGTTTGAAGTTCTAGATGGTAAGGGCAATCTCCACTTTGTAAAATTTAATTTTTTTAGGCGTGAAAAATTTGTTTGATTTTTTTTGGAATCAAATTCCCAATTTGTTTTTGCTTTTTTGGAGTAAAAGTTAAGTAATTTTAGGTTGGAAGTGACCACGTGCTTAACTCCCATGTGACTAGGGAGTAAGACCTATTTTGGGTGCTCCCATCTCTCACTTTGATTAATGTGATTGATTTGAGAGTGACATCACCATAAAAATGCCTCCATTTTTTAAATGAATATTGTCACTCTTTGCATGATTAAATTGGATGATCTCTCACATGTTTTAGTGTGCAAATTAGTTGATGGAAATTTGACTGTGCTTAGACAGGGGTTGAAATCTAGTTGGTTTACATGTAGAGATGTTAGTCTACCAAAGGTGATTACACATCTTTCGGAGTCTGCAAGGGTTTCTAACATGACCATAAAGTTCTGTTAGGTGTGCAAACAAGGTCATCAGGTTCTGGTAGGGTTGTGTGCAATCCTATCAGGTTCCAGCCAGGTTTCAAGTAAGGTAAACAAGTTTCGGTAAGGTTGTGTGCAAGGCTATCGGTGTCTACGGGGTCTGCTGGTAAAGGTCACAAAATCTATTGGTGTTGTAGGTAGGGCCATAGGGATTCAATGAGTGTGCATGCAAAGACCTAAAAGTCTACCAACTACCAAAATTCCATGTAAGGGGTGGAAATCCAATCAAGTTAAAGAAACCTCCAAAAATGTAGATTTTGTAAGGCATCTTCAAAATCTGAAAGAGACCCACTTGGTTTTTTGAAAAACCCCAAAAAACCCATAAATGGTTTTTCCTCAAATTCACTAAAAAGTATGGATTTTTATAGAATTCAAAAATGGCCTTGAAACCCTCTAAAATTGGCTGAAAATGAATTATCATGAAATTAGGTCATGTTATAACCGTTTCTAGGGTTTTACTACCTTTTAAATCCAGTGGCACTATCTATTTTTCACTTAGAGATTCCATGGATGCATATTTACACAGATTTATGAGAAATCCCATTAAACCCTAGAAAATTGAAATCAATGAAAATTTGCAATAAGCAAGAATCCAAGATCTCATAATAAGATTGATGGATTCATCTACCAACATAACTCTAATACCATGTCAGCGTGGGCCATAATCAAGGATCAACTAAATATGGTTGAATACATGAGGTTGAATCTATATGAAGTTGTGAAATCTGAAGAACAACTCACAAGAGGAAGAAACTTGTCTTCACAATAGAAAATTGAATTAATTTTCATTCATTATCTAAAAAACACATAGGAAGTTACTATATATAGTGAGGAATTAGGTCACCCAAAAAGGTAATTAACTCAACTCACAATTAAAAAATGATTTAAAGTGCATTTTTCTTAATGACCTATTATTAACCTAAGCAAGCTAATAGACCATGTAAGTAAAACCACATAGCGGGAACATGCCTACACTAACAACATTGTGAAATCCCTTATAATACTTAGCATTGGCCCAATTAAAGTATCTAGGTAGCTTAACGAGCTTATCATAGGAGGCCTTAAAAGGATCCTGACAAGAATAATAGTAAACTTTAGTGGTGGTTATAATTTTAGTGCAAACTTGGAACCTACGTATTAAAGATAGGCGTTGTGATCAAATATGATTTTTTTTTGAATTCTTTCAATCACATAATGCCTTAATTCTAAGGTAGAACTACCAAAATAAAAAGGAATTCCAAGTAATTTGAACTTCTCCCCTATTTTGGTCCATTTCCATTGGTAGTCTTTGAGATAATCCAATAAAGGCATCATGCTCTATCTAAAACGTTGTGTATTTGCCCACTAAAAATTGGATCCTAAATATTTTAAAAAGATATTTAGGCAATTCATCACCTCTTTGAAAGAGGCCTCATTTTTAGTAAGCACAATGAAAAAATCATTTATGAAGTGACCATTGACTAGCCGAGTGGTTATATCAAGAAGCATAATTTAAAGAATCAAGTCATGCCTTGTTTTGTGAGCAAGAAGATAGTATTAAATTATCTGGACAGTCTCTATATTGGTTTTATATACCATAATACACACACACCCATAATACTTGTAGAATAAATCTATGAAAGCTTAGAAATAAAGTAACATAGTGTAGACACCTAAATTTCATTTAGTGGCAAAATGCACCCAAGTCATTTAATCATTCTTCTTAAATTAATAAATAACATTTCTTCTTAGAATAAAATAATTGATTAATTCAAATATTTTGAATAAGTCAATTGTGCACATTTTAATATTTATTTTAAATAAATAATTTTAGAATTTACACCTTACCTAGACATGCTACCACCTTTATCTCCCTCACTTTTTGACTCACATAACCAATTCCTCAACATTCTTAACCTCCTTGTGAGTCACCCCTTGACTTGTCAACCCATTTACTTCATTCTTTGTGACTCATCCAACTAACTCCCTTTTTCTCTCAACCTCTTGAATTAGTCATCATCCTCATGGATGAGGACTTATTCTCAACCGTTGATTATTCAATTGATTTGAATAAATCAATTAATTCTCCATCGTTCGATCTCTCTCCAATAAATCTATAAATAAATGAGAAATTTGTCACTTTCATCCATCTGAACTTGAGCTAGTGAAGTGTTATCGAATCAAAGGAAAATCAAAAGGCGAATCAAATCATCTAAAGATCATTTGCACCAAAATGGTGCCTGTTCCATCTTGCATTGGAGGAGTGAGCACCACATTTAAAAGAGCAAATCAGATACATATCACAATGGATAAATATTGAGCACTTAAAACGTGAAATTTATGTTTTGTTTTCTTTGTTTCTCTAACATAGTTGAATTTTAGTTTAGATGAATATTAACATTTCTAAATTTAGTTCATACATTTCTAGCATGTCTGGTGGGACTTACTGACGTCTTTTTAATCTTCTCATCTCCTTCTTTTGCATTTAGATAATATTGATTTTCTAGTTTTTGTTGTTTGTCTATCTTTTGCATTTAATCTCATTTTTTTGAGCTAGTATGAACTACAGGTTGCTATCTCAAACTTTCTGTTTGACTATACATTTTTCCTATGTAACAACAAATTTGGAGAACTTTTCAGTGAAATTGTGAGACCAAATAGTGAAATTGTCCCTATTTTTAATGTTTTTTTGTTCTTTTTAGTGCTTTTCTAAGTTGACAACATTTTCATAGCAAAAAAATGAAATTGTTGCACCCTGTAGTGAAATCATTATTTCATGAAGCATTTTCATCTCTGTCTGCTATGAAATCATATCTGTTCATAGTGAAATCATCATTTTGTGCAATGTTTCAATCTCTATCTGTAGCGAAATCATCTCTACTTGCAACATTTTTGTCTTTCGTAGAAAAATCATTGCTCTTCACAGTGAAATCATTCAGTAAACACAAATTTCTATTTTTTTCTATCTTTTTTTTCCTGCATGGTCATTTTGTAATTTTGCTTTTTTGATTTGACTGTGCAACAATGTTTTTGTCATAGAGGCTTGTTTTTTGCTTATTTTTCATGTTTTTTTGCTTATTTATTGTAGGTTATCTCATTTTTCAACCCAGGCAAACATTCTAACACCTTTTTTATACGACACTTGCTAAGGAAATAACAAATAATCAATATAAAAAGCCAATTTTTTTTGTTGCTAACATTCTTATTTTTTATTTTTTAATTTCTTAATAATTAAGTCACTTTTTATTTCTTTATATTTGTTTGTAGTTGTGAAATATGCGTATGCTCTTTCCTTGGCATTATGTTGATAACGATACTTAGAAATCAAAAATATTTTCATAATTTATCTATTTACCCAAGTGATATTTGCGTATGCTCTTTCCTCAATGTTACATTGGTGATGAAACATGAAAATTAGAAATGGTTGTTTACTTCTTTATTTTTCTTTTCTTATCTCAGGGGCTCTATCCACTATGAATTTCACCATTATGTAATTGTCCAAACCCCATTTATCGGTCTGGTATATAAATTGAGACCCAATTGTTTCAATTACCTAAGCGGTGATATGTTTTAAGCACACCGTGATATGAGAGGATTTCATGCTCCAATACCCAAGGTTTCAACACCCGACTCGAGATCTGATATTGTCGATTGTCAACATACTGAGACCCCTACAATTGTGTTGGATACTTTGGGACAAGACCTAATAGTGTGCATCCGCATATCAATTCTTTTCATGGTTTTATTCTACCTAGATAAACTTGTATATACCTTGAGCCTATGATCACCTTTTTTCAGTTTGACTTTGGGCATCAATTAGCGGTTAATACTGAGAAGTTATCTTCCATACACCCTCGAAACTAGACTCAGTGGGCCATGAGAATGACATGATCCTCTATGGTTACTGCCTTGTAGTACTAGGCCACAATTGAAAGCATGGATAAGTGAATGACAACGAAAGGCTCAAAAGCTATTCAAAACCCTCATCCTAGATTTTTCATCTTTTTGTGCAAATTGATTGATTGTTTGGAATAAAACTTGTTTTTTGTTTCCTTGTGATTGCCACGTGTTGAAATTCCTTGTGTGAAAATTAATTTCTTAAAAAAAAATTTGCATCCCATTTTCAAATTAAGTAGTTGATTAAAAACAATTCTAGATTTTTCAAGTTAAACTTTTTGGTTTATCCTTTCTTGGGTCATTTTTTTTTCTTTTTTATTTTTTCCAATCATGCACATTACCCATCAAATGGCCATGTCAAAATGTCTTAATGAAATGGAAGAGCTTTTTGGCAATGACCCCTTTCAATTTATTGGTAAAAAAAATCATGTAGAGATACATGAAATACTTGAACATGAAGAAGAAGATGAAGGGCCTTACCAAGATTAAGGTAGTTCCAAAGCTACCCAACCTCCACCTTCCTTAGAAAAATATATCATATCCAACAAAAAGGAGATATTGCTTTGAGTCTGAGGATTTGGTGCAAAGTTTCCATCTGAATTTGATGTAGATAACTTGTAATATTTAATTGTAAGCAAAGAGCCTTTTTCTCCCAAGCATAGTCAACAAATCCTGCAAGACTCTTTAGGGGGTAGTAATGGAATCTTTCCTTCATCCCAATCATATCCCCAAATCTCTCAAGACAAAGGGAAAACCATTTTGCATGAAGAGTCATCCAAAGCTAGTCATGGTCTTCCCATGGGAATCCATGCAAATCAAGAAAATCAAGAGATTTTGAATTTTCAATATCATCAATCCAATCATCCCTTACATGATCCCAACATGCAAGTAAATACAAATTTCATTTCACAAAACCATCCAAATAATCCAAGTATGAATATGGATTCAAACTCATCAATCATGCATACAACCAATCAAAACTTGAATCTTACTTCAAGCTTGCCTATCATGCACTAAAGTAACCCTAAATTGAATGTAGGTTTTCCATCTAGTTTAAGCTTGCTTGATCCAACTTTGAATTTGAGTAGCCACCCAAATTTACAAAGTTATGATCAATTTAATCTAAGTGCAAATCTTTATTCTAACTCACCTATCAATCCAAATCAGAGTTTCCAAGAATCATAAATCATGTTCAATCCAAATCAAAGCATGAATAAATTATTCTAGCTTTCCCAACCAATTAGGAAATCCTAGTTTGAATGATGCTTCACACACATTCAACAATCCAAATTATAGTGTGACAAACCAATTGTTACTTGGATTGGTTTCATTAAATCAAAATGCCAATCCAATCCTTACATTTCTATCCACCCCAAATCCTAATGTAACCTCAAACTTTAACCAAACTCAAAACAATCCAAATCAAAACCAAACAAGTTCAAACTTTAACCCAAATCCAAATACAACAAATTTTAACAATTCAAACCCAAGTCAAACAAATTTTGGTTTTAACCCAAATCAAATGAATTTTGGAACCAACACAAATCTAAACCTTGTTTATACCCCATCAGTTTTCCTCAAAACATTAACTGCAACAACCAAAATCTTAACAACTTTAACTAAAACATTCCCCAAAGCACAAACCAATTCAAAAACTAAACATTTAACCCTTTGGACCAACTATCCCCTTTACTCATGCAAGAATTTCAAAATATAAAATATAGGGTCCAAGGTTTACAAGATGGGGCTTTTAATCGACAAAAAAAAATTCAAGTTTAAGGAAATTTGTTCATTCCCCTATGATGTAAGAAAAATGACAACACCTTTTCCCAAACACTTTGAACTACCCAAATTTGATAAATACAAAGGTAGAGGAGATCCTAGGGAACATCTCACTATCTTCTATCATGCATGTACAAACATTGCTTATTGTAAGGAATTCATGTTGTGTTTACTTCCACGAAGCCTAGGGGGTCAAGCTCTAGAGTGGTTCTCAAGACTTTTTAAAGTATCTATCTCTACTTTTGAAGACCTATCTAAAAAATTTGTTCATCACTTCTCTTATAATATAAAAAATATTTGACTACTCTAGACTTGCATAATAGCAAACAATGAAATGGCAAAACTTTTGCTTCTTTCCTTCAAAGATGGTGAACAATGGCAAGCCATTTCACATGGTCATTTCAAAAAATAGGGTTAGTGGACATTTTAATGAATAATATGAATTCAGATTTGGTACACCACTTGTTACTCCTTTGCCCATGATCATTTGATGAAATATTTAAAAAGGGAATTCAAGTGAAAATAACTTTAATCAACAAGGGCATAATCAAAAATTTCAAATTAGATAAAAACATTTCTTCAAAACCTATAGATAAACCCAAATTCTTTGCTAAAAACAAAACCCTTGTGGGAGATGGTGTAACTGACGTGAAACAGGATCAAAACCCACAAACCCAAACATAAATATCTAACCAATCAACTCATAACATAACAATTCCTAGTGGGCAACCAAAACAAGGAAGACCAAAGGCAAGTTCACTCAATTGCGTGACGCCTAAAAAAATGTTTTCCAAAAGTTAGTCCATGCAAACATGATTATGTGGCGAAACACAAAATCTTTTGAAGAAAATGTTCCAAATCTCGATTGGTATAAGGAAGAAGAATACTGTGATAACCATCAGATAAGACATCATTAAACAAACTGATGCATGTGCCTTAAGCATTATGTTCAAGATCTTATTGATAAAGGTGACATATGTATTGGAAACACATCAAAAAAACAATCTAATAATCATAAATTAGGGATATATCAAGACCCATTCCCTAATCATGAGCAAGGTAAGGGTAAACAAAAGAAGGAACAACCAAAATCAATTAATGTTAACTAATCTAATCATCCATTTGATTCTATAATCAATAATATTGATGTTTTACATAGCCATGTTAATGTTGTTACCTTGCCCACATATGAATGTGTCATTACCATAAGATGCGTCAAGCTTACCTTACCCAGTGCATCTTTATCTAATGTTGAACATAAGTTCAATATCACAAATCATCTTAAGAAAACACCAGCTAATATTTCTATTTTAGACCTTCTCAAGACTTCTCCTATATATAAGGATATTTTGTATAAAGTCCTCCAAGATTCCAATGTCCCTCAAAACATTAATCCCACAAGATTTCAAGCATTAGTAGGTTCTTTGGCCATAAACAACCAAGTGATGTTTGATCATTTTGATATTTCCCCTCTAGGTTCGGAACATAACCTCCCATTGTATATAGAGGTTAATATTTCTAGACATAAGGTAAAAAGGGTCTTTATAGATAATGGTTCAACTCTTAATCTATGTACACTAAGACTCATAAAACATTTTGGGTAACCAATAACATCATTAACAACAAATATCATAATAATAAAATCATACAATAATAATGAGCATCAATCTATTGGCACAATCCATCTTCCTTTAATGGTAGGGTTTGTCATTAAAGAAACACCACTTCATGTTCTCGATCTTGATTTACCATATAATATACTCCTTGGACACCCATGGATCCACTCCATGAATGCCATCCCATAAACCCTTCACCAATGTTTGAAATTTTCTCATGAAGGAATGGAAGTAACTATACAAGGTGATCCTCATCCCTTTCAATATTGTAAACTATTAGAAGGAAAATATCAAAAATACAATTATCTCCCAGTTACAGAAGATAACTTCACCCTTTTTGAGGATTATCCTTTATTAGAAAACTATGTCAATCCTAAAAATTTATTTCAAACTCCTCCCCTTGGTGGTTGTATTAATATTCCAACTCCATCTGTGTCCATTGAAAAAGATATATCAAATCCACTATATAAAAAAGCTTTAAATAATCCCTCCATTGAACAAGCTTCAAATAACCCACTCATGGATCAACCATCCAATTCTTCATCCTCCAAAAAAGCATCATCTTCTGCTTCTTCCCATTTCAAGATCATTGATTGAGGTATGAATGAGTACATTATTCAAGATTTTTATATAAACACAATATATGCTAATCCAAATAAATATGGCAGACCAAACCATCTAACGGACAAACAAATGGTTAAAAGGCTTGGTGAGACAAAATTTCTCAAAGGAGGCCTCCTTTTTGATGAACATATTGAAGAATCAAAATTGTTTTGGCTTTATTCTGAGGAATTAGCTACTTGCTTTCTCACCAATAAATGCCCCATTACAAAATCTATTATGTGCAAAATCATGAGTTTTAAAGGTAAAGGTCTTGGTCTTTGTGAACAAGGTGCTATTGAACCAATAATACTAAAAGCCAATGAAGGGAAGAATGGTCTAGGATTTAACCCACTAAATGTGCGTCTAACAAACTGCCAAAATGACTCATCTAGTGAGTTAGAAGATGATTCTTTAGATAGTGAGACGGGTTCCATCCTTAGCCTCTTTGAAGATTTAGCCCTCACCAATATTTTCCATGAATATACCATTCTAATGTTTGATCTCGTACATCCATCACTCATTCAATGGGACCAACAATATACACCAGCACTAGATCATTTTCAAAATGACAAAGCTATATATGAGTTCTTGAAAATTAGGGAGCAAATTCCTACTAGTGATCATAAGAAATGATTTTCTATACAATTAGCAGATTCTTCATATTTTGGGGAACAAGAGTTACACCACTCTTTTAGTTTAGCATCTACATCAAAGCACAAAGAAGTTGAGGACTTTAATCTTCCTACACCACCCCTAGATGATAAATATGAATTAAGTTTGCTAGTTGAAGAAACCATTCCTATAAATATCAACACTAAAACTGATATAGAGATTGTAAAACTTGCTATATCACTTAATGAAGAAGAACAAAATGTATTTACACAATTTGTTCATGAATTTTTTGATATATTTTCATGGTCTTATGCAAATATGCCAAGATTAGATCCAGAACTAGTAGTCCACTATCTTGTGGTGCATTTAGATGCAAAACCAGTCAAACAAAAGCTTAGAAAAACACATCCTAAGGTAGAAATGCAAGTGAAATAAGAACTAAATAAATAATTTGCTATTAGTTTTGTACGCCCCAATAATTACTCAGATTGGATATCAAATATTGTTCCAGTATCAAAGAAACTTGCTGGGATCAGAGTATGCATAGAATTTTGTGATATAAACAAAGTATGCTCGAAAGATGACTTTTCATTTCCCAACATAGATATGATTGTCGATTCAACTACAGGCCACAAAATGTTATCTTTAATGGATGGGTTATAATCAGATAAAAATGTTGAAGAATATCAACATAAAATAGCCTTTACCACTCCATGGGGCACATTATGTTATTAGATAATGCCTTTTGGGTTGAAAAATGCTGGGGCAACATATCAAAGGGCAATGATAGTTATTTTTCATGAAATTCTTAATTATATTATGGAAGATTATGTAGATGAAATTCAAACTAAGTCTAAATCCAAGGCATATCATCCTTAGGTGCTTTTTCAAAACTTTGAGCGTATGTGAGAATAGAACATGAGATTAAATCTAAAAAAATGTGTGTTTGGTTTTACATCAAGAAAGTTGCTAGGATTTATTGTTTCACAATGTGGCATTGAGGCTGATATTTCAAAAGTTTTAGCTATCATGAATATGCCTCCACCCAAAAATCTCAAACAACTTCAAAGTCTACAAGGAAAGATAAAGCCCATCATAAGATTCATTTCTCAGCTTACAGACATCTGTCATGCATTCATATTTTTGTTGAAAAAAGATATTCCTTTTTCTTAGACTAAAGATTGTGAATTATCATTCAATCACCTCAAGCAGTATATTTCAAATATGCCAGTACTAATGCCACCAGTAATAGGAAAACCTTTTTTTTTTGTACATTTCCATCACTCAATACACTCTTGGAGCTTTGTTGGCATAACATGATGATAATAAAAAATAAAGAGCAGTATATTATTTGAGTAGAACCTTGTTATCCTATGAGCTAAATTATACCCAAATAGAAAAAGCATCCCTGGTAGTTGTTTTTGCTTCTAAAAAATTATGGCATTACATGCTCAACAATCAAATACAAATTATTGCTAAAATTAAACTTTTGAAATATCTCCTATCCAAAACTGATCTAACAGGTAGGATGGCCAAATGGGTTATGTTACTCAGTGAGTTTGATTTAGAGTATATTAACCAAAAGGCAATAAAAAGACAAGTTCTAGTGGATATTAGTAGAAGCACTACTCAATGTAAATTCACCTCTCATTGTAGAGTTTTTAGATGATGCAATCATGTCTATCGATGAATCCCTAATCTAGAGACTTTTTTTGATGGTTCTATTACAAATCATGGATCAGGTGTAGGTATCTTATTAGTAACACCTGATGGAGATTGTATTCCTAAAGAATTTAGAATCGAATTCCATTTTACTAATAACATTGCAGAGTATGAAGGACTTATAACAAGCCTCAAGATGGAAATCCAATGAGGAATCCATCATCTCTTTATTTTTGGAGACTCCAAACTCATCATCAATCAAGTCATTGATGAATTTCAAGCACATGATGATAAGCTCATACCTTATAAAATAATGGTGGATAGCTTTAAATCCTCTTTCACATACATCTAGTTTGAATAAGTGCCTAGGATAAATAATTGGGAGGCAGATGTTATGGCAATAATTGGCTCATTGCTCAACTTGACTACAAAACATAACAAATTCTTGGTTGAATACTTAAATGTGCCTGTTTATGATATGTCAGACTATGAAATGGTTTGTGAGGTGGTTGGTCCCACTTCTCCATGGTACTTTAATATTTATGTATACCTTCACACTCATACCCTTCTACCTAATCTATCCTCCAATCAACACAAATCCTTTATTCAATGCACATCCTGTTATACTGTTGTCATTAAGACTTACACCCTTGTGAAGTTAGTTTTTGGCTTTCATAGTCTACTAAAATATAAAAATAATCTTAGGTTGTGGGTGGACTAATCAATAGATTAAATCTCTAGATTCTAAGGGCTAGCTCCCTTTGGTTTATCAATTAGGATCTCTACTCTATGCTACAAACTGTTGGAAAAAAAAGGGATAAGAAAAAAGAAAGAAAATCCTATTTAATGAAGTTGATAAACCTAAAATTTTATTGATTCACATAATTTAAGCTTCTAAAACACTGATAAGATAATAAACAAACTAAATTTTTAACATTAATTGACCCCTACGCATCAACATTTCATGAAAAGGTTCTATCTTGTGATCAAAGCTTGAGGAAAATGATGGACTAGGCTTGGTTCAAGCCATTAACCAATCACTTATATCCACTGTAACTTCAACCAAAAGATATTAATCATAAAACATAACCTGCATAATCTGATCAACTAGTAACTAGAAAAGAATCAGGACTTGACAAGAAAAAAAATTCTATCACATATGCAAATCACTGACATAAATACACTATACCAACATCTTGGAGTCTAAAAACTATTTTTCTATTAATTTGAAAAATTTACACATCAAATTTTTTTGGTAGAGTATGGTCTTGCCCAAAAGATGATACAATTCAAAGCTAAAAAGCCAACTTATATAGAAAAAATATAAAACAACGAAGAGATTGATGCTAAAAATAGAAGAGAAAGTCAACTCAGTCCAACTTGTGCTATCACAGCCTTCAAATAAAATCTACTTTTGCCTTATGCCTTGCATGAAAAGCTCTTTGCCATTAAAAATGAAGGAGAGCCCAATTTTGAGTTAAAACTTTTATCATGCATAATGCTACTCCAATCTCCAAATATAGAACTCCTCTTAAACTACCTAAAACAAGAGGACAATCTCTTTTGCATGAAGTCAATGTCAAAATTGAATTTAGAACTCTATTTGAACTGTTGAAAACATTGAAAGCCTTCAACAAGATAAACAAGAGCACATGCATAAAATTCCATGTTGGCGTAGAAGGGATGAGGTGGACCCAAGTTTGACAAGTCAAACTCTTTCATGGAAAGATATGCCACAAGTTCAAAGGAATATGCCTCTTGATTGATCTTAAAGCTGAGTAGGATCATTGAATGCAATGATGACTAGGAGATAAGCATGAATTCAACAAACAATCAATTGAAGCTTAGACCAATCAACTATAGATAGCCTTTGCTTGCATGGAAGAGGACCTTGATGAGTGAGAGGTGCATTCAGATTGAAATCCTTGTCTTTGTTATGGTAATTTTTCAGTCTAACACTTTCAAGATCTTTGCCTCTGTACATGTATTTCTCCAGCATTCATTCTCATTCTTTTCCTTCGAGCTTAATCCCTGCAGATTTATACCTTGTTTATTTCCTTCGGAAAAAAATTCCAAAGGAAATATATCTTCGGGCTTTTGTCTTTGTCATTTTCCCGTTGACAAATTGTTTATGGGAATTATCTCATCATCCTTTCTGATTGGTTCATTTGCTTTGAACAATTCTGTAAGTAAGTCTTCTAAAATAATTCTTTCAAACAATTTGTATGAAAGAATTCTTTCAAACTTTTTGTCCATCTCTTTACCTTTAGACAAAATGTCCATTATCTTTTCCTTCTTGTGCCTTTCCTTCAGATTTTTTGATTGGTCCATTTCCTTCAAACAAAAAGTCTGAAAGAAATCTATCTTTGGGCTTATGTCTTTGTTTATTTTCTTCAGACAAAAAGTCTAAAAGAAATCTTGTCCTCAAAACCCTTGCAAATTACCCTTTGGAAAAATTGTATTTGTCCACTTGCCCTTCAAAAAACTATCATGACAATTTGTCTGAAGGAAATGTACCCTTCAAAATTTTTGTGCTTTCCTTTGGAGTTTGATAATGAACTTTCTTGAAGGGAATGTGTCCTGTGGGTTTTCTCAAAATGAACCTCTCGGCCTTTTTACAAGTGTCGTCTTGGTCTTCTTAAAAATGACTTTCCTGAAGGGAAAATGTCTTTTGGAAAATGTTAGAGCCTTCTCAAAATTGTCTGTTTGAGAAAGTTGTAATGATCCCTTCAGGAAAATGAAATGGACCTTTGTTGAAAAGTGACCCTTTAAAACTTTTGTGAGTGACCCTTTGAGAACTTTTGAAGAGCGTTTCGGAAATTTTGTAAATGACTTTCCCGAAGGGAAAGTGCCCTTCAGCTCTAAAGTTGTAATGGTCCCCTTTATCTTTGAGAATGCCTTTTTTTGAAGGGCAAATACCCTTCAACTTTTTTGTAAATGATCATTCAAAATTTTCGTAATGGTTCACTTACCCTTTGGAATTCTTGAAAGTGTCCTTTTAAAAAATAGAGAATGGTCTTTCGAAAAAGTTGACATGCCCTTAAAATTTTCAAAGTGTCCCTTTGGCTAATGAAAATTGCCCTTCAAGAAATTGAAAGTGTCCTTCGGGAAACTGTGAGATGATCATTTGAAAAAGTTATTTCGAACAATAAGTTTGAAACAATTCTGATACTTTGATAAAACCTGAAGTATTCCTTCCATGAAAGCCCAAAGTATTTCTTGTGCTTGTGAAAATTTGAAGTATTTTGACTGTCCCTTTAGAACTGCTCTGAGTATAAGCAAATTGGCAATGGCATGAAAAGCTTCAAATGATAAGGGTGGCAATTTGACGTACATAGTCAAAATTTTCAACATTTTGGTGATTCAATTGGGAATCATGTTTGCTATGTTTGAGAACCAGACCATATACATAACATTTAAACTCATAAAGTAATGGTAAATCTGGTCCATGATTGTAAGTACACCATATGATTTAAAAAAAACAACCTTCATCTTTCAAAACAAGATGGGAAACACACAAAGTAGGAAAAACTAACTAAAAAGCAAATGTGCAAAAAATCACTTATTGAAATAAAATAGAATGAAACTACTATGTTTAAACATCACTTAGAGGAAAACAAACAAACTATGTACACAAAGCTCAACTTTTCAATAGCAATGTTTTAAATGTATCCCATTTACTAGGATTGGAAACTTGTCACCATCCATCTTTGCAAGTTGGAAGGAATTATGAGATTTGCAACTGGAGATTGTGTATGGACCACTTCAAAGGGAATTAAACTTTGTATGCCTTCTTAGTTTAGCTCTATCCTCATCCCATTTGATGACCAAATCTCTTTTTTTAAAACTTTGTGAAGAAGCTCCTTTGTCAAAATCTCTCTTCACTTATGCTTAATGAATCTCCATGGCTAGCATAGACTAATTTTTTTATCTCTTCCAGCTACATAAGCTTAGAATACCTAATCTCTATAGGCTCATTGTCCAACAACTCAAGCTGATGCATTAGTTCAAAAGCAAAAAATTCAAGAGAAATGGGTAATCTTGCTTTCTTACCATATATCAACTTGTATGGAGAGTAGGCTATTGATATTTTGTAGGTGATCCTATCAACCCATAGAGATGACTTCAACTTGAGATGCCATGACTTCTGATTGTCTTCAATAGTCCTTATGATCTTCAATTGGTTCTTATATATTGACTTAGTAAGGCCATTGCCTTATGGATAATAGCTTGATGAAGTGATAAGATAAATTTTATGTTGGATAACCCATTGGCTGATCCTAGTTCCCACAAAATCCATTGCATTATCAAAAATAATAGTTGAAGGAACTCCAAATATATTAAGCAATCCTTCATATAGATCTAGAATATTGGTTTTGTTTGCTTCTTTCAATGCCACTACTTCTATCCAATGTGTGAAGTAATTTGTAGCAATTAAAATCTATTTATGTCCTAAACTTGAAGGAGGATTTATGATACCAATAAAGTCTAATTCTCATTGGACAAAAGATTGATCCACCATAATTGGTTAAAGAGATAAGGCTGCAAGTTTCACTTTTTCTACAAACATAGCAAACTGTTTGCACTTCCTAATGTATGCATGACAATCACCAAATATAATAGGCCAATACTACCCACCTCTCATGATATTAAAGGATATAGTTCTTGCAAAAAAAAATCCTCCACCATGTCCATTATGAAATTCTTCAAGCAATCTCAGAGTTTGGCTTCGCTGTATACATCTTAGCAATATGCCATTGATTTTTTTTTGAACAAAACACTATCAGCAAGCAAAAATAGAATTGATTGCAACCTAAAATATCTTATTTTTGAATCACTTATACGAAAGGGATAAATACCATCTTGGAAATAGCTTATCAAGTCATGAAACTAGCTGGAAGGTGAGGTATGACCAACTGTAACCTCTTCATCATTTGATACCAAAACAACCTCATTAGTCTCTTGTAAATCTTTAGCTAAATGCTCACAAAGTCCTTTGCCTCTAATAAAATTTGTCACCTTAATTTTCACATCATCCTTTATTACCTTGGTTATCCAACCAACTCTCTTCTCATCTATAGCTTTGTTCAAAAGGAACTCCTTGATGCTTGGATGAGAAATGATTAGGTGTATCTTATTGTTAGACAATAGGTATCTAAACTTTTTAAGAGATCTTATAACTGAAAGTAATTTTTTTTCAACAAAAGATTATTTTGTTTCATATTCTTCCAAGCCTTGACTTAAGAAGGCTATTCGCTACTCCAAAGCCTCATGATTTTACTGCAGAATAATGTTTGAAATGACATCCATGTTAGCATATGTATACAAAATAAAATATTTTGTGAAATCCAGATTTATAAGTGTAAGAGCACTAGCTATGGTGTTCTTAATATATTCAAAACTCTTTACTCCCTTGGATCAGTTGAAGATCTGAATCTTTTTTAGCATGGCTGTAAGTGGCTTAGCTAAAATGACAAAATCTAAAATATATCTTCTTATGAATTTGATTTTTCCAAAGGAGTTTTGCATAGTTTTTTTGTGTTTAGGCAAGGAGAGTGCAAGAATGGAGTCTACCCTTTCAGAATCTATTCTTAAATCAGACTTTGAAACCACATGGCCAATGAACTTTCCTTCATGAATCGAGAAAACACACTTTTTGGGATTTAAAGATATCCCAAATTGTCTACACTTTTTGAACACTTGCTTGAGATGAACCATGTGATCACCTGCATTTTTTGAAAATACTATTTTATCATCCAAATAAATAAGTACAAACTTGTTAAGGCCTTAAAATGCCATATCCATGGATCTCTAAAAGGTTGCTCCAGCATTAGATAAATTGAATGGCATTTTTTTGTATGCAAATATCCCCCACTTGGTGCTCTGAGCAAAAAAAATTTGGCAATGACATGAAAAGCTTCGAATTATAAGGGTGACAATTTGCCCTGCAGGGTCAAAATTGTCAACATATGCCATCCTGGGTAATACCCTATATCACTGAGGCTATGATGGGACCCTTTTATGCTATTTAAATTCTCAAGAATCTGCTTCAACCATTAGAGGGTTTCATGAGGGAACTTGTGGGGCACATTCAAGTGGTATGTTTCTTACCAAAAAGCTTCTATGAGTTGGTTACTATTGGTTAATAATGGAATCTGATTTATGCACTTATGTAAAAAAATGTATCCCTTGTCAAAAGCATGGAGATTTAATCCATAGTCCATTGCAAGCTCTACAGTGTATAACAACACCTTGTCTATTCTCCACATGGGGTTTGGACCTCAATGGGAAAATAAATCCCAGTTCTTTTGTGGACACAAACATATTATCACTACAACTGAGTATTTTACCAAGTGGGTAGATGCAATGCCACTTAACTATGTAACTGAAAAGTGACTTTCCAAGTTTATCCTTAACCACATTATCTTCTGCTTTGGTATTCCATCCAATCTTATTTTGAATTATAGTAAATATTTTAAAAATAAAGATGTCAAGGCTCTTTATAATACTTACAACATTAAGCATAGATGGTCCACTCAATATTATCCACAAGGCAATGGTCAATCTGAGGCAACAGACAAAAAAATTCTATGCATTTTTAAACATGTCAGTGAAGTTGGTCATGACTGACACACCCATTTGTATCATTCCCTCTGTGTATACCACACTAGTATCTGTATACCCACAGGGGCAACATCTGATTCCCTTGTCTATGGTAGTGAGTTTATTTTACCCATTGAGGTTGAAATTCTGTATTTAAGAATATCTTTACAACAAATCATAGATGGAGAATCTTATCGAACATCATGCTTATGTGAACTTAACCTTTTGGATGAAAAATGACTCATTACTCTAAACCACCTACAAGTTTACCATACACGCCTATGTCGTAGCTATAATAAGTGGATTAAAGATACATAATTTGAAATTGGAGATCTTATTCTTAAGGAGAATCAAAAGAACACTAATGCAGAATGAAAAAAGAAGGGGAAATTTGAACTTAATTGGTTAGGTCCATACATCATTATCACCAAATATGGACCAGGGGCTTTCAAATTGGCAACAGAAGATGGAGAGGAGCTTGATAAACCCATGAAGATCATGCACCTTAAAATATATATGCTTAAATTGTTCTTTATGTTGTTATTGGTGTATCTAAGGTAAAAATCACACACACACACACACACACACACACACACACACACACACACAGATCGTCCACAAGTGAAAACTAGTATATTGGTGCTTTGGATAAGTACCATGGTGAAAACTAGTTCCTAGCATCATGTGTAAAGTTATTATCTATAATGACCCTTATTACTTGGAGGCAACATCCTTTCATCATTCATTGCATATGTCCAAGTGTGTCTTTTGTCCATTGTTAGTTGTTTTATCTTATAACATGCTAGAATTTAGAGTTGATATTGATTTTAACACTTGTATTCTTGTTCATGATTATGGAAAGTGTCTTGTCCTTTATTTCAACATAATTTACCAAATCCAAAAAACCAAAAAAACAAAAAAAAAAAAAAAACAATAAATCAACAAAAAAACCAAAATAAATAAATAAATCCACGTGTTCCAATTTATAACCGTAAACTTAGTCATAATTACCTTCCATTCACTTGTTCTTGGGTGGGTCACTTGCACATCATTTTAATCATACACACTTCATTTGTTTCATCAAATCATCCACTTTCTCATCATTTCCAATATTTGGGAGAACTACATATGGTCTGATATCCACACATAGACATTGTCTAAGTGCATTATGTAAGTAGCGCTTAGAGACATGGGGTCTCTAGGGATAGCTCGACCACTACTGTCCCCTTCATCCATTCCCCCAGATTTTACCCTTAAGCATTTTTTATATGGCTTCTCCCTCATTACCTTTAAAGTTCTCAGTCTTGCTCTTGTCCATGGTCATTTTGTCTTTTTCATGCGATTGTTTTTTGTGTGCTATAATGTTTGTTTCTTCTCCTTATGTCATTTACTTTGTTGTTTTTATCATTTTCCTTCTTTCTTTAGCCATTTAGTTGGTTCTTTTACTTTATTTTTTAGCCATTATTGGTTAAAACATTTTCTTCCTTTATTTTCTTTATCCATTTGTTTAAATCATTTAGAATACATCTGTTTTCATAAATAAATTAGCATAGTCATTCATTTACATTTGTTTATGTCTATTTATATCACTCATTGTTCTTTGTGTGCATTTTATTCATCTATATTAATCTTCTTATCTTATCTTCTTCATTGTTTTTCTGTGAGTTATTAAGAATATTTTGTGCAATGCATACATAATATGGTTATGACTATATCATGACGTACTTTGCAATAACATAATTTATTCTCTTTTTTTTTTGAACATGCTTAAAACATCAACATTCATCATGATTATTCAATGTCATTGGTGGTATTGTGTTTTATGCTATATTAAAAATTAGGTTGCTCAAAATACTCCAAGCAAAAAAATAGAAATCAATGTTATGCAACAGTGTCTCATCCATAATCATCATTCATTTATAGTTTAAAATCATGCATCCACAATAAATAAAATACTGAAAGTAAATTTTAAAATCTAATACATGCTAAACAACAAATATGTATGAGGTATAAATAATGAAATCCATGTAAACTAATAAAGTAATGTCCATAGTCCATAGTACAAAAGTCATCATATGTGTGTGTGTGTGTGTGTGTGTGTGTGTGTGTGTGTGTGTGTGTGTGTGTGTGTGTGAAATGTGTCTCTACAAAAGATGCATTTAAAAATATGTATACATTGATGTAAGCCATCTCTCAAAATCCAAACTATAGCTCAGTCTCATCCTGTCCCTCATACAAAGTATCTAATTTTGAGAATAGCTCTACACACCATGGTGTACCCCATGGTAGAACCATCACTTGTGGCACCTATCACATTGATCTCTTAGACTCCACTGGTTATACAGATCTAGTAAACATTGATCTTCTTATCGAGTAATCTTTGAAAGATGATTCTCACTGATCTCGTGGTAAAACCCCCTCATATAGAATCCCATAATAGGTAGCCTACTCCATATCCCTCATAACCCTATCCAAGGTAGCCAACTGTCCCTCTGCAGTCTCTATATGAGCTATGTCTCTCTCTTATCTATATTGCTATACAAGAGGTGTATAATCAAGCATCTGTGTCTCTGCATTACATGTCATCACCCCTACGGCCATAATAGTCCTATCCATCCTATCCACAATCCACTTTAACTTGTGTACCTCATTTTGTAGTCACCAAATCTTTGTAGTCTGATCCTCTTTACTATCAAATACACTCTGTAACCTAGATACCTCGTGATGTAAACCATTGATCTCTCAGTCTCTAGATTGAATCTCCTCTCGAAGTTTCTGTATCAAAGCATGTTTTTCTATAGATCTTGGAGCCCATGATGAGCCTACAATATCTCCTCTCTCTACTTGTGTATCCTGAGGCAATCTATCCATAGTCTCATATCTTATATCCTCCTCACTCTCTACTTATATAATAGGAGTATCCCCTCCTTCCCTTTGCTCTATATCCTAATCCATAGCTACACCTGCCTCCTGTAAAATATCCATATCCTCTACCTCAATAATAGGCACATCTACATATCATCCTCTATCTTATCCTTCTAAACATGCTCATCCCCTATCACTTACCATAACCCTCCTAATTTAGGCTCCCAAACCCGTGCCTCATGATTGCCTACTCAAGCTAGCTGCTAGTCTCTGTCTCCATGTCTATAGTGGTTCGTATAGCAATGCCAATCTCATTGGTCTCTGCTAAGCCCAATAGTCGACATATCCATCCAAAACCCCTACATCTATAACATCTATCCTATCCCTCCATCTTACTATCTATACATGTCTCTAATTATGATCGATAATCATAGGATCAATGATCATCCCCCACTATGGTCTTTCCTGCATTGTCCAAGCAAAAATGTGTGGACCAAATGGAATACACTGCCTCACACTAAATTTTATCATCACCCTATTTGGTCTATATCTCTCTATGACATATACATGTCTCCCATTAATGTAGTATGGGGACATCACATAGTCCATGTGTACCTCCTCATGAGGCCAATCCCATATAATATTTATATACGATCTCCAAGTAATCAGATCATCACCTAACACATCCATAACTCTCCTATAGAACTCTACGTCACCCAAGTGTGGTCTATGTACCCCAATGATCACATTTCATGTGTATGCCATAAGATCACCCTCCTCCCAAGTGATAATGTGTCCAATTGGTCTCTCGATCATGATGTGCTCCCAACACCAAACTGGTGGTAGTGTAGAAGGCCCTATCTCTACTTGACCTGAATAGATAAAGTAATGCAGATGATGATATACACTTTCTAAGACATATGGAACTCATGCGAACCTCTCTCCCATCTCCAAGATGTTACAAATAACATCTAGTAAGCTAATAGGACATAGTCTACCACTCTTATCAAGAAGCAACATGTCACTAACAACAACCATCATAACAATAATAAGAGAGTCCATCTCTAGATCCCTACAATAGTCTACATAAATCCTACCTCTCACAACTAAGATCAAACCATCACCATATATCCAATACAATGTTTCATTCTATGGACCCTATCCCTAGTATACTAGTCTACCTTGTATAGGGATCCCAAGTATCTGATAGACATCCTCTAATGTGATAGTCATCTCACCCATCAACAAGTGAAATGTAATCATCTCACTATGCCACCTCTTCACTAATGTAGTCAATAAAGCCCTATCAACTTACACCTCAAGCATCTACATAATGTAAGATAACCCTGTTGCCTCTAAGACTCCCCACTTGTACTATGTGAACCTAAACATGCACACCATCACCACCGATTTATGTTCCTATGTCACTATCACCAAGACTACCTCCTACAAATTAATCAAATTAGCATTGTACAAACATTAAAAATCTTTGTTTTATTCCATTTAGTCATTTTCCATCATCAATTTCATAAATTCATTTATTGTCAAAAATTCATATAAAATTGCAAGTTTTAACAAAAACACTTCTACTTTGAATGAATTCACTGCTACTTTTTACAAAACCATCGCCAGCAAAATCACTGCTCTCTGCAATGAAATCACTATGAATTTCAATGATTTCGCTACCCTATTTAGTGATTTCATTGTAACCCATAATGATTAAATTTCAATATCCTAGAAAAAAAATTGTTGTACCATTTAATGATTTTGCTTTGATGTTCGATGATTTTGCTGTTTACTCTAATGAAATCACTGAAATCGATGATGAAATCACAATTTTGAAAATAGTGAAATCATTTTTGTCATTTTTAAACTCCCTTAAATGCTAATAAATTCAAAAAATTTCAAAAACAAAGAGAATCACCAGAGGTTCACTCCTCTCAGGTCTTTGGAAATGCCTCACTCACAGATGCTCATGATGTGGAATACGATCCATTTTTCCTTTCTAGCCTTAGAGCAAAAGTCACAATAATCACTTATTTAGCCCTAAACCTTTGAAAATTAGTTGCACAAATGGTTTTTAAAATCACCCAAACTTCTTATACTTTTCTACTCTTCTAACTAATTACATACCCTCAAAAAAACATTTTCTTTCCTTTATCTCAAACTATAAAAGACAATATTAAATCAACATTATTATAAGATTATTCTCATATTCTTGAAATCATTTATTAGTGTAAAATCTATAATCATTTGCAAAATCAATACCTTTTTTTATTTATGGATTCACAATTTATTATTTCTAAGATATATTGTTCCCACACCTGCTCAATTGACCCTTGAGCCATTAGCAAACAACAATAAGAGTGCAATCTCTGAGTGGTTAAATTTATGATTTTCAAATCGAAGCTTTAGTTTTCAATTAACTACGGGCAATCTTTTTACGTTACCACCATCTTACAAATTTAACATCAATCTTGAAATAACTTGATTTTTGTTCATTCATTTAACCATTTCTTCTTTTCATCAATTTCGAGTGTTTATCCATTTCTCACATAAAATCTTGAGGAGGCATCATCACACTCATTTTCATTCATTTGAGGTAAATTTTTTCTTTTCTATCAACACTCTACTTCTATTCTTCAAAATAGTATTGCTTCGCAACACCATTTTAAAGAGGGGCAAATGTAGACACCTAAATTTCATTTAGTGTCAAAATGCACCTAAGTCATTTAATCATTCTTTTTAAATTAATAAACAATATTTTTTCTTAAAATAAAACAATTGATTAATTCAAACATTTTGAATAAGTCAATTGTGCACCTTTTAATATTTATTTTAAACAAATAATTTTAAAATTTCCACCTCATCTAGATATGCTACCACATTTATTTCCCTCACTTGTTGACTTACACAACCAATTTTTCAATATTCTCAACCTTTTTATGAGTCACCTCTTGACTTGTCAACCTATTTACTTCATTATTTGTGACTCATCCAACTAACTACCTTTTACTCTCAACCTCTTGAATTAGTCATCATCCTCATTGATGAGGACTTACTCTCAATGGTTGATTATTTAATTGATTTGAATAAATCAATTAATTCTCCACCGTTCGATCTCTCTCCAAGAATTCTATAAATAGATGAGCAATTTGTCACTTTCATCCATCCAAACTTAAGCTAACGAAGTGCTATCAAATCAAAAAAAAATCAAAATGCGAATCAAAGCATCCAAATATTATTTGCACTAAAATGGTTCCCGTTCCATCTTGCATTGGAGGAGTGAGCACCACATATTTGAAAGAGCAAATCAGATACATATCGCAATGAAAAAATCTTGAGAACTTAAAACATGAAGTTTGTGTTTTGTTTTCTTTGTTTGTTGCTCTAACATAGTTGAATTTTAGTTAAAGTTAAGATTATCATTTATAAATTTAGTTCATATAGACATATTGATCCAAGTAACATAACTACCTCTTTTGATTAAGAGAATTGGCTTGATTTTTCTAGTATAATAGTAACTCTTATCCACAATATATGCCTCACCTACTAGCCATCTATGTTCTTATATAGATAAGAGAGAACACTAAGCTTAGTGTTAGGGTTTTGGTGAGTAATTACAAATAGAATAAGATAAAACTATTATTAGCAAGTCAATTAAGTATTTTATTAGTTAATAATATTCTCTAATAATAGGTTGTAGATAAGTACGCACTAATTAGTGCCCACCTATGAACTATAAATAAATAATAGGACTTCATCTTTAAACTATAAAATAATGTATTGAGTAATTAAATAAACTAACATTCCCTCTTAAGATATACTTTGATGAAGGGAAAGATGAAGGAATCACTTAACTATTCCCATTGATGAGACCTTCCTTCACTCCTAAAAGTCACATGCTCTATAAAAATCTAGCCTCAAGCAAGGATTTGATGAAGATATATGCAACCAAATCATCGGTTTGGTAAAAAATTAAAATTGATGACTTTGTCCTATATCAATTGTCAAATATAATGCATGTGGATCTCAATGAGTTGTGTGTTGTTGCTCCAATGGGTTATGATAAATGTGTATATCACTCTAATTATCACACCAAAGCGGTGTGGGTTGGGCATATGGTAATAAAAATTTGGAAAGAAAGTGTCTAATCCAAACTAACTCACAGCCAACAATGACAACTCTACTACGCCCAATTTTTTTTGTAGACAAATTAATAATAGTTTTTTTTATAAAAATAAGTGATGGGCCTTGTTCCATGATGATAGATGTATCATGTAATTGAATTGCAGTCAAATGGATCTCCTTCCCATTCATTATCCATGTAATCAACAATTATTTTGTTCCTACCATAAGTGTAATGTAAAACTAAGTTTTTTCCTCTTAACTTGTGCTCAATCCCATAATTATTAGTACTACTAAGTTATCTTAAAATGTATTTTTTATCTTGCCAATGGTTTTCACAGGGGTCCTCATTGAGCATGATTCCAAGTTCACAACAAATGAAAGATCATGATGAGTATGAGCCAAGTACAAAATAATTCCCACCATTTTCTTGTAGATTTTACCATCAACTAAAAGAGAAGAACACTTGATAGATATATTGACATTAGATTGATAAGGATTTGGTGTAGACTTTTAATCTTTCATGTTGAAGTGGTTGGGTATGTCTTGAGCATACTTAAATTGATAACAAAGACTCCTTTATCATACTATGAAATATGAATACCAAGGAAGAAACTCAAAAATTCAAAGTCAATCATCTCAAAAGGATTCATTATCCAAGCTTTCAAATCTCTAATGTGTTTGGTGCAATTCCTTGTGATGATTAAGTCATCGACATAAAGGACCAAGTTCAATGGTTTCTAATATACTTTCTTGGTGTAGACTATGGAGTTAGAGGGACTCTATGTAAACTTAAAGTTGATTAAGAATATGTTGATGTTTTCATACGAAGCTCAAGTAGCCTATTTCATATCGTATAAGGAATTTTTCAATCTAAACATAAAGTTAGAATTCTCATTGCATATGAATCAAAGAGGTTGGGACATGTATATTTATTATTGAAATTCTCCATGCAAGAATGCACTTTTGACATCCATATAATGGAATCCCCATCCTTATGTTGTAGCTAAGGAGAGTACTATCATAATGGAATTAATCTTGTCAACTACATAAAAGGTTTATTGGTAATCAACGTCTTTAACTTGTGAAAGACAATTTGCTACAAATCTAGATTTTTCTTTGTCAATGGACACATTTACTATATACTTAGTGTGGCAAGCCCACTTACACCTCACTAGTTTTAATCCTTTCATAAGTGGAACCAAGCCCCAAGTTTTATTATTCTATAGAGAAAAAAATTTGTCTGCCAAAATTGGTTACCATTTAGGATGCTTATAAGCTTGAAGATAAGTCTTTAGATCCTATGTCACTTCCAACTATGATAAATATGCAACACCATATGAATGTTTTGATCTCATCATTATTAGATCTATTGGATCCTCTGCTAATAGACCAACCTCATGGAGAACAATATGAACCCATTTTGGTAGAGGTTGTGTTGGTTATCCAAATGCATTATGAATGTCTTATGGTGCTGCTGGTGGAGATGTTAGTTTTCCCCCCTGTGGATCATCATCTGAACTATAGTAACTCTCCAAATGGGAGTCATATAAACTATCTTGTTCTTCATAAGAGACCTCAAAAGTTTTCCAACTTGATAAAAGGTAATGGAGGAGGAGTAGAATATGTTAGTGTGAAAGCTTAGGATTATTAATCAAATAAGACATCCCTCATAAATAAATTTAGTTGTGCTCAGAATAAGAAGATGATATGATTTTAAATCTTCACAGTAGTTGATAAAGATATAGGAATATCCTTCCTTTTCATTACTTTTATCTTTTCATCTAGAATGTGTGCCCATGCATTACATGCAATAACTCATAAATCATAAACATCTAGGGTGACACCATACCATTTTTATTCATGAGTCATAATTAGCACTACAATGTATGGAGTGTGATTTTGGATGTAGGTCTCACATTGAAATACCTTTGCCCAATATTGTGGAGGCAAGTCTTTAGAATGTACCATGTAATTAACCATTTCATTTAGTGTGTGGTTTTTGCAGTCAATTACACCATTTTTTTGAGGGGTGTAGGGTATAATATATTGAATGTGAATGCTTGCCTATTCACAAAAGATAATCATTGAATTGTTGACAAACTATCCTCCATTATCTATTATGAGATTTTATTTTTCTCTCTTTTAAGTTATCAACAAGGGTCTTGAAAAAATTTAAGTCCTCAAATACTTCACTTTTGTTTTTTATGAAGTAGACCAAAGTTCTATGTGAGAAACCGTCAATGAATGTAGGCATATATTTATGTTTCTAAAAGTAAACACTAGGAAATGACATAAGATCATTGTGAACCAATTATAATTTGTCACTTTATCTCAAGGAATTTATTTTGGGAAATGGATCCCTGTGTTATTTTTCAAGTGTACAACTTGGACAAACACCATCTTTGAAATAAACTTGTAGCAAACCAATAAAAATGTGATGCTTACTGATGTCTTATAATGAGTGATAATTGAGGTGATCAAAACACTCATGTTAAAATTACTCAAATCATTATCATGTGCAATCACAACTTTTTAAGGTTGAGTGAACACAAAGATGTCAAATTTGTACAATTATGCTAGATGATCAACCTTGATAGTGGCTACAATAACAAACTGGTCTTTGAAATTTTTGGTGACAACATTGTAGGTGTAAACTCAAAAAATGTCCTTCACTTGAGTGTGATATCTAATATATGGAGAGGATGTTCATAGACAAGTCTGGAACATGGATAACTTTGTTGAATACATCATTCTCCATCTCAAATGTCCTTTCACCATCAACAAATAGAGGATTAGAGTCACCCACAAAAAAACTAGTCATGCAACTTTGGTCAAGATTTTAAAATAATGAGCCATCATGTGCCATATGGTGAGAGGATCCTAAATCCAAAATCCATTTTGACATAGGTGATCTTATTATTTGAGAAAGTGTTGATCATATATTGGGAGGGGGAAGTTGCATTTTTTTCATCTCTTCTTCAAAATATGCCATTTTCTTGAAACATTAATGTTCAACATGGATTGGTTTCTTACATCAATTACATCACTCTTGGTTGATGTTGGCTTTTAATTTCCTTTTGCCTTTATGTTGACTTGGAGAAGGATTTTTGAATGCATTGATTGCCATTTACTTGAGTTTTACTTTCCCTTTTTTCTTTGTAAGATCCTTGAACTGGGTTTGATGTTGTATATGTATCATTGACCACTAATGCTTGTTTTTTAGTACCTTCGGGTTGTATTTTACTAATAAAAATAAGTTTTCCCTATTCTCTCTAAAGTTTCTCATAGAACTTGTCAAAATTCAATGGCACATATGCATATACCATAGAGTTATTATGTGTAGTAGTTTGAAATAAAAACTAAGGGCTACCCAATTTAGAAAAAAAATAATAATGATTTTTTTCATCAAATTTGGTTTCCCCTATCTCAATGAAGAGAAGCCTTAAGTGTTTGAATTGACTGATAAAGTCGTCAATACGAGGATAGTTTTTTGGACTAAGATTAGTGAGCTCATTTTATACTTGGCATACCCTCAACTTATTGTTATTTCAAAAAAGTTTCTCCAAGATCATCTAAACTTTATAAGGTTCTATGACACCCTAAAAATGAATCTTCAATTAAGGGGATATTGACTAACCAAGGATGCCTCTAGGTTCATCTTAATAGTTATTCTATTTTTGTCATTTGAAAAGATTTAAAAGTGCCAGTTATTCATTAATTTCAATAAGTTATAGACCCTTGAAAAGGAACACATCATTAAATTATCCTTTCTAGCTAGAGTAGTTAAAACTTGAGAGCATTTTATTTTTCTCCACCATTGCCAGCTTAAAAACTTGAGTGAAAATAACACAATTATTTTGTATGCAAAAAAATATGGAAAAGGTATTTATGAAAATACACATTAAAATGATCATATCGATGAGAAAATCACAATGATGTAATTGGCCTATGGGTAAAAATAAAACTAAAAAAGTGCTTTCAGGTCTACAAGTGAAAAAAATTATATGTATATTTTTTTTTGAAAAAAATTAAAATACCAATTAATATGATTGTCTTAATGAGAAAATCACAATGGTGCAGTTGCCATATGACCCACAAAAAAATTATACTTAATTTTTTTATTCACATAGAAATGTTAGTTTACAACCTTCCCTCACAGAAAAAAATAGAGAAATCCTTTCTACTAAAAAATGGCCTATGCTTTGCCCTTTACTATTATTTACTAAAAAATAAAACCCCAATAAGGATACTATAATTGAATCTAGGCAAGGAATATTGTAACTAGTGCTAAATAAAGAAAACTACAGTAGTGCAGATCTACCGAATGTAACCAAAGTTATTTTTTGAAATATTAGGTTGATGTGTGTTTGATGTGTAGGTTATCTAATATATGAATCAATAGTCATAAATAGTGAGCAGACCCAAAGAGGACTAACTAAAATGGTTTCCACTATCTTGTAACCATACTATCCTGACTCTTAGGTACATAGAGAATAACTTCCTCAGCTAACCACTTACTAGTGCACCATAAAATCAAATGGTCAAGAGGATTCTTATTAGAAAAAAATATAATTCCTATCTACTTCTTATATACCCTGAGGTGTGTGGAAGCCAATATCTATTTACAATGTTGTCTAATGGCTTGAGTATTAGAAAATACCCCACACAACATGGATCAGGTAAAATTGATTACTTTTTAACCCTAAATAATAACTCTTGTGAGTTTTACAACTATTGAAACATAGTTTTAACCTAGGCAATTTTATAAAATAATTTTTTTTCAATCCTTAATACCCTAATATGTTCATCAATTTTTGATCAACCAAGATGCTAGAAGGGCAAGTTGAGAGCATAATATCAATTATTTATAGCAAGCCACTGAATTTGAGATTGAAATATGAATGCAAAATGAGGTAAAGCTTTTATAGCTCTAGTGCCATATTAAATAATTTATATAATGTCAAAAATTGTGTTAGTTTCCATAAGACAAACACCCATAATACCTGTTTAACAAATCTATCCAATTTTAGAAACAAAGTAACAGAGATTCATATAAATAGCATGACTACCTATTTTGTTAGCTTTTGTAGGATCTTATTGCAAAGATTTAACTCATTCAAAGATTTAATGGAGCCGAACACACATAGAGTTATATTTTAATTACATAATATGAATATTATATTTTTTATTACATAGTTCATCCAGGACATACAATTATATAGGAAAAACTTCCTATATTTATGGAGATCATATTTCCCCCAATATCACAACCAAATATCCATAAAAATATTCCAAACAACTAACAATAAACTATTTGTGATAAATTATTTGTTATATATATATATATATATTACCATATTAACCATATAGTAATTTATAAAAAATAGCCTAATAGTATTTACCACACAATAAATCACTAATAAAAATATGAGCACTAATTTTCCTAACATTCTCTCCCTTAGTGTTTACATGGTAGCAAAAAACTTTCATACTTATTCCGTGGCTTGTCTACCTCTGCTCACTCATGATCTTGGCACACAACTTTAAATGAAGGTAAAATAAAGAACACATCAATTTATTATCAACCATGCATTACTAGGAACACATCTGATTAAACTATAATGAGAACATGTACATGAACCATCTGCTTATCAACGATTCACTATAGGGAACATATCTGATATGCTCAATATGGGAACTCAAGTAGGAACCACTTGGACAACCTTCAATGGTTTTACAAAGGTTTAACATAAACCTAGGTATGAACAAGAACACATCTAACTATTTAAACTCTACAAGTATTATGATGTTGTTTTTCTTTTGTGATTTCAATTTTTCACTATATATTTATATTAGGGGATTGCATTAGGAATAGTCACATATATGAGTGAACATGAATACACATTTGTTCTTATTTTCACACATGATAAAA
Source organism: Torreya grandis (assembly GCA_037957365.1). Classification (NCBI taxonomy): domain Eukaryota; kingdom Viridiplantae; phylum Streptophyta; class Pinopsida; order Cupressales; family Taxaceae; genus Torreya; species Torreya grandis. The sequence continues at coordinate 3,279,343 of JARHVA010001279.1, read as the reverse complement.
AATAAATGTAACTACCATACCACACAACTAAAAGAAAACATATACTACTAAAATAGAAGTGGCCCCATTGCTAGTGGGTAATGAGAGGCTTGAATATCCTCCATCTTCTAATGCCCCCAACCTCCTTTGTCTACTACTTAAAAATATGGCTATGAAGTTCAAAAGTTTCCACATTGGGTTTATTGACATAAATTTCCTCTCGTAATGTGAAATAACTTGGATGTCAGTTTCCACCAAAAATGCATCCCTTGCAATAAATATTTTTTAATTTGACAAATTTGACACACCTAATTGACATAAAAGAGACTGTAACTCTTGACTTTGAAAAGGATGGACTAAATGAACTATGGTTATTTTAAGTTAATCTTAACATCAAATAAAATACTATTGACACATATTTTTGACTCTTTTGACATATTAAGATGACATATTAGACCTATCTTGATAATAAAACTAATATTTAAAATCAACATTTAAATAATAAAATATTATATAAATGTTAATATTAAAAAAACTAAAACTTTAAATATGAAACTATAAACTAATTGACTTCAAATTTATTTGATCATATCTTTTATAACATACAAAGTTTATTGACATGAATCAAATAATGATACCCCTATGACTAAACCAATGAAAAACTATGAAATGACGTTATTAAAAACTTTATACACTAATATATTACTAGTTTGAATGCACAAAGATCAAAAACAAAATATGTGAACCTATTTACCAATAACATTGACATAAGAGTGGACTGGACTGGATACCCAAAGTGGTCTGGAAGGTAAATCTATAATAGAATGACATTGGTGTCAATGCATGGAGAGGGAGAACCAGATAAAGATTTGACTAGAATAACATGTGGCTATAAGCATAGATGTTACAAAGGAGAATCTATATCTAAGTCTGCACTTTAATTGACTAGGAAAAATTTAATTGGCATAATGTTTCTCATGACTCCATAGAGAAGGGAGGAATTGAACACTGAACAATTATAGATATAACGTGATAGTGAAAATGATGTAGGTTTATTCTGATCATCTAAACTAATTGACCTTTTCATATATTATTTGAGTTCTAAATTCTTAACTTTAATGATGTGCCTGAGTAGAATAAAGATAAGCCAAATGCCATGGGAAAGGTTGATGCCAAGTGATGAGCTCAATGTTGAATAAATTTACAACCAATTTTGATGTAAAACCAAATGGAAAAGAGCATTCTACAAAACACCAAGATGCAATGACCCCTAACAAAAATCTAGCACACTAGTACACACAAAACTAAAACTATGCATTAATTATATATGAGAAACTACCTCAGATGGGACAATGACAAGTAACATTACTACCCTTATAAACAAATTAATGTTCTATTGGATAAAAAATAAATCTACTCTAATACCATTGTTAGCTTTTGTCAAAGCTTAATGCAAAGATTTAATGAAGCCAAGCACACAACAAGTTATATTTTAATCACACAATATGGATATTATATTTCATTTACATAGTTCATTTGGGATATATATTGTATTGGAAATACTTTATATATTTATAGAGATTATATCTCCCCCAATATCTCAACCAAATATCCATAACAATATTCCCAACAACTAAGAATAAACTATATGTAATATATTATTTGTTATAACGATATATATACGACTAACCAATAATAACTTATTACCATATCAACCATATGTTAATATACAAATAATAACCTAATAGTATTGACCACATTGTAAATCACTAATAACAATGTGAACACTATTTTTTCTAACATTTTGATTAAGAACACTGGCTTAATTTTACAAGTATAATAGTAATTCTCATCCAAGATATATGCCTCACCCAATATACCTCTATGTTCATATAAGAGAGGAGGCTAGGGTTAAGATAGGGATTTTAGTGAGGAGTTGCAAATAGAATAAGATAATACTATTATTATCAAAAGTTAATTAAGTATTTACTTAATTGTTAATACTCTTTAATAATAGTTTTTGGATTAGTATGCACCAATTAGTTCTTACCCACAAATTACAAATAAATAATATAAGTACATCTTAAAACCATACAATAATGTATGAGTAATTAAATATACTAACAAATAACCAAAATCTTGTTTCAAGAACATACAAAGCCATAGCTAGAGGGAAACCTTGCTAGATGGATAAAAAAAAGCTCAAAACATTCCAAATTTGGCCATTAATGGTCAAATAAGTTGAGGCATCAGATAAATGAGTTTGAACAACCAAAATAAAACAATCTCCAAATTTGAGAGCTTTAAGCATGACAAGGATAAATGGCCACTCAATGTGGTTTTGGGTTTTTAAAAATCGAGCATAAGGAAGATGGTCATATCATGCTCATTCTATTCCTTCCCAAACAATAATGATATTATCCAAGATGTACCAAATTTTGATTAACCATTTTTTCTTTAATATGATGATTGCAAGTAGGATGTAATAAAAGTGAAGCACCAATGTTTTGAAAATGTTTTTATATGGGAAATTAAGCAATAAATCAAACTCTAACAGGTAATAGGCTCTGGATCCCTTGATTTGGGGATAAAATTAATGTTGACTTTATTAGTAATAGAGCGTAAAGATTTATTGTATAATGATTCTTGACAACTCTAAAACATGTTTGGTCCAATAAACTGCTAAGTGGCCTTTATTATTCACAAGGAAAACTATCCAAACTCAATCACTTATCATTCACCATGTTTAAACAACATCAAAAAACTCATCCATAATGAGGTGGTACCACAAAGCTTTTGAGTAGAATGGATTAGATTGTTATGAACCACATTTAATAAATAACGTAATCCTCAAGTTCTCTCTAGTAAGTTATCTTGGGCTTTGAACACCAATTTATAAAGGTCCAAAAAAGTTGAGAAGATTTTAATCAGACTAGTGAGGCGACTGTGAGTAAATTAGATGACTTAAATGATGAGAACTTGCCTAACTAAAATGCAAAAAGAGAACACATGCTACTTGGAGAGCATGGCATGGTATAACCATATGACAACCTTGTTGGTGCTAGCCTAAAAACTTAACCAAGTAAACCATTATTTTTAACTTAAAGATTGTCATTAATAAATTATATTTAACAACCCCCATAAATTTCAAAATAAAATCAGGTTTCACATTCTCCAATGTATTGCCATATAGGCAAAGTGTCCTTTTACTTCATAGGGGATTCAACCATATTAAATACAACATGATTGAGAATGTTTGAGAAAGGAAAATTATCATCTATAAATCACCATAAAACCATTCTATAAGGGCCATCATTAGTTTTATAAATATTAATTATCCCTAAAGAAAGACCATCAATATCAAGGGTGACCCAAGAAACCTGATGTGGTATGTCTTCTCCCTATGCAACAATTAATAGGGAAAATTTTGGGGAAATAAAAATAGTGAAGATACCACATCTATCCTCATGCATGGTGGAGTATTAGGTAGCATTTGAAAAAATAATGTTTAGAGAAGTCTGTAGGAAAAACCTAGAATTTTAACTTCTTGTAAAACACAGAATATTTAAATCACTAAGCTAATAACAAGAGGATCACATAGAAAGTTTCATAAGGAATCTATGAGACCTCAAACAATAAATGAGATAATATTAATAAAGAATAATCCTCTATGTGAATTTAACCCTATCCATCCTTAAATCCTTCCTTGAAAACTAGAATTGCAAAATGGTTTCTTAGAAATGGTTGCTGGTTTTGAAAAATAAAATCCCCAATTGGAATATATTGGTGTTTTACCTTATTATCTTCATGCAGTGAATAACCACCAGTGGAAGGAAAAATTTGTGATCATCATATATATTGAGCACTACCACATAAGAGGTCCAAACACTTAAAATAACTAACTCCATAGTTTTTTATTGAGAAATTGGCTTTAAGGGAAGACTAGAGGAACTTAGATTTGAGGAACAAAGAGGAAAGGAGGGAGAACATTCTCTATATTTTTCACATTTTGATGAGGTTTGTCATTGGAAACTATGTTAATCACTTTAGGGATTTTATTTTTATTGGTCACATTTTTGTTTATAATAGTATTTGAACCATCAATTTTTCTTACACTATTTACTTTTTAGCTAGAGATTGCTCAACAATTTTCTTTGGGAGTGCATGAGGAGACAATCATGAATTTGATGGTCGAGAAATAGGAATCGGAATCATGTGCTAGGAAGGTTGAAGTAGTTGAATATATATGTAAAGTGATCAATTCTTATTTGAATATCAATATACTCTTTCAAGTATTTCATTAAATAAACCTTAACATAAACGTGCTTGTTTGGTTACGTACAATGAAAACTATCCATTTAGTTTCACACCACATGCCCTATAGGATTGGTAATATTAGGTAAGAAAGACCAAATAGGGTCTTGGATACTAGGTAGATCAACCCATACTAGGACCTTAAGGGATGTCTACTTGGAGACATTAAAATCTTTAGAATAGTGTGACAATATATCAAGGTATTATGAAAGAATTAACAACTCACCCTAGCATGTAAGGCTTGCACTTACAATAGTTACTTTTAGGAAAATAAGAAAAAAACCCTTAGTTTCGTTGCAAATACTAGTCACCTAAATCCCATTGGGCTCCCAATGGTGGTTGATCTAGGTATGGTGAGATACCTATGAGGGGATGCAATTGACATAGTAAGCAATAAGACAATTATTTTAATACCATTTAGAAATTGGTTCAATAGATTAAACATTCAAAATAACATAAACAACCTAAGGAGGATTTACAAACTCATTACCTCATTATAAACTTTCAGGACAAACTTTCAGGTTCACTTTGGCATCACTCTCCGTACCACCTATAAAAATGGTTGCCATAATATGGTCAAGGGTCATTTATATAGGCTTAGTCTACCCAATTTAACACAAATATATCTTAAAATACCATATAAGTGGTATGATACGAGGCATGATAGGAACAAAATGTAAGGTAGACATGAAAAAAACCTAGAAAATCAAGTTTCTCAACATTTTTGACAACTTTTCATTATCAACTGAAATGATTTTAAATACATCCAAAAAACCCAACTATCTATGGGACCACACTTTGTCATAGTTGTCTCAACCACTTGATGAGGGCATAACTTGAGGGGACAATTTTTTATTTAAGAGGTCTATTCCTTCTCCCATTGATTTGAGTAAGCAACTTCCCCAACTCTTTTATTCACATCTCTTGAAATAACTCCAATGTGGCATATACTCTTAATATTTTCATATACTAGACTCAAATGTCATTATAGGCTATGAATTCTAGAATGAAGTGTTTTCCTAGCTTTATTATTATTGTGGTGTAAAATAAACATAATCCTTTACTTCCATTCTTCCTTAGGGGTCACATATTTACCTATCTCGCATCTGATCCTATGGGAACCATTTTATATTTGAGCTATGAATATCTTCTCCCTCCATTTTATTTTAGCACATATGTAAGCTTATTTATGATATTCATAAAATAGGTTGAATTTCGTAAGACAATGTTGTCATTTCTTAATTTTTTCTTTCTCTAGATGATTATTCTAATATTCTCATTCAAATAACTTTCTACTTCTTTGTTAAGGTTTGGGAATTCATTTATGTCAACAACCATTCTACTCATTCATTTGTGGTTTTACTTCATTAATTTTCTCTTTCTCCTATGTAATTATTCTTCCTTTATTGTTTTAGGTCAGGGAACCAAGGCCTTGATTTTGAAGTTATTTGTAATTAAGTTCTTCTATATCATTTCTGTTTTCCTCCATATCAACCTTGAAGTGCCACTACCCATTATAATTTTTGTTTATTCCTAGCAATATATTTGTACTTAATTCTTTTTTTAATTGTTATCATATTTTTAGGGTAGGGGCTAGGTATCAAGAAAAATTCCTCTATATCCACTAATCCTATATCTCCTTCATGATTTTCCCATAGCACTATACAAATTTAAATGGATATTCCTAAATTATTGCCATTTTTTTCATGCCATGCAAGCATGGTGCACATTTTCATTGATTGTCAATACATAAGTTTGCCAATAAGCTTGGGGGTTGGGTAGCACATGGATTTGGGTAGTCCACTAACTATTAATAAAACATGAATACATTAATAATGTTATTTTACATCATGAATACATGGGTTGATCTACAACTTAAAAAAAAAAATTTAAAAATTGCCAACACTTATGTGTCCCCTTGCCATCACCGATGCTCATTTTAATAATGAAAAGTGAATATTACTAATTTTGTTTATCATGAGCCGAAATAAGTAGATATTATTATTTATTTCATCAAAAAATACTAAGGAATGTGCTTGGAATGAGTTTTTAGTGAACACACTATTCTACCAAACCTCCATTAACAAGTTGCATTAACTTGAGTTATATGGCCTTAGGAAACCCACCATCATCCTTGATATCGATGACATTTTTTGAAATGTGTTGTATACTTTTCATGATTTAAACTCTACATGATTTACACCCATATAAAATGAACATGTGGAATGGGGGGATCATATGGTTATTTTTGGGTAATTTTAGCCCATTTTCTACAACCCATGATTTTGGTACCTATTGTATCGTAATAATGCTTGGACAATTTCTTATTGATGTGCCCATAAATACTCACACATGCATTAAGGTAAAACATAAATTTGAAGTACATTATTTTATTGTAAATGTTTGAGATAATGTAATAAGGAAAAAGGTTATTATGTTACATTTTTTCTTGAAAGGGTTTTCCTAGGTGAAAATATTGTGTATTATGTAGCTGCCAATTTTTTTTGTTATAGCTCTATATTATGAAATCGTTGTTTTTAAAACAATAGTTTATCAATATTTAGTATCAAATCTAGGTTTTAGCTGTGAAGATATATGATTTATTTTCTCTATGATAAATTATTTCTTCAGTGGGAGCTCTGCATGTGAGAATCTCTGTGTGAAGGAAAATAATGGGAAGTCCAAGAATAGGGATAAAAAAATTCAATGATAAACATTTTAAGTTATTGATGCCCAATATGGATTATCTTATTCTGGACAAAGATTAATGGGTTATTGTATCAAAATCACAACCTACTTGAATGAAAGTAGAAGATTGGGAAAGATCGATATGAAGGTGAAGAGTTCAATAATTTTATGTATATCATATTTAGTTATGTTGAATGTATTGATACATAAATATGATAAGGAACTATGGGATAAGTTGGATACTTTATATCAAATAAAATATCTAGTGAACAAACCCTTTCTCTGAAAGAAATTGTATTCATTGAGGATGATTGATGGTGACTCTATGGTAGAACATTTAAACACCTTCAATATTATTGTAATTCAATTAAATTACATAAAGATTATAGTATATGAAGTATAAAGTGTGTGACTCTTTTGTGTTATTTTCTTGACTCTTGGGATCATCTAATTATGGCAATTACTAGTATTGCATCAAAATTAAAAGTTGAAAATGTAGTAGTAGCCTTATTATTAGAAGAAATGAGGTGTTTTTCATTTGATGGATATAAAATGAAGGATACCTTATTTGTGAGAGGTCATTACGAATAAATAAATAAGAATAAATTAGGGGATAAATAATAAAAGCCTTGAGATAAATTTAAGACTCCAAGGAAAACTCAGAGGAAATATTTGAAATGCGATAAAATCAAGAATTTAAAAAAGGAATATAGAAATAACAAGGTTGAAAAGTTTTATTAATTTGATGATTACCATTATGTAGAAATAAATACATACAATTAAGACTCCAAATATCTAGTCTTTCCATCTTGAAGTGCACATACATGGCATAATGCTTGGTTGACTGATTTAGGTGCTTCATTTCGTATGATTCCCCATAGGATGTGGTTATAAAAATATGAAAATAGCAAAGGAGTTAATGCCTTATTAGGAGATAAATTGACATATAATATCATAGGTTAAATAAGAGTCAAGTTTATGCTAAAAAATGAAAGGATTAAAACCTTTCTTGATAATTTGCACATTCTAAGTTTGGCTATGAATCTAATTTCTGTAACTAAGATGAATGAGATGTGTGTGTTTTACCCTAATTTGGATTAATGGATGAGATTTATATAATTAATATATAATATTAAAATGTAATCCAGATATTAAAATATGACATTCATACATACATCTAAATGTAAAATACTAAAATTGATTTTACTGGTTTGATAAGTGGAATATGTTAAATACAATAATTATGATAAAGGGATGAATTATTTGATTTTTTAGGTGATTGTTTGACTATGAATATATTTTGGAAGTGAAAATAAAGATAAATTAAGACTATGGTTTGTTTAGTTTTGTAACTTAATCTCTATTTACACAGGGTTAGTTTCTCTATAATGGGTTAGTATCGTCGATCGATACTTACCTGCTAGTCAGACTAACTTATGTGAAAGTAAAAAATAGTGATTATACGATCACCTATGTTACTAAATTATAAACATATCAATAGGAGTAGTCACAAACCAATTTTAAATCACTTTAAATCCAAGTCAAATAAAGCATTGTTAAGTATCAAAGTCAAATCATTAACTACATACATATAGTGAAGGTGCACAATTTCACAATCACACTAGGTGGGAGAAATACATGTGAATTAATTTCTATCGTTAGAGTATCATATACGTAAATAATGATGAATCATAAAATTATAGTGATTTGGGTCATCTCATCTCATTACACTTTCTCAATTTTTATAGGTTTCTATCCCTCACAAGAACACCTAGAGTTTTAAGGAAAATGAATCTAATTTTTAGAGTTGTGCACGTCATCAAGGTTTAGGATCATGAATACACAACAAAAATCAACAAATTTTCTCAATGTGTAATAGCGTATATATGTGTTTTAGATAAATTTCAAGATTCAAACCTTGAATGTTTTATATATGGACACAACTAAATAATTTATCATACCATCGACTTGTTAGGCTGATGGGCTGACCCTAGGGATGGGTTTGATTTACCTAGTGTTATACCTACTAGATTATGTTAGTATTAACTGGTGATATAGACTGTATCTATTAAAATTTACCTATGTATAATTAAACTAAACTAAGGGTTTGAAGATGTCTATGTAGGATATTTAACAAGTTTGAAATAGACAGTGAGAATCTTGTAGGTTTATAATAGCAAAATAGAAGGGCTGACGCATAAGATAACATCCAAGTGTGAGATAATGGTGGATTATGACCTTGTTTTAGTGATCAAGTCATGTGTGGTAAATATGTATCAAGATAGTCATTGTCAGTTACTAAATACCAAATTTTAGTATCTAAAAATTACCCCTTTTTACTCTAGTAATGTAATTGTTAGAGTAAAATGATAAATTATACTTGAATGTGTATAACATAATTTGTATTTGGTATGAATATCTAATTATGTAGGTCACACAACAAAATAATATGTAATCATGTGTAGTCAATGTCCATAGATTGACTATTTTAATCTGAAACTATATTTTTTAAATTATGAAAGAACAAGGTTTTGAGTACACCTATGTGTTGGTGAAAAATATGTTGCCATTACAACTTGTTGGAGATTATGTTTCCTCAAAACACTGGAGATACTTGTGCTTCTTTTATGAATCACATGGAGAGTTGGGGTGATTATACCCCAAATTTATGTAACTATACAGGATCTTGGGTTGGAAAGATGACATTCTCCAAACCTCATAAATGTGGGGAAAATTAAACAATGCATTAACCCAAATAACTATGGATGTAAATGAGAGAACCATCAGACTAGGCTTGCTAAAAAAAGTGAATCAATCACTATAAATGGATTATAGATTGAATTGTATTTTTTCACTCAATTTCATTCAAGTTCTCTCTGTGTAAAAATAAATACATGATTATAAGGGAATAAATAATGTTCATTCCCCCATCATGAACACACATTTTATTATGTAGTTTCACTTAATGTATAATAGAATACATAATCAAAAGAAAATGGACAATTCCCATAACCTCATCATGTTTTTAGATTTGGTAAGTATGAAGTGGAATGACAACCATTTGCCCTTAAACTATAAACTGTGATGCTACGTATGTGTGTGTGAACTAGTATCATGCTCCTAAATATGTGCCAAATGACATAAAATTAGACATCTATATGATGAATTTGAGAATATGTATATGAAATATATGTGTATATGAAGACATGTAATCCTTGTTCTTGTAAATTGTGTGCATATGCCCATATATATACACCCAAGTGTGAGAATATGTGCTCAAGTGTTTGTAAAATGAACATATATGCTCTTTTAATATGTATCAATGTGCTAATTTATGTCATGTATATAAACCATCTAATATTTGAACCATTCTAAATCTCTAAAATTTGTACTATAATCTAATTTTATACCCATGGAAGCTTATGTCTCCATGGCAAGCCCACTATAATGCCCCCCTCCTTTTAAAATGAGGGATGTACCTCATAAGTAACTCATCTCAAAATATGAGTTAATTATTTCATGCCATGTATAAATATTACATCATGAAATACATGTGGAGAGTATGCCATCATAATAGTTATATATTAATCAAGACATGTATGTAACATATGTAATGCAGGGAATGTAAGTGTCATGTCTAGATAGATGTATAAATAAAATACGTAGTATAATGGTTTATAAATAAGAATATATAGTAAAAGTACATGATATATATTGAAACATAACTCAATGACATCAAACTCAACAAACACAAGTGTTATTGTCACACATAAGGCTAAGGGCCACATATAAGAGATATTTAATGTCACAATAAACAAGGCCAAGGACCACATGAAAGGGGACATAAAAAATGTCAAAAATAAGGGACATCAAGGATGTCACATCAAACAAGGCCTAGGGGCCACATACAATAGTGAAACACAAAGTAACATGTCATGTAGAAGAATAACATCAATAGAGCATAGGATAATAGACCAATTTACACCATCCATAAGTATCATTGTCATATCATATTAGAATTTCACAGCATGTATCACTGTGTACAAAGTGAGTAATTAGAAATACATGTGTGAGAAATATAGGTAACTCAACATGGTACAAAGGTCAAAGAAAGAAATAACTTATAATAGTGAAATCTATGGAAAAATATGCCCCTAGTATCAATATGGCCACTAGACAAAAATGAATACCAACATCTATATGTCCATGTGTAAATTGTATGTCTTGCATACCACTTAGATACTATGAAATGCATGCATGTATGAAAATAATATGTCATCTACCAAACATGTGATAAATAACATATGTACATAGTGTAATCTAATAATCACGTAGTGCTCAAGTCCCAATTTTAGATTTTTTTAATATATGAATGTTTTTATATTTTTTTATAGTTTTAAAATATCAGCAACTTGAAAAATCTAACCAATTATTACTTTAATGGGAGGGTAATGAGAAGTGCCTATATCAAATAGTCTAAGGGTCCTCCATGGTGAATGAGAACTATCAATTGTGGGTGGATCGAGATCTAATAAGGAGTCATGTGTTGTACCATATATGTCATGATCATTGCTCATGGAAATCAGAGTATGATGAGAAATTGTAGATGGCCAAGGACTCTATGGTGTTCATTCTATAGTAAAATGGTGTTTCATTTCCTATGTTTACTATAAAACACATTGAAATACATGTGGTACAAACCAAGTATGTAATATATGAGATGGTGATCTTTGTGGTCTCTAAGTAACTCTTTGGTGTGATCAATAATGAAAATCCAAATGTATAGCTAGATCATGTATATGAATAACAATCAAATCTATATGTTGATGCTTAATATGTGTATAAACCACCTATAAATAATGATCATGAATAAGTGTATCAACCATATTTGAATAATGATCATGAATATGTGTGTCAACCAATCTTAGTGGTGGTGGGATCAGAGGAGGATATATCACTAACTTTAGAGGATACTCATACTATACATAAGGAACTGTGACTACTTTGTTGCAGTGTAGAAGGAAATACAAGAAGTTTTTACATTGCAGGGAATTATAACAACATTATAAGGACCCCATTACTCTATAGAATTAAGAATGGTGTGGCTCATATGGATAAACCCACTTTAAGAGGTAACATTATGCATTTCAATGATTTTTTTTGTTTGTAGAATCTTTGATTTTGGTGTATCTTGTAAACATTGACATGTGTACTTAAGGGATTAGATAAATAACATCATGTAGACATTCTCACTTAAACCATCATCAATCATAACACTGTGTATAGGTTGTTCATGTTGGGTTCACCAATATTTTTATCCTAATTTGGATAATTGGTGAGATTAATCTAATTAATATAGAACTTTTAAAATATAATTTAGATATTAAGATATGGCATTAAAGCATACATTTGAATGTAAAAGATTTAAATTAATTGTATTGATTTGATAAGTGGCATATGTTAAATATAGTAAATAATACAAAGTGATGAATACTTAACTTTTCTAGGTGACTGCCTAACTATGACTATATTCTAAAAGTGAAAATCAAGATAAAGTAGGTTTGTTTGTTTAGTTTTAAAACTAATTCTCTATCTACATAGGGCTAGTCCACTAGATTGGGTCAATAATGTTGGTTGATATTGACCTGCTAGTTAGTATTGTCTTATTTGAAAGTGAAAAACAATGATTATACAATCACCTATGCCTACTCGTGTTTTATTTTTATTTTTGATCCTAAGCCATGATGCTATGTACAACTCCATAAATCAGTATTTTTTACATTAAAACTCTAGGTGTGCTTTTGATGGCTAAAAACCTCAAAAAATAGGGAAAGTGTAATGGATGAGTTAACCCTAATCACCTTAATTTGATGATTGACCACTACCTATGTATCCGATACTCTGAGGAGGGAAATCAGGACACAAGTATTTCTCCCATCTATTTTTACTATGCAATCATGCTCTTTCATTATAAGTATTGACTAATAATTTAACTTTGACACTTGACAAAGCTTGATTTAACTTGGCTTTAGAGTATTTAGACTTGGATTGTGATTGATCTTAGTGATATGTTTACATTTTGTGAAAAATATGGTAGATTTTTTCAATGTGCAATAGTGTATAGATGTGTTCTATATAATTCTCAAGTCCCTTTTGAAAGAGACATTGATTTTTTTACATATGGATCCAAATGAATATTTTATCACATCACCAACATGCTAGGCTAATGTGTTGACCCTGATTATGGGGTTAATTTTAGAAAATAGTTATTATGGGTGTTTTACCTTATTATTTACTTAAAAATGCATGTTTCACAATATGTACAAAAGTAGATAGATATGTTTAGCCTGCAATATATGACATTTAATAATAAATTTGAATGTAAAATCAAAATTGACTGAAATTGAAATTGATAAGTGGCATATCCTAGAATTAGTAAGTATAACCAAATGCAAGATACTTAAATTTTTATATTTTTGGTTGAATGTAACTAATATCTAATAATGGGAAGCATATAAAGATAGGAATCTAATTTTTCAAGATCAAAAGTAGGGTTTGAAGATATTTATGGATAGGTTTGTGCTGCTTGGAGAGTGACACAAATTTGTTGAGTCCTTTGACTACTAGTGAGAAAAATAAAACCATCAATTAAACTTGAGGCAACAACACTCATATAAAACCTAATAGATTCACCTAAAGGGTATTCATTTGATTCATTTATACTACTAATTTCACTAATTATAAACCCATGGTGTGTATTTAGCAAGGTTTCAACACTATATATGCAACACTAGTCTCCTTCGAGGATTGAGGTGTTTAAAGGTTTCATATAGGGAAATGAACTTTAAAAAGGTAAATTACATGAAATAAATAAATAATTATCTTTGAATCTTCCCACACTTTTTTAATTGAATTTACATACATTAAAAATGTACACACATTTGAAAGAATGGAATGAAACGAAATACACACACACCAAAAATTAAATAGTTAATGAAATAGAAACTAGACTAATAAATTCATGTGAGTGGGCCCTACCTCATTTGGACTATAGATTGACTCACATTATTTATCAACTAATGATTAGATCAAAGTGAATATTTATTATTTCAACAATAGCATCAAATGGAATTTCTATAATTACATTACAATCCATTTACAAGCTTCACTCAGATAATAATATGATCTAATTAAATTGAATTTTACTTAGTTTATTCATAATATTAACTTATTTTCAACCTAAAACTTATATCTTGAATATATAAGGTACCACTTTATATAAATTTACTAGTATCTAAAGGTTATAACCATAAATCTATGGTTATTCCTAGAATGCAAAATTCCTAAACAATAATACTAAGATAGTAGAAAAAATATAAGACAATGCAACAATATGGAGGAAATTGAAATGTAAAAATCAAATGAGAAAAAATTTGTTCTAAGTAGTTGTAATTCCATCCATCCTACCAAACTTATTTACACCTTTGGCTGAGTCATTTAGAAATTGTTGGATGATGAAAATTGGTCATAACTAACAAACTGTCACCTACAATAATTTATATAGGTTAAAAAAAAATGCTATGGGTTGAAAAGTAGTTTATATGGGTTGTACCTAGTTTTTATGGGTAGTTATTAGTTACTATGGGTTGTTCTCAATTGATACAAGTTATTCTTAGTAGTTACTATAAGTTGTACCTAGTTGTTATGGGTTGTGCTCAACAACTACTATGGGTTGTCAACAAACTTGATAGATTCCTTTCTTATAATGGTTTATAGTGTGAACATTTGGAAAGAACCATATTATTCATTATTTATTATTAATTAGTAATATAATAAACATTAAATCCATTAAATCATACTAGTTTATATAAATATAACTAGTTTTAACCAAAACAATTTTCATATAATATGTGCATATATCAACATAGTGTAGGCTAAAGGAGTGTGAATAATAACACATGGAGTTATTTTAGGAAAGACTAAGAAGTAAGATGAGAGAAATTTATAAGACTCATCACAACCCCCAACATAAGTATTTTCATATCCTTGTGCAAAATATATTAATTCAATTTTGATCAAAATGGGAAATGAAGAAATGCATAAATACTTTTCAAATCACCAGATAATATCTTCAATAATATATATGGAAAAAAATCCTTTATATTTCTCAAATTTTATCACATTTCTTCATCTCCTCCTATTCATAAATTTTCTCTAATGTTTTTAGCCATTATTTTGTAAACAGGCTATCTCTTTCCATAAGAAATGTATGATGGCCTGTAGGTTGTATTGGAATGAGAAATGACATGATTTTATAACTTTCTTTCTGATTTCTCAAGCTATTTCAAAAGAGTTTGGTAAAATGGTTAATCACTTCCATTGACCATTACTTCTTTTTGGATGTGGGTATTATACTCTAATCAAGTCTTTGGATATTTCTCCACCTCTGTATAAATCATATACTTAGTTTTAGTTTTTAATTCACAACAAACTCTCAATGAAATATTTTAATTAATGCATACTTATAAAAAATGTTTTTTCTCCATGAAACTAGGAACCTATAATAATTTTGCCTATGAAATTCCTTTCATCTTTTAAGAACTTGATGGATATTTTAATTTTATTTCTATCATACAATAAGCACCATCCATTTCTCATATGCTAAAATATATTTAATGCTTTGATTTAGAGATGTAATCAACATAAAGTGCCATATGAAAAATATGAATGATTGAAATAATGATACTTGAAGTAATAGTATAAGAGAAATTTTTACTGAGATAACTTGAGTATCACCTTTAAAAATGTGTAGATTTATTTTTTTCCTAAAATTATTATTGTTCAAATATGGTGAAGAGGAATCTTGACAATAATAGCCAAATAAAGTAAACAAAGCAATATTTTTTCGATGCATCTTTAGTTTAAAATGACATTGTGTTTTATTCAAACAAATCATAAGAATATATGTGTTTTCATCATGAAATGAGGTATATCCTTTAACAATAAATATAAACAATAATATATAGCCATTTCTATAGGTAAGCTATAATAGAACCTATAGGTATCTACAAAATTGATGCATGTATAAAACCCATTAAATAAGGGTTATATTAGTGAATATTTGCTTTCTTCCTTGATTGTATCTAGATTTTCATGTGTCTATATTGCTAATGGAATGAAATTTGAATACATCCTTATCTCATTTTATTTATAATTATTGACATCTCTTTTTAAATTACTAAAAGTGACATAAATTTCTAGTATACCCCCTAAATTAATGTTTGAAATCCATATCAATCCAAAGAACATATATGAAATTTATATCCTTATTCTAGCCATAATAGAAGGTAGACACTTGAATTCAAGTGAAATACATGGTTTTATTATGGGACGGTTGTCAAGAAATTGAATATACATAAGTTTGATAATAAATGCCAAAATGTGGGGAACAAGACAATCAATTGAAATCATGAGGGGTTTTGGGTGGATGTGACATGAAATTGGATGACCAAGCATTAGGGTGACAAGACACAACATATGAAGTGAATAGGATGAATGACATGGTTGACTCAAGATTGGTTGAAAACTTCAACATGTAGTAGGCAATAACACATAATATACAAAAATTATACGCACCTATTGAAAATGAAAAAAACATAATTATCCTAAATAAATCATATAATTACCTTACTTCATGTAAAGGTTTACCAATAAAAAACATGACGCTGAAAAATATTATGGTTGATAGTCTATTGGATTATCAACATATAGCCCCTCCATAAATAGGATCGAGTTATGAATTCAACAATCCAACATCTCAAGCAAGGAGTGACAATATAGAATGACAAAAAACTGAAGATGAGACTATCATAAGTTTTGAGATTTATATATTTTAAAATTATGATAGTACCATTGATAATTACATGGTAATGTTCTTATTAAATGGAATGAACATCCTAAGTCTGTATTAACCAATTATTGATGACCAAAAATAATAGGCTTACAAAATAGATTAAAATTTGACAAAAACAAATACTAAGCATGCAAGATGAATATGTCAAGGAAAAAATAATGAGTAGATAGCTAGTGGTAGTGGATTTGAGGTAAAAAATGTAATAGTAGATAAGAAAATATAACAAAGTAGTAGTGGTTGTAGGTTCAAATTTAGGACCTACAACCGTCAAGCCAAGTGAATGTAAAACCACATATACATAAGGAGAACATGGAGTTGCAACCCTATAATGGATGGGAATAATTTGTAGTAGGCTAGGTGGGAGTATCAAACATGAAATAATAACATGGATCCAATAAACCCTAAAAATATACATTTATATCATTTTGTAGTGATGTGAGTGTTATTTTAAGCCCATGTAGTAATGGAAAGATAGTGTCATAGACTTTGGAAAGGAGGAAAAGTTAATTATAAGGTTGTAACTACAAAAATTAGAAATAACTAAAAATGAAGAAGATAAGACATTTTTATTTATTGATTTTTTAAATATTTTTACCCTTGTTTAGATAGTAAGCTGATTTTCCAATCAAGGCTCTTTATTTATCACTTGGCTAGCTAGCAAACTAGCTTTCTAACCAATACTATCAACAACACTAAGGGTTTTCATTATTGAATTATTTAAACTTTTTGATGAAATTATGACATGATGAAAAGTTGGGAAAAGGTTGTATCGTAACATTTAAAACCTCAAAATCAATCAAAAACTTGAGTATCTACATGAATTTCTCCATAGTCCTGTGATTATAGGAGATGTATGTTGACTAGGAAAGAGATCTTGATAAATATATAACACATAGATTCCTAGACCCATTGTCTAATATCTACTCAACTCTAAACCAATTTTTTCTAAGTTCACCTTGTTAGTCTTTGTGCATGAAACTATGAAGCACTGACAAGTCTTCCAGTGGAAATATCCCTGTGAAGTGAACCCATCATGCCACATGATTTGAAAAGTGACCTATGGGTGATGAGAAGCAACTCAATAGATTTCATCAAAATGTGGTGGTTTCCACAAATCCTAACATCTATCACTCTATTGGGTAGAAATTGTGAAAAGAGAAATGTTGATAAGACTTCCTATAACCAAGTTGTTAGCAAACCTAAGATCTTTCATGGAAATCAAAAAAATATATTTTCATCATCCACCTTTATAATTTTTCATGAGATGTTAGTTGTGAAACAAAATCAACAATGAAATTATCTATTTCAGGTTTGTGTAGGATGGTAATATTAAATTCTTGTAGTAATAAAAACTATGTAATAGTGGAACCATTGAGATTTGGTTAGTGTATGAGATAATAGATGGTTAGATGATCATTATGCACAAGAACATAAAATATAATAATAGAATTTTTTTATTACTAATATATATTATCACAATGAATTCATTCATAGTTACCATATATTTAAGCTTTATGCCATAAAGCTTTTTGCTGATGTAGTAAATGGCATGGTTCAACTATTTTTTTGTTCATCCAAGGGCAAATTTTCATGCTTTATTGGATGCATAAGTGAGGAGATGAAAATGGATTATCCAATCCAGCCCTTAGAGAGCATGTATTGACATGAGAAAGACCTAAAAAACCTAAAAAATATTCTTAACATGCATTATTCAAAAACAAAATAAAAAATTATTAGTGCTATAATTTTATTAAGATCTGAAATGAAAATTTGATAAGATAAACACATGACTTAACTATTTTGGAAATTAATATAAAACCCTAAGTAGATAAAAGAACTGAGTATGTAAATTAAGGAATAAAATACTATAATATCAAGAACCACTAATTTGTATAATAATTGATTTGTTTGCTTAGGCTATAAATAATAATGAATTATAAAAAATGTACTTAGCTAGAAAACATGACTGAGCTGGAGAAGTGGTAGGTTGGGAAGTGATACATGAGTAGGGTAGAGTGTTGTCAATAGAGATCAGGTGTCAAAACCCTCTTCACATGATATCATAGATCTTTTTACTAATACTACACTTCATTCTTGACCTTCTATGTAATGCTATTAACCATGTGTAGATGAAGTATTGAAATTTGGGGTAGACCTTCGCTCTATTATGGGAATATTTTACCTACATGGCTTAGACTTGGATCATGTTCTATGCTTTATTTTTATTGATTTCACTATGGAACCCTATTCATCCATGCTTTCTAGGGCTTTGACAAACATAAGTGTAATAAAAGTGGTGTTAGTAAGGTAGGCTGGATGTGACCTCGACACCCCATGTTCTAAGCCTTGCCTACATACCAATACCTTGAAAGAGGATCAAGCCTAATGTAGTTCTCCCAATCTAATTACTAGTGCAAGTGAGAGTGATGATAGTATGCTAGAGTATGAATGCCAATTTTAATGTTTTGAGTGTGACTTGAAACTAGAAATTTGAGTAAAATTGAGATCTGGACTACTGTAGATGGATTTATGTTGAAAGAGGGGAAAATATGGATAAATAACCTTAATTTGCACAACTATTTTTGAGCTTGATCTTGAAAATTTCCATTTAAGGATGAGAGTGGACTTTATATAGTGTTTTGATGCTTTTCAAGACATGAAATGAGTCTAAGCTGACTCTAAGATGCTTTAGGGAATGGAAATATATATGTTAGGGGAAAAAAAATCCAAGGTTCAATAGTGCCGCCCCCTTTGCCAATAACACACTGCACTATAGACCAAAGGGGCCACACTATTGTGCAAGTGACTGACACTTATGAAAAAGGCATGGGAACACCTATACAATGGCTCAATATGGATCTTGGTATATTGGGATAAGAGATAGATGTGCATAAAAGCTTGAAAAGGATCAAAAGAGGCCCTAAGATAGGTCTAGGTCTAAACAAGGATAGGGTGGTCACAAGTGACACTCATTTCATTAAATGACTATATTTACCCCCCATTTATTATAGAAGTGTAGCAAAGTGAAATGACTAGGATAAAGAAAAGATAAATGTACATGGACTTACCTACGGGGAGAAGACCATGAATTTGGGCTAGAGTTTATGAACTATGCTCCATTGCATTTCCTACAAATGAAACATATATGAATCAATCCTTAATTAATAAAATGTCAAAGGTAAAGACAAAACTAAGTAAAGAGGTGTGATATAGAGGAAAGGAATGAATACACCTCATTAGGTACATGAACCAATGCAAATAACTAGTAAAATCTTGATGTGTGTGTGTGTGTGTGTGGGGTGATCAAATGGTAAATAACTTAGACTAGGCTGATGGCTTGCCCAATCCCCATGTGTGGGTGGCTCAAGAAATCAATCTATCATTGACTCCATCATTACCCACACCAATTCTATGGATAATAATCTATGAATAACTTGGATTATACTGATGATATTCCCAACCCTCTTATGTAGGTGGCTTAATAAATCAAGTAGGCTAAGACTCCATCATTGCCTACCCATGTGTAGTAGATGAATCTAAAACTAAAACTTTGTGATGTCATTGAAACTATGTAAGATGGATTTGGGCCACACAAAAACTCTAAAATGTAAAACAAATCAAGGGCCCCTAAGGAACTCAGGAAAGTAAAATGGCTTTAGGCCACTCAAGAATGTATAACAACTCTGGGCCACTTAGGAATGCTAACCATTGTAGATGGAATGAGGCATCAATATAATATAATATTGGTGAAAAACTGGTGCATATGGTGTCTGAAGTATACAATAGTGAAAATGACATGGATTTATCATTCCATCTAAGATAACTAGTGCAAAACTAAGCATTTGAAAATAATGTGCTGCACACATGCCCCCAATTCTAATATCAGTGCATATGATTCTAGACTAAGTCATAGTAATCTATGTCTATGCATATTTAAAACTAAAATGGGAGTGATCATGCTGTGCATGATGCCCTCAATCATAGCAAACCTATGTAATTCTATGTACAAATTGAGTATATACTAAAAATATCTGATAATCTATGTCTAAGACTATACAAATCTAAAATGTACCTATTGTACCTTTCTAACAATTCTAGAATTTTCTATTTTTGAGGCTACTAGACAATAGCATGGTGGGTGGAATACAATGCACTATGCTTTTGGCAATTTATTATGCTATTGTCCAAAAATATTGTTTCTAATAAAAAATAAGAATAATTTATGTGTGATTGTGTTTCACTATATTTTCCTGAGTTTAAGCTCTGTAATTTGTGTCTATGTGATGAAAACTATGTTTGAATGCACTAGGATAGCCTGATCTCTATTACAAACCCCTGTGAATGCCCTCTCTTTTAAGGGGAGCTGTTGAACCTATGTAATAACTATTCTCAAAATAAAAGCTATTCATAATGTGTGTTAGACTAAAAATATATGATATCTGTGTGATAAACCATTATAATGTGTATGCATGACATCATAATGTAAAAGAGTTTGAACACAAGTTGGCAATGTAAGATGTATGTTAGATATAGCATTCACAAGTTTGTCAAGATAGATATAACAATGTAAGAATGTATATGAATAATAAGTCTAAATATAATTTAAGTAAACTACTTGGGAAGATAGGGCATGATGTCCATCAAGGTACCTAAGGAGGTAGGGGAGATGCGTGAGGTCCCTCATGGCATAAAAAATTAATGTGAAAGCAACAAGCAATATACAAGTGTCATGGCCATGATGTATACATACACACAAGTGAGGTATGAGGCATCAATTTGGTGTAATCTTGATGCAAAATTGGTGCATATGGTGTTTGAAGTATACAATGTTGAGAATGACATGGAGTTGTCATTCCATCTAAGAGAACTAGTGCAAAACTGAGCATATTGAAACAATGTGCCACACACATGCCCACAATTCTAATATCTATGCATATGGATTCTAGACCTAGTCATAGTAATCTATGTTTGTGCATATCTAAAACTGAAATAAGAGTGATCATACTACTCATGATGCCTCCAATATTTGCAAACCTATGTAATTTTATGTAAAAACTAAGTATATATTGAACATATTTGATAATATATGACTGAGACTATGGAAATATGAATGGTACCTATTGTACCTTTCTAACAATTTTAGAAGTTTCTATTTTTGAGGGTACTAGACAATAACATAGTGGGTGCACTACAATGCATTATGCTTCTAGTAGTGTACTGCGCTATTGTTCAAAAGTGTTTTTTTGGAGGAAAACTGAGACTAATCTATGTGTGACTATGTTTCACTATATTTTACTAAGTCTAAGCTTTGTAATTTGTATCTACGTGCTGAAAATTGTGTCTAAATGCACTAGGATGGCCTGACCTCTGCGACAAACCCCTGTGAATGCCCCCTATTTTAAGGGGAGTTGTGGAACCTCTACAATAACTATCCTCAAAATAAAATCTATGCATCATGTGTGTTAGAATAAAAATATATGATATCTATGTCATAAACCAATATAATGTGTATATATGCCATCAAAATGTAAAAGACTCTAAGCATAAGTTGGCAATGTAAGATGTATGTTAGATCTAACATTCACAAGGTTTTCAAGATAGATATAATAATGTAATCATGTATATTAATAATAGCTTGAATATAATATGAGTAATCTACTTGGGGGGATGGGGCATGATGTCCATCAAGGCACCCAAGGAAGAAGGAGATATGCATGAGGTCCCTGATGACATCGTAAACTGGATGTGCAAGAAATAAATAAGAGACAAATGTCATGGCCATGATGCATACATGAAAGCATACACACACATGAAGCAAGTAAAGTAGGCAAAGATGCCCTAATATAAGGGACATGAGAACATGCCACTAATTTTAAGAAAAGGCACACATACAAGTACATGTTAAAATATTCGCATACATAAAAGAGCACCCAAGTTTGGCTTAGAGCCACACGGTAGGACATGTTCAAATGTCTACATACACAATCAAGAACACACAAGGACATAAGCACATATTTGAAGCATACACATAATGCAAAGAATTGGATTAAATCTATAGAACAATGGCATATTCAAATGCCCTTGAGTAGATGTATAAGCAAAGAGACAATCAAATCTAAACTAGTAAAGCTAAAAGTAAAAGTATGCATAATCATGTGGTACAAATCCATATAAAAGCAAATATGTACATACGCTGAGTATGGAGTAGTAGTAGTCAACAAATAATTAGTGTAGTATAGGATGTGTATACAGCCTAAATTGGTCAAGCAAACACATATATTATGTCTTTTTACAGTCCTTTCACATGAGACTCCAACTTGAGAATATAAGCTTTTATTCACATTTAGCCATGTACTTTTATCTGACTTGTATTAGTCTTATTATATTCCCTAAACATCATATTTCTTGTCCTTGGTCACTTGTAGCTTTTCAGACTTAACCCTTTCAGGCCTAGGCACTTCTTTTAGACCTAGACCCATCCCCCTAGGTCCCATACCCCCTGGACAATAGTGTCAGAACTTGGACAACAGTGTTGACCCTAGGATAAGAGTGTTGGAACTAGTCAAACCTATTTTAGACCAAATAAAATAGTTCAAAAATGCCCAAAACCAACTTCTAAATAGGCAAAAATCAATTGACTAGTTTCCTTACTAGGCTAATCTCCCTACTAACCTCAATTTGTGTATCAACTACTCAAAATGGGTCTCAAAAGGTGCTCATCTCCTTGGCATCTTGAACTCTAGAGCTCCAATGTATCAAACTAGTAATTACACAAATGAACCCAAAGTCCATCCAAATTCTTATATCAAAAGCCAAACACTTCAATTCAAAATCCAAACATTGTTTTGGTCATAACTAAGGCTCCTTAGCTAAGTTTAACTAATCATTTTGTTCATCATAATCATGATGATGACACCTTCAACATCAATCATGCCTTGCTCTCTTATTATGTCATTTGCCTACCATGACACACACATCTATATACCTCTATTATAACTAGACATACAACTTGGTCCTCACCAATCAGTATTTGTTCAAAACATCTAAGCAACCCAACCTATTCAAAAAACCAATCAAAGACACCTATCATTCCTAGTAATTCAATTTCACCAATTGAACAATAGACTCTCAATCAATTCAAACTATACCAACCTAGTTCCTATATATTCTGCCACTAGTCATCACTTTTAGCTGAACCTCCTTTATCATAGATTTCATCTCTCTCCCCAAAAGGAGGGCATCATTCCTACTGTTCCTATTTCTACACTTATTCATCACACCTATCTACTCTCATTAATGGATACACCATTATTCTCACACCTCTAGCAATCAAATTATCAGATTCAACTTATATCGATCAAAACACAATGATTCAAACTACATGGGTCACTCAACATGGTTTTCACACCTCAAGTATTCAGATTATCAGCATCACTCAGCTCAAATTGGTTGAGATTATATAATGGTTCAGATTACATGAGTAATTTAGAAATACTCAGCTTAGATTGGTCAAGATTATACAATGGTTTAGATTACGTGGGTCAATTAATAATACTCAGCTCAGATTGGTTAAGATTATATAGTGGTTCAGATTACATTGGGTCACTCAGCCTTATTCATAACATTCATAGGGATACACTTTTGGTTTATAGATATATAGACTATCCAAATACCATATTTAGGGGCATGTACATTACTACATGCCTCACACATATAGCTTCATACATCATGACATAGTTATAAATCAGATAACATATTATAGGCATAGTGTAGAGCACATTATTTTGATCTCAATTTTTACACATGGGACATGACACGATATATCATATCACATGTGGTTATACACATTTCTAGATTATCCAGATGCATCACTCACATACCAGATTTAGGGGCATGGCATAGATGTTCATGTCCTTCATCTTCTAGGATTATATAAATTAGGATGGTAGGACATACCATCTTATTCTCACACATTTAATTTCATTTTTGGTTTACACCCAAGCATTACTCAGGTTGTCACCAAGATGGATCATATAATCATTGACAATGATTAGTCCATAGTATTACTCAGACTCAAACTTAGGAGTTTGTGTGGGACAGAGGGAAGACATTGGTTTTGGACCGCAAAGATCTTCTCAAATCCAATTTAGATTATTTCTATTTAGTATAGGGGGAATCTATTAAAATAGTTCTTTCTTTCTCTAGGAAAAAATTAAATTTAGTACAGGGGGCATCTATTATAGGGTTTCCTTCTTTCTCTAGGCACTATTTAGATTCAGTATAGGGGCATTTATTACAGGGATTCCTTCTTTCTCCAAGCACTATTCAGATTCAGTATAGGGGGAATCCATTACAGGGATTCCTTCTTTCTCTAATAAATATTTTAATTCTTCATCCACTTCCTTGGCCAAGAATTTGGACCCTTTTCTTCAACACACTTATCTTCACACAGGTAAGTTTAGGTATGCATCTTCTTTCTTTCTTTTACTCTAGTACTTCATTTTATTACAAAACTAGATTAAAAGGGGGAAAATGTATACACCCTAAATTGGTCAAGAAAATACACATATTATATCTTTTCACATGAGACTTTGACTAGAGAATATGAGATTTTATTCACATTTAGCCATGTCCTTTTATCTAACTTGTATTGGTCTTACTATGTTACCTAGACATCATTTTTCTTATCCCTGGTCACCCATAGCTTTTTAGACTTAACCCTTTTAGGCCCAGGCACCTCTTTTAGACCTAGATCCATCCCTTTAGCTCCCATACCCTTGGACAATAGCACCCAAATAGGACTACAATGCTTAAACCCAAGGTGTCTAGTTTTAATGCCATTGTTTAAGTGTAATTTTGGTCCCAATGGTTAGTTTATTCCATAGGATGAGTCTTACCCCTTTTTGTTGCTTCAGTACTAAGTTTCTCAATGCTGACCAATGCAAATAAATCTATCAAATTTAAAATAATGAGTCTCTTATATAAAGGACTACACAAGGCATTTTATATCTAGCACTTACTATTTTGGCACATTAGATATAATAAAATCAATCAATAATATAGCTTAGCTTTTTTGCTTCACATAGATTTGCATGTTTGATCAAGGAGGTGCCTAGGCAAAATTAATTCTTGCATCAATCATGTGTGTTGATTATGCATGTTCCCTAAGGGAGAACTACATCAGATCTGAGAACCTTAGCTTGAGGGTTAATGTATACAATAATTAGAATAATAAGGGTTCTTGATTGTGTGATCATTCCTCCCCTAACCCAATTTTTCCCTTTGTGCTTTGATTTTCTTTGTTATTTTCTTGTATGTAGACAAATATAGGTAATAAAGATTGAAATAGGCCTACATCAAGCTCTAGTGACTTCTAGGACCTAAAATTTGGTATGCAAGGTCATACTGAGTAGATGAACAAAACCTAGAAAGTTTTTAGCCTCAAGACAATAATGTTAAGAAAGGACTATAGTGTCGAACACCAGGGTGTCTTGTTTCTAACGCTCCTCTCCAATCAAAAAATAGAGAGCAGATCTAGAATTTAGATAGTGTCCTAGTCCTACTCCAATTTCAGATTCAAAATCATCAGTTTCAACATAAAACCATCTAAGTTAATCTTTGTTTGTCTTCTCTTTCCCATGTAAGTTAAGTTTATAAAATTAGCATAAACATGCATTTTACAACGTAAAACCAAAATTTTACCCATATTCTAGACCTCTTTTACTTAGGAATTAAACACTTAATTTCCTAAAATAATAAAATAGGATAATCAATATCAAGATATAATCAATCCTAAATCTATGATATGGAGTATAAAAAGTATAACCTAATAAATCAGAAGCTATGTGTATGATTCCCCCAATGGGCTGATATGTCTCTACTGAATATGTGTATATGTGTATGTGTTCCCAATGGGTGAATAGTAACAAATCTAGATCTGGGTGGAGGACCCGAGTCCTATAATAATCTATTAACACTTGAAGGGAACAAGTGAAGCATGCATGTATGATAAAACTAACTACACCAACATAGATAACATATGTAGTACCTAAAAAATAGAAGGAATGTAAACATGGAAATGCATATAATCTAAAATTTGTATTTTTTGAGGAAATATTTGAATGTTTTTATATTTCAAACATATTATATTGTTTTTGTGTTTTTTGAGTGTAAGCTATGTATAAAAAACATGAAAATGAAACTATATACAAGGAGTAAGATAAAGGAAACTATATACAAGTAACATGAGAACATACTATTTGATGAGTCTCATAAGAGACTCACTATCAAGGTAACCTATATCAAGTAAAGGAAGAGTGACTACACATGGTGTGCAAGGAAGTATCTAAGATCTGAGAACCAAATGTACTGAATAATCTATAGCTAAAGTTGATTGTGAAGTGTGGCTATGAAACTATGGAGCTGACTGAATTAGCCTATGAACTATGGGGCTCATGGGGACCCATATGGTGGAAAAATCTATAACAAACATGGATTCTCTATGCAAAGTGATGTGGGGACTCAATAACACTTATATGGGTGGGGATGGGTTAGATAGAGGCTCTCTAGAATATATAACATTTCTATGATGTAGGTGTATCTCTAATAAAGGTCTCCATAGGAGAGTGTGTATATGTGGTAATTCCATTTAGGTAGACCTCACCAGTACTAGTGGCTTAACTGATATCTAAGGTGTGGTAATGAATGGAACTATTACTAGTGATTGCTATGTAGCTGGCTATGGAGCAGGTAAAGGATACTCATATGGAAGGTCCTCAATAATAACAACTTGGTTAGCATGTATATACTTAAGACATATATGTAGGTGGAGGGGAGGGATCAAAGCTATTATATCTAAGGCCTATCCAATAGCATACCAAATGTTCCATCACTAGGTACAAATATGAATTTGGTGGCCACATGTGCATGACCAACCTATAATGGAAGTATGATCTCCCCAATGGAACTCTGGACATGGCCACTAAAACCACAAATAACTATATCTTTTAGAGAAATATCTTGATTTGAATATCCCATATGATGTATAAATGTAATAGTACACACATTAATGTTTGACTTGTTATCAACCATGACACTCAAATAAGATGATGATAAATGTATGCTCATAAGAAGAGTGCATATAAATCTAGGTCATCATCAATGACCTCCTATTTTGATAAAGTGATAAGAGTCTTAGATGGCACTGTAGTATGATACACACCAATGATATTATGTAAAGGGTGTGTGTCCATTGTATGAGTATGATAAGATGCTAGTGGTGGATGTGCTTGATAAGTATAATGAACCCTTGAAGGTCTACTATTTAATTAGCCACATGTTTTAGAAATGGATCAAAAAATATTTTTATTACTTTTGCTTTAGTTGGTTGTGCTTTGGGTGTTTCCGTATGGGTGCTCACATCACTGATATTAGCGTCTATCAAATATTTGATCTTATGTTGTAAGTTGATGCATCTATTTTTAGTATGGTTAGGGGTCCTATGATAATAATAAAATGTATTGGGATGATAATTATTTGGAAGAGGCTTAGTCGTATCAACCTATTTGATGGGAGCAATAGATATGACATTACATTCTAAAATTTACTGGAGAATGCAAGTTGGCACTTCAGAAGATTCATAAAAGGCCTCATTTAAGGAGCTGATAAAACCACACAAGGAGTTGGTTCTGAGGCTATGTTAACTATTGTATTTTGCTCATTCTTATTTTCATTGGGCCTCACCTTATATGGGAGCTTATTTGAACTCTTATTAGTGGAATTTGATTTGGTTATATACTTTAACTTGCCCATAGAGAGAAGTTTGAATTTCCATTTATTCACTATATGGCATAGATCTATAAATGATGGAAAAAATTTGAATAATATAGATTCATGTAATGATGGTAATAAACTTTTCTTGAATATGACTTTGAGTTCTCTATCTAACATGGGGCTAGTCATCTTTGCTAATATGATTTTATATTGCAAGATATATTTAGCTATTAGCTCATTAGATTTTTGATTTATTTGAACAACTTGAGCATATGAAACTTTGTCACTGATGTTGATTGCAAAATTTTTCAAAAACATATCTACAAGTGGATTAAATGTTATAATGGAGCGATTAGGGAGATTATAGAACCACTGCAATGCATAATATTTTAAACTATGATAGAAAAACTTAGTCAAGAGCCAATCATTGGACACATAGTCCAAAGATGATGCATGAAAACCATGTAGATGATACTGTGGGTTATCCTTATTATCATACAAAGTAAGCTTGGGTTCCAAAAATCTAGATGGTAAGGAGTTTATGCTATATGCTTTGCCAATAGTGTATGTAAGAGAACATGAGAGACCAAGGCATGAGATGGTCTAGTGGCACTTTGATCAAGATGTAACACCTTGGATTATAGAGAATGTATATCTTACCTAACGGATTATACATCTGGAGAGGAGGGATGTGTACTAGTCATAAGAGGTGTTTCCATTAGTGAGAGTTGGCTAGTTATAGCAGGTTATTATAGATTCTAATTTTCCCTTGTATTAGTGTAAAAATATTAACATTTGTGGGGTTAGAGAATTGGCCTAAAGTGAAATTCAGAAGTGCTTCTCAAAAAATATGAATAAGGTCATCTTTCATATCTAAATGCTTAGAAATGAAAATTTTCAATTGTCTCTTATTGGTCTCATCAAATCAATTATCAAATTCTATTATTGTAGGTTGAAAAGTCAAAATATAAAAAGTTGTATATTTATAATCTTGAAAGAAATTAAATCTATTAAAGATTATAGAAAATATAATAAATCAGATCTAAGCATTTGAAATTAATTACTAAGCACAAAAAATAGAAGGATACAAACCCTAAGAGCATCTAAGGCTAGGATTTTGGCACTATTCAAAATAAGTTGGGTTCACCAAATGATTTAACTATTTTGGGAATTAATATAAAACCCTAAGTAGATAAAAAAGCTAATTATGTAAATCAAGAAATAAAATACTATAGTATCAATATTCACTGATTTGTACAATAATTGATTTGTTTGTTTATCCTATAAATAACAATGAATTATATAAGGTGTACTTTGTTAGAAAATATGATTGAGATAGACAAGTGGTAGGTTGAGAAGTGATTCAAGAGCAAGGCAGAGTGTCATCAATAGAGAAAAGGTGTTAGAACCTTCTCTAGACAATATCACAACCCTCTTTGCTAATACCACACTATGTTATTGACCTTCTATGCAATGCTATTGACCATGTGGAGATGAAGCAGTAAAATTTGGGGCAGACCTTCACTCTATTCTAGGAAGCTTATGTATGTGGCCAAGATCTAGATCATCATCTATGCTTTATTTTGAATAATTTAATTATATAACCCTAAGCCTCCATGCTTTTTAGGGGTTTTATAACATAATTGTAATTAAAGTGGAATTAGTAAGGTAGGTTAGATGTGACCTCAACATCCCATGTGTTGAGCATTTCATACATACCAATACTTTAAAGGGGATCAATCTTGATACAATTCTTGCAATCTAAGTGCTAGTGTACATGAGAGTGATGATAGTATACCTGAGTATGAATGCCAATTTGAATGTTTTGAGTGTGACTTGAAACTATAAATCTAAGTAAAATTAATTCTAGGCTACTGTAGATGGATGAATACAGAAATAGGGTAATAGGAATTAATAACTTTAATTTGCATAATTATTTCTGATCTTGATCATGAAAATTACCATCTATAAGATAAATGAATGAAATTAGTATTTATATAGTGTTTTGATTCTTATCGAGACATGAAATGAGTCTAGGCCAACCCTAAGATGCTTTAAGGAGTGAAAGAATCTAAGGTTCAATAACATTGCCCTCTTTGCCAATAACACACTACACTATAGAACAAAGGGGTCATATTATTGTCCAGGTGGCTAGAACATATGAAAAAAGAACAAGGATGCCTATGGAATGGCTCAAAGCAACTCTTGGTATATCTAGGCAAGGGCTAGACATGCATAAAAGCTAGAAATGAATCAAAAGAGGCCCTAAGATAGGTCTAGGGAAAAGCTAAGGATATGGTGGTCTCAAGTGATACTCATTGCATTAAATGACATTTTATATGACTACAACATGCTTAAGGAAAAAGTGAACATATTTTTGTTAAGGTGTGAAATAATATTTCTAATTATATCTACCTCAGATTGGTTTAATTAGGGTCTAGTGGATGATGGTTATTATTGATTTTTTTACATATATAAATAGATGTTAATGCTAACAGATCATCTAAGAAGCTTTAAAAAACTATTGGTTGACATATTAATGGACTACACTTGTGATAAAATATTCTCAAGACAACATTGATGTGATAAGTTGATGTAAAGTAATAGCATCCCTAATAAGATCCAAATATCCTGTAGTTGGACTGCTATGTCAATGAGGAAAATCAAGACATTGGATAATATTAACATTGGAGTTATTTGGTGTGCGTATGTTATGTATATAGTTAAAGATGAATGTGTTTATGTTTAGTGATCTTAGGTTAATGGTGGAAATACATTAAATAGTAAATTGGTCATTT
This sequence comes from Torreya grandis, assembly GCA_037957365.1. Classification (NCBI taxonomy): domain Eukaryota; kingdom Viridiplantae; phylum Streptophyta; class Pinopsida; order Cupressales; family Taxaceae; genus Torreya; species Torreya grandis. The sequence goes on along the minus strand of JARHVA010001279.1, from coordinate 3,247,879 downwards.
CCTATGACTTCTAACCATAGGGATTGTTTTTTCTACAATGAGGGTTGGGTGGTTAAAACACTAAATTTTTGTTTTTTTTTAAAATGAACATATAATCCTATCTACAACTCATATATGCATTATGTGTGGCAACTAAATCTTATTCCATTTTTGGCATCACCTCATCTTAATATGCAATAACTTTGTAAAGTAATTTGTAACAAACTACAACATTTACTACAGGTTGACCTGCAGTAGTTATAGGATGAGCTGTAGAAGTTTGTTACAAGATAACCTATATTAGTTGTGATAGTCTAAAATGCAACAATTTATTACAGGCTGCCATGTGATAATTTCTATAGAAAACCTAAAGTAGTTGCTATAGGCTAGAATCTTATGGTTAATAAAATAAACATGAGAAATACCAAATGGACAACACTATAAGAACATACTATAAGATTTAAATCATAATAGTATGCATATATAACATATATACCTAGTGATAAAATGGATAACTATGGATACAAGCTATGAATGATCCTGCCAATATCATATTTGCATAAATTACTGCTACAAGAAAAAAAATGAGTTATTTAGATGACATTTTGGTGGCAATATGAGGTCTCTAAAATATTAATGGTTGTCTCCCCAAGTGGTATTTTAGCTATATTTTTTTTCAAGCTATATGTTATTCCCATAAATCCATTGTTATGATAATATTTTTATAAATCCACCCAAGTTTGATAGTTGGCTTATCCACCATTTGGAGGATAGAAGCGTTATGGTAAAGGCCTTAGATATTTTATTACTCCATCATTTCATTGGTTATGGTTGCTCATAAACATGTGATTGATAATTATACCATATATATGTGTATCATAAACATGGTTGAATGGTTTAGAGTGCTTGAGAGAAACCATGTTTTCGAGAAAAATATCAACAACTTGTCTAAGTACTTGGATTATTTGATTTTTTTTTGCATTATGTCTAGTCTTACTCAAACATATCTATTAGATTTACTTTATATAGGTGGATACAATATTTATAGCTCTAAAATAATGGAATATATACACTAGAATGTTGTTATTGATGTATAAATTTAAACGTTAACAATGTTGTTTCCTTGCATGATTCAAGCATTCATGAAAAGGAAAATGTAAAAAATTGGTATAGCCTTACTTGTGAATGAATGTAGTCCAAGGATTGGCTCATTTATTAGTAATGGAATGTTTATTATAGTTTCATAAACATCCTTAGATGGGTTTTATTATTAAGAGTGACATGGGTATGTTCCTACTACAATCCTTGAATGTGGATGGTATTTAATGAGTGCAAATGTTATTATTTGATTATTACATACGAGTTAAGTCATCTTATCACTATGGTTATGAGAAGGTTTGGCGTGTAATTGAGGTGATTGAGGGGGATGTTGGGCTAAGTTATTATATATTTTGGACAATAAGACCAATTTTGGTTGTTGGTGTTTGTTGAACCCAAATTTTTGTTGTAGATGTCACTTTTGAGGTGGTGGATGCCATGATTGGCATTGATATTTATGTAATTGAGTTTGTGGTTATTGGTGTAGGTTTGGAAAATAATGAGATGATGTTGGTATTTTATTCCTATCATTAATTGTATACAATTTATGGGTAACATAATTAAAAAAATAAGAATTCAATAATAGAGGGTCACTAGGCTTATCTGAATTTCTTTGCATTAATGGCCAAGGTCCCTTTTGAGATGCAACTAAGACTTGTTCCCTTTCATATCCATTTTATATATCATGTATATATTTTATTACGTTGTCCTCATTTTACCAAATAATTTATCATCTACACTCAACTTTATATTTATAACAAGCAAGGAAATAACTAGTAAAAACTTCCTTATCAATTATTTTTGAACCATCCATTCTCATTCTATAAATTTAAGAATTATTTATCACCCTTTGTAATACAATAGGCTCCATTTGCTTCTTAGGTTATAAATTATTATTTCTTTCTTAGATCTTGTAATAACATCCATATATGTTTATAGCATTGTTTTTTGAGGAAAATGAACATTTGAGTTGAATTCTTTAGTTAGAAGAGTAAAAAAAAATGTCACTTCCAGTCGACGTGGTTCCCTCACCACTTTTTTTAATCTCTAGAATTGGAATGAAGGTCTAGGGGTGGAAACCCATATTAAGGTTGCGGGGTAGAGTGTCAATCACATTTTAGCTCTTCCATAACCATTAAATTTCTCAATGATTTTTATTCCAAATTGAGTTGTATCTAAACCACCATGGAAATACACCAATTCAACTATTTTTTGATGATTTCATTCACCCATAATAATTATAGGATTTTTATTTATGATGGAAGTACTACATATGATATTTTATTATAAGTATATGTATGACCAATTGATGCATGTCTCCATTCCTTATCAACATGGGCATGATTTATTATAACCACAATTATTACATGTTGCTTCTCACCAATGGGTGTTTGATATGTTCTAAGAGTAATTGACACATTAACTATTTCTTAATTAGTGGATGCAATACCAAATGATATAGATCAATATTCTTTACCTTTATGTGTAGGATCATATGATACACATTTATTGTATTTACTAATATGTGTATGGGCCATTATTACAAAAAGTGTCTTCTTACCAAGAGGTGCAATATTGCTACAGTTTGATTCTCTCTATTGTTAGGTGTAGGAATAATTATTTTAAATTTCCTATCTTTACCAATATATGAAGGGGAAATTATTATGGGTTTGTTTTTACCAATGGGTGTATGGTAATCTATTTTGGGTTGGTTTACACTAACAAGTGCATAAACAATTGTTATGGGTTCATTTTCACCAAAATGTGCATAAACAATTGTTGCAGGTTAGATTTCACAAACATGTGCATATGTAATTAATGCAGGTTGGTTTTCACTAACATGTGCATGTGTAATTACTATAGATATAGGTACATGTATTTAATTATTAATATGCCTTAAACCTCTATATGGAAAATTTAACCTTCTATCTCTTTCTTTTATCTTTTTAATCCTAGTTTTAAGGGTTTGTAGCTCTTGATATACATTGACCAACTTTGCATTCTCTATATCATTACCAACATTTACAAATAAAACTTACTCAATTTATCCTTTATTAACCATTACTTAACTTTCATAGGGTTATTCATTTTGGGGCATTTATTTTTGAATTCTACTAATTAATGTTATATCACGTAGAGACAAAACAAAGGTATGAGCTTCCATTCTTTTTCCCTGCAATAAAGGATGAAAATTTATAATTTATTATTTATACTTATGAAAAAAAGAAATTTTAATATTGAAAGTAGTGAATTTAGTCTAGAAATTAGGGAAATTAATTTAGAAATCAATACATTTAACTCAACCTCTTAGGATACTAATGCTTGACACATATCCCTGCAATCAATGCCAAAATGATGATAAAAATCAAACCATAAATTACACCTAAGGTAAAAACACTTTACTATAACCCAATAGAGTCACTTGAAGGGTATCCATTTGACTTATTGACATTGATACTTTCACTAATTTTCAACCTAGGATGTGTATTTATAAGGTTTTGACACTATATATACAACACTAGTCTCTTTTAAGAGTTGAGGTACTTACAAGTTGTGTATAAGGAAACACACTTACAAAAAGTAAATTACTTGAAAAAAATTATAAATATATTGGAATATTATGAAATTTCACTTAATTGAATGTACATACACTTAATTTAAAGGTACACACACTTGCAATAATATGATGAAATGAAATTCACTCACAACTTGCCTGAACTAGCTAATAGATGGGAAACTAGACTATTGAATTTGTGTGAGTGAGCCCTTCTTTGGTTGGGCTAGAGTTTTAATCCTATACTTGATTAAGATAATATTAGATCAAATCAACACTATATTGTTTTAATAGTAGCATCAAATGTAATTTCTATAGGTACATTACAATCTGATTACAAGCTTCACTCAAATAATAATCTGATCTAACTAAACCAGACTTTACTTGCTTCCTTGCTACTTATAATTTACTTGTAGCATAAAACTTATTTCTTAATAGATAAGTTAGTGCTTTATTTATATCTACTAGGATATATAGGTTACAACCATAAATATAAAGTTATTCTTTGAATACAACAATATTAAATAATAATACTGAGATAACAAAAAAAATATAAGATGTTGAAATAATATGAAGGAAAGAGAAATGCAATGATCAAATAAAAATGAAGTTGTTGAAATTAGTTTTATTTCCCTCAAACATATCAAAATAACTTTGTGTGAGTCATTTAAAAGTGGTTAGATGATGAAAGATGGTCACAACTAACAAACAATCACCTAAAATAGTTACTAGTGGCTGCATAATAGTTATTATGTGTTGTACCCAGTTGAATACTAAACACCAATACCAAGATAGTAGAAAGAATATAAGATATTGAAATAATATGGATGACATAGAAATGTAATAATCAAAAAATAATGAATTTGTTGCAAGTAGTTGTAACACCCTCCATATTGTTAAAATACCTTTGGCTGAGTCGGTTAGAAGTGGTTGGATGATGAGAGTTGGTCACAATTAAAAAATAGTCCTACAATAATTGATACTAGTTACATAATAGTTACTACAATTTTACCCAATTTTTATAGGTTTTTCCTAGTCAATATAGGTTATTCCTAGTTGTTATGGGTTGTTCCCAACAGTTGCTATGAGTTGTGCCTAATTTCTATGGGTTATACCCAGTAGGTGCTATGGGTTGTCAACAAACATGATGGATTCATTTCCTCTTATGGTTGATAATATTAATGTATTATAAAACCTATACTTCATTATTCATTAGTAATATCATAAACTTTCAAGCCATTTAATTATATTAGTATATATAAAGATAACTAGTTTTAACAAAATAATGTGCATATATATTATTCGTATAATATGTGTACATATAAACATAGTGTAGGATAATGGATTGTGAATAAAAATATAAAGAGGTATTTTAGGAAAGAATAAAAATTAAGATGAGGGATAATTCTAGACCTCATCAATTACAAGCTTGTCTATATTGATTGTGATAAATAGTGAATGTTCCACCTTCTACACCTATGTCTACTAAGTAGGTTGAGATGTTTCAATTTTATTGTGACACATAAAGATTATTGTTTCCTTTATATTTTATTTGAAAAACCTTATGGGTCTTATGAGAGATATAAACCTACAAAAAAGAGAGTGGGAGTGGAATGGGCTTAGCTAACCCTAATTATCCCCTTGATAATTGACCATGGTCTACATATCAAGATAATTTGAAGAATGAATCAATCCACATGTAGTTATCTCACCTAGAGTGATTATAAAATTATGATCCTTGAATATATGTATGGAACTATAAATTTTACCTTCATACTTGAAAACGTTAGCTATTGACTTGATTTGAGGTGCTTCAAACTTGATTTTAGATTGTTCTTAGTCATTAATCTTGAATTTGGTAATAATAAGGCAAAATTATTGATGTAAATAGTGTTAAAGATAGGTTATAGATATAAATCAAGTCCATTTGAAATGATATTTTGATTTGTTTATACAGTGAAACCTTTGAATAATTTTCTTTAGCTAACCTTATGAAACATGCAAGAAGACCCAAATGAATATTTTGAATTTACAAACTACTTGTTAAATGGCATGGGGATGAGACCACACTAAGTAGATAGGTCTGTAGTATTGGACCCATCTAAAAAATGTAAGAAAAAATATCCCACAGCTGAAACATTGTAAGAGATTATATATGATAGGTTTAACATTTACCTGGAGATTCTATGGAGTAGTGATGACAAAAGAGGGGTCAAGTTTACTTATAGATAAATGGCTATAAGAATGGTGAATAAGATTTGTGTAAGTCAAGTGGCTTAAGATATGTCAAGAATTATCATTTTCTAATACCTGTGTCTAGATTTAGGTATCTAAATTTTCCACCCTTTTATTCTAGTAATGAATTTTCTATAGTAAAGGAGAAAATAATACTTAAGTATGTGAAAAACACTTTGTCTTTGATACGAAAATCTAATTATTCATGGCATTTAGATTTATCAAACCCCGTAACAACACATGAAGTAATCATTGTTTATATTTTGAATTTTAAAAATATGAAACTCTAAAAATTGAAAAAATTAAGAAAGAGCAAGGAAGGAGTACCCCTATATGGAGATGAAACCATATTGCTTTATAACCTATAAAATATGATGAATCATTGGAAAAACATACCCATTTATTGAATTAATTAGAGAGACTAGTCCTAATGTTGAACCAATGGTGAATTTGAGAGTGATTAAGTCCCAATTTTGAATAAATAATCAAGCTCTTGAGTTAAAAATATCCATAATCTAACTATCACGAATAGAGAGAAGTACCCATTGCACTAATTTAAAAGAATGTGAAACCATAATTATAGTTTTATTAAAAATGATGTCAAGGCCATTGAGTGCCACTAAACTAGAACATATATCATCTATAATAGAAAGGTGAAACCACACAATGCATTTGATATAATTAATGTCAAGGCTATTGAATGCCACTAGACTCAAACATAAATTACTTACAATAAAATAAATCACTCCACTATAGATGAATCTAGATTCTACTTACATAATCAAAAGAGAATGAATAATATTGATGCCCCCATAATGGCCTTAGTTCTAAGAGATTTGAATTAAAATAAAATTTTGTTTGAATTTTTAAACTATATTGTATTTAATATGCACATGAACCAATATCATGCCTTTTGACTTGTAAAAATGTATATATGTGCATGAATAAGAATCATGCTTAATGAATCTATGTAAAATGATATAGAATCCCATCCATCTATCTGTTCAATTGTAACTATGTGTGAAACCTATAATTTTTTATCTTTTAACTATTTTACATATCCCTAGAATTTGTGTTAATATGCTAATATTTGTCTTGTGGGTAGTTTCTGAATTTCTTTGAATATTTAAAACATGTAATATGTCATACAATCTATTTTTTTGATTACTTTAAAATATTTTAAACTTGTACTCTATCATATAATATGATTTATCTACTCATGGAGGCTTGAATATCTAAGATAAGCCCATTATAATTCTCTTTTTTGAGATTAGGGATGTAGCATATAAGTCACTCATCTCAAAATAAAAGTTAACGATATCATGTGATAAATATAGAATCATGTATAATCATGTCATCATGTGGAGAATATTTAATCATAGTAATGTATTTGTTGTTGAAGCATGTATAAAACATATGTAATATGAGGTATACAATTGTCATGTATATATAGTTATAATAATGAGGCATAAAATAATGTAACCACATATTAATAATACTATGAATAAAATGTATGCTATGTATCATGGCATCAATAATAAAGATAAAAAAATACAACATATAATGTCACACAATGTCACACATAAGACCAAGGGATGCATACAAGGGACATGTTCAAGTGTTGCACATACAATCAAATATCACACACATGAGAAAAAGACTATAAATAATGGACATGTTTAAATTTAATACATACTAAAAAAATATTACATACACACGGTCAAGACCCACACACAATAAACAAGCAATGTCTAGCCTATCATGCAAGAAAGTAACCACATCGAAAGAGTATAAAATAAGTGAAAACTAGTGTACACTATTCATATGTATCAATGTCACATCATAAAAAGTAACATATCCATGTAGCACAATGTAAGATATAAATAATTAGCAATAAATTTTAAATATATGTAATTTGGCATGGTAGAGAGATCATATATAGATATAACTTATGATAATGTAACCTTTAAAACAAGATGCCCCTATCATAGGCATGGCCACTAGGTAGAAGGGAATCCAACATCTATAAATCCATGTTTAATATGTATACCTTGAATCACACTCATACATCTCATTAAATATATGTGTGTATGAAAAATGATATGCTATCTATCAAAATATGTGATAAATAATATATGTAAAAATGTAAATTGATAACTCATGTCATGCTCAGGTCCTGATTTTTTTTTTTAAAGTTTTAATTTTTTTGATATATATGCAAGGAAAAGTATCAAGAATTTTAAAATATAAGAGTGGGAAGGATCCAAACAATCTACAACATGTGTCAAGGCATACATTCATTAGATATGATAGTATGGCAATGTGGAGAAAGTGAAAGCAAGTAGCATGCCCCCATTATATGTATGAATTAGGACAATGTAGCTTGATAGTGTACATGGAGATAAGAATATGCATGCTTTCAAGGGGAAAGAATCAATGTGTAGATGTATATGTAATCTCAAAGAGAAGCCAAAGTATGTGTAGATAGTCAATATGCAAGAATGAGCAAGTAACATGCAATAAAACATGTGCACGAACGCTATTTTTTTTTTAATTTTAAGAATTTATAGAACTTTATATAATACTAAGACAATGTTAAAGCAAACAACAAGCAGTGTTCTGATAAAATCATTGGTTACTAGAATGTTTGATTAATTAATTTTTTATTTAAAAATTAAATACCATAAATAGTAAACATTGAATCTTGATTTAGATTAAAAAATATATGAAACTTAAATGTTAAATATATTAATTTAAATAATTGAAAATGATATTATAAATAGTAATAAACAATGAAATATAAAAACTATTTTGGATCTGTATTATTGTTAATTGTACAGTCTGATTATTCATGAAAGCTAGTTAGAAATATCTATGAATTGCATCATGTTTGAAAATAAAATTTTGTGATGCTCTGGATAGGGTTACACTAGGTGGATAGGAGCATATTATGACTTTGTATATTGACTATGACTATGTCCATGCAAATTGTGTAATTAATATTTTGGTCTAAGTGTGTGTGCCTATCTATGATGAATTTTTGGTTGATTGTGTGTCTTTATTTTTCATGTGGAAGACCTATAGAATCCAAACCTTAGTTACTGAAAATAAATCCAATATAGATCAAATATAATGGGGGGAATTAATCAAGGGGAATATCCAAGCTATCTTTATAAACCCCCATGTAATTTGAGTATTTCTTACATAGCCAAAAAGGGCCTCATACTGATGTAGTTATCCCTCATAAACATATGTTTCAATAGTGGAATGCTAGACTATATGCTCTTTCACCTATGATTACCCTTGACACAAGCATAAAAATTATATATTAAACTTTATAACCTATAAATAAATCAATAATTAGGTATAGATAAACATATATTAACTCTGTATAGCTTTTTATAACCAATAATCCATCCCTAGCCTCTAATAAGACCCTTACTTATATAGAATGTGTGAATTTGAATATGGGGGATTATTAACACATGAGGATGTTGAATCAAAAATACCAATGATAATAAAATAGATAATTAATGTCATGTAAATATGAAAATATTCTAAAATTTACACTAGGACAAGTCTACATTCCCCAAATAGGGCTATAGTTGGTCCTTGTCTATGAAGCACAACATTCTCGAAAAGTCACAAAATAGAAAGGTGAATACATAGAATGATATTATGGATCCCCAAAGTAGATTTTAAAAGGTGAAATAAACATAAAAAATACATTAGAGTGATGAAAAAGAGAGAACCTAAGAATTAAAGTAGAGATAGTTCTAATAAGTAATGTTGTAAAAAATGCATGTTTTGAAGGAGTTTGTGTCAAAATTGGGTGTTTACAAGTGTATCATGGATGAATTATTACCAGTGACTTTTTAGATCCATCATTATGCATTTCATGTATAACTAATATACAAGATAAAGAGTCCATAAAATAAAGACACCAAATTAAATAAGTTGAATGAGAAGAAACCTCAATTCTCAATTTGGCACTAATATATAATTGTGTGTTGATCATAGGACTAGGTGATATAACCCAAGGGAAAATATCTTATCCGATAAGATCATGTGTCTCATAAAGTGTCATCCAAAGGAGGTAAGGCAAGGAATAAGCATATGATCTTGTTTTGGAGATATTTTTTGAGAGGACTTGATGTGCTACTGAAACAAGGTTTTCTAAAGATCTTAAGAGCTACATGAAGATTTTCTTGATTTGGTATTTAAGAACTATAAACTTTGTTATCTAAATTTATGACTCATTTCATCTTGAACATACAAATTTTGACATCTTTTCTTTAAGAACTTGTTATAAATAGCAATAATATAGACTGCAATGACATCTAAAGAATATACTAGCTATATATCCTATATTTCATGCTAAAACAAACATAAATTATTATAACTACATCTAAGTCTACTTTTAAAACATGATTTATGCAAGAAAAAATGATGTTATTTATTGATATAATGAGCCATTTTATGGCCTCATCATTCTCCCACACTTAAACTCATACATGTCATCATGCATGTTGTTGCTTTCACTATAGATTTAGCTTTATCAATAATTTATTTCATATATGCTCTTTGTATAAACAACTCCACTTATTTTATCCTAAGGAAACATTTTTCATCTTTTAAAATATTCATAGGATTGTTCTATTATGTTATCCGATGATGGTATTTGGAGCCAGATAATCTTTTAACTTCTCAAAGGCCTTTTTACAATCTACATTCCATGAAAAAGTTATGACTTTCTTTAGAATATGAGTGAAAGGATGGCAGTGGTGTGCTAATTGAGATATGAATTACCTGATAGATTGGACCTTGCCCTATAAGCTGTAGAGATATTTTAAATTAGAAGGTGAAGGCATTTAATTAATGGACTTAACCCTGGTTGCATCAAATTAAATTTCCCTTTGAGAGATGTGAATCCTAAAAAATTTATTGAAGTAACACCAAAAATGTATTTCTTAGGGTTAAACCTTACTTTGTATTCATAGAGGTATTTAAATATTGTACAAAATACCTCTAGATGTCCTGCTCTAGTCTTAGATTTTCCTAGGATATCATCAACATAATACTCAATGATATCACACATCATGTCATGAAAAATGATAGTCATTAGACGCTGGTACATGGCACCAATATTTTTTAGGTTGAAAGGCATTACTTGATAAAAAAATATTCCCTATGAAGTGGTGAATATTATTTTGTGTTGGTATTTAGGTGCAATCTTAATCTATTTATATCGATAGAAATTATCCATAAGGGATAACATATCATACACAACCATGGAATATAAAATCATATCAATATTAGGAAAATAAAATTCATCCTTAGAACATACCTTATTGATGTCTCTAAAATTGATACATAGATTCTTTGTAGATTCTTATTGATCACAATAATGTTGGATATCCACTCTGAATAATCTATATGATGAATGCATCTTGCCTCCAATAGTTTATCCAATTATTTTTAGATAATAATGTCTATTTGGGGGTGAAATTTTATCAATTTAGCTTGGCATCAAGATGTACACCAAGGTTATGCACAACCAAATGAGGTCCAAGCCTGACATATATGAATAACACCATGTAAAAATGTCTATATATTTTTAAAGGAGAGAACTAAGGACTTCAAATTCCTCCTTAGTGAAGGATGCTCTAAATTTGATTCATTTTGGATCATCATGTGTTTCAATATTAACTTCGATGGTGTCCTTCATGATTAGTGTGGAACCATCTTATAAAATAGTTAGTAGAGTGGTACAATGGTCTTCATCTTCATTTGGTGGGTTGACTAGCTTGTTGAGTTATCTCAAGTGGGAAGAGTCTAAATCCCCAAGATTTGACAAAGGCCATTTTGCAAAGGTATTTGGATAATATTGAATAATTTGATCAAATATTTGTTCTTACTTTGAACTAATTTTGGAATGGTAGGTGGTTCTAGAAATATAAGAGGCTTACGCTTTGTTTAACAAAGGGTGAACTTCCTCATTCAATGGTGCCTAAAATAGGTATTCACCATGGGAATTTTCTTTATTTTTAATTTTACCCTATTTGAAAAGAATATTATGGAGGTTTTTACTTTGGGACCTCAATTTTTGATTTTCTTTTTCTTTTTGACTAAATAAGTTCACTTGCTCTCTAAAATATGCAGTAGGTCCAATGTAATGACATATCCTTATTTATGATCACCAAATGACACATTATTTCTAAGGCCCATAAATTTATATATTACCCCATCATTATATAAATCATCCAATGGTATATATGCATCTTGTTCATGCCAGTTGATTAATTGAGGATGATGGAGGAAAAGAGGGGAATATGATGGCACACCAGTAATGATATAGATAGTGTTTGGCTTAAATAAGTTAGTTTCAGCCAAATCATCATAAATTATATAATAGGAATCCATGTCATTTTTGTCTTTGTAATTTTTAGATGATAAATCAAAGTCACTTAGGAGATATAATGGGGCACCCCTAGGGGGTTTGTATCCAATACTTCATGTTCCTTTGTGCTTGACAAGTGATATTGGATAAATAGTTCCTTATTGCGTTACCTCTAGGCCTTTGCCTTTGTAATATTGGTGATCCATAATCCATTTAGGAATACGATACTTGTTTTTTGATAATAGGTAACAAAGTCATCATTATACAGTCAGGAATCATCATTAGCTTTGGTCTATTCATATTCTTGAGAAGTGGTGTATTAGTCTGATCTATAGGTTAAAGGCAATATCCAAGAAATACAATAAATGGTGTAATGCAAAAGTTTCTTTCCTAATAGTCCATAACCTTTACATTGGTACATGATTTCCATCTATGTGAAAGGTGATAGTGAAAGGTTATTGATATGAGGAAGGACTTATAGTTTCTTCCTTTGGAACCCACTTGTGACATTATAATTTTCTTGCTTTTGAATTTTATTCGAAAGAAACCCTTTCTTAAGGATGCTTTATTGCTTATATTAAGTTTGTTTTTTTTCAAATTCTATTTTAGTGATTGCTCATTTAGTAACTTATCTTGATGTATCTTGTATAAGTTTTTTTGTTCTAATTTTTCCTTTTATAACCTTTCTTGTTCTAAATTTTATTTTTGTAACATTTTTTTGCTCTAAATTTTATTTTTATTGTTTATGCACTCGTTCCTTAAGATATGTATTCATAGTGTAAATAGGTTTATTGATTAATTTATCTATTATAGGATCACCAATGCCAATAATACTTAGAATTTTGTTCTTCAAAGTACAAAAATTATCTTAATGATGCCTATGCATTCTATGAAATGCACAATAGCATTTTGATCTCCTTATAAGATGCATATGAGGTAATGTGATCAACTTATTTTTAAGTATTTATCTTGAAATTTCACTTGAACTCTTATTAGCCTTTTGTAAACTTTTTGAATCAATAGTTGTAGATATATATTGTTTGGCTTCCAATCTTGATATGAAGTATTTTTAGGCACAAAATATTTGGATAGAGATATAACTATATGATTAACATTGGAATTATTTGGATTATTTTTATAGGTGATTGTATTTTCAAGTGATGTGATACTTAAATTGAAAAAATGATTTTGCTTTTCCAACTTTTCTATGGACACTCTCATAGTGATTATTTGATCTTAAAGGCCTCACAATAACAAGCTTGAGGTACTTATGACTAAATTTGCATACAAACATCGTCAAGAGGATGTGTGGGAGGTGGATGGGGTTGAGGAAGGATATGTTGGTTACCTTCATTTTTAACTATATGGTGGGTCATTTAGGATTCCATAGATGATGTATTATGATTGATTGCAACCTTGATTTTATTGTACATAAGTGTTCCCCAATCAATTGCATGATTATGAAATATATTAAATATTTTTGACCAAAACCATATAACTAGAACAATAATTACTTGAGTTATAAAGTATACACCATAAATATCTAATACATTCATTATATGAGGTGCATAATAAATAACTAACCATAGAATGAAACCTGTGAATTATTTATAAATATAAAAAGAGGTTTTCGGTAAAAATAGTAGATAAAAAAAATCAAAAAAAAATTTGAAAATAGGTATATTGTTTGTCCTATAGGTTGAATTCAATAAAAATAGTAAATTGTAAATTTTGAGAATTCTGTACAATATTTTAACAAATAAAAACAAGTTTCAAATTTTCTCATTAAGACTAACAAAAATTTATGATAATTTTAAAAATAAAGTCATTTTGGACCAAAAATCAACCAACCATGTAAATGGGTAAAAATAAAGGGAGAAAGAGTGTAATTAGGCATAGTGTGTTTTATTTGTAAGTGCTTAGATATATTGATTCCAGTCATAGACAATGAATAAAGACCAAAGGGCACTAACTATATAGGATTCCACCATCTTGTAACTACATTATACCATCTCTAGGGTACATTAAGAGTAACTTTCTATGGCTAATCATTTATAAATAATAAACAACCTAAGTCTTCTTATGGATGAAAAGTAAAAAACTTTTGTATTTCTAATATATTGTGAGGTATGTGGAAAATAAAGTCCATATATAGTGCTATCTAATGGATTGAGTTTTGAAGTAGTACCCCTCACACCATGGCTTAGGTAAAACTAATGACCACTTTGCCTAAAATGACAACTCCTTTGAGTTTTACAACTGTCAGAACATAGTTCTAAAAAAGTAAGAAAAATGAAAAAAATTGAAATTGAAAACCAAATCAAAATAAAATATATTTATAAAAGAAAAATCAAGAAAAATATGAAACCCTAAGACAAAAATTATAAAATCTAATGCTAAAAAATGCATGGGGTTACTAGTATGTTTAATATTATTTTTTATTTAACAAATTCATTTTCAAAATAGGTATAAAACTTGATATATCTATTAAAACTATAATATTTAAAATTTAAGCATAAATCTAAATGTAACAATAGAATTGACTGAAATTTAAATTAAAATTGACAAGAGGCATATGCTAAAAATAGCAGGTACAACCAAATATAAGATACTTAGGTTTTTTGATTTCTAGTTGATTGTAATTGATATCTAATAGTGGGAATGAAAGAAGGATATGACTCTGCCTATTCATGATCAGAATTAGAGTATGAAGATGTTGATGGGTAGGTCTACACTCCCTAGATAAAAGCATAGGTGGGTCATGTCCTTTAACTACAAACTTTTACATATTAACTATGATGAAACAATGGATATTCTACTATGTCTGTGTCTATTGAGTGGGCTGAAATGTTTGGATCTATTTGTGGCACATGAAGATCATTGTTTTCCTTAAATTTAATTTGGAAAATAATAGGTTTTTTGTAAGAGCCAGAACCTACAAAAAATAGAGTGTGAGTGTAATAGGATGAACTTATCCCAATAACCCCTTTGATGGTTTACCACTACCTACATATCTAGATACTTAAAAGAGGGAATCAAGCCACACATACTTCTCCTAGATATAGTGATTATGAAATTGTGATCTTTGAGTATATGTATGTAACTAAAAATTTGACCTCAATACTTGAAAATGTTAACTCTTGAATTGCTTTGAGGTGCTTCAAAATTTATTTAAGACTACTCCTAGTGATTGATATTAAATTTAGGAATAATGGAGTATAATTTATCAATGTGTAGTAGTGTAAAACATAGGTCCTAAATAGAAATCAAGTGCCTTTGAAATGATATTTTTATTTGATTATATAGTGAAAATTTTGAATAATTTCCTTTATCTGACCTTATGAAATATGTAGAAATACCAAAATGAGTATTTAAATATTAGAATATAGCTCTTAAATGACATGGGAATCAGGTCACACTAGGTAGACAGGTTCACAGTAGTGGACCTATCTTCTTATAATTAACTTATTCCATAAAATTAGGGATAACTATTTTGAGGTTAGAAAATTTTGAGAGATGATATAAGATAGTTTGAGCATTGGATTGAAAATTATTTGGAGTAGTGATGAAAAATTGAAGGGTCAAGATCACATATAGATAAATTGTTATAAGAATGTGAATAAGAGTCATGTAAGTAAATTAGTTTAAGATATGTCAATAATTAGCATTGTCAAGTATCTATGTGAAAATTTAGGTATCTATACTTGGAAAAGTTTGATACTTCCCAGATTAGACCAGTATCGATTAGTGATACTAACTGTATATGATGGAACTGACCTATGGATATGAGGAAAAACATGGGTGTCAAGAGATGTCAATGCAAAATCTTTAATAGGTTTTAAATAGACAGTGAGATTTATGTAGGCTTATGTAAAAAAAAAAAAATATTGACTCATAATATAATAAGCAAGTGTGAGAGAATGGAGGATTAGGACCTTGTTTGAGTGCTCAAGTCATGCATGGTAAATGTGGGTCAAATTTGTCATTACCAATTAACGAAGACTAGATTTTAGTATCTATAAGATATGTAGTTGATATTTAATAAGGATTGATATAAGTTTGTCTATGAAGCCATGGTGTATTATTCAAGCTTGAGACAAACACTACAAGTGATGGGTGTAATATCTCTATTATTCCTAAGGTGAAAAGTTATTCATATTGAACCTTTGTGTTACCTATAACAAATATAATTCTTTGGCATCAAAGAATGGGACATATTGAATATTAATGCCTTCAAGTATTAAAAACTAAATGTCTAAAGAAATTTATGATTATCCTTTAGATTTTTATTTATGTGAACATTGTGTGCTTGGTAATAAAAATAAAGTAAAATTTTAGAGTAGTGCTACAAAAGTAAAGATAACTTTGTAGTTAATACATAGTGATGTATTTGGAGTTGTTAAAGTTCCATTGTTAGGGAAATATTTGTATTATATTTATTTTATATATTATTAATCAAGAAAAAAATGTCTTTCAATAAGTTCAAGGAGTTTAAATCTCTTGTTAAAAACTAGATAGAGAAGAAGATAAAGGTTTTGAGAAGTGATAGTGGTGGAGAGTACTACTTAAATGAATTCAAATGGTCTATGTAGAAACTCACAATTGGTATAATCCTTATTGGTATAATGATATTTGTTGCCAAATTGATCTTTCACCTTTGAGGAAGGTCTTTAGATTTCCTCACCCAATTAACACAATAGGATCACTTCCAGGTTTTGGGTGTCTTATAATGGATGTAAACCTCTAGAGAGGATTGGTTTTCTTGATGAATGACCTTGATCCTCACTTAAAATAATTCTTGAAAATAAAAAGAGAGATAGATTCTTGTACTTTTATGATGAATTATGGGGTGATGCACCAAAATTGAATACCTCAACTTGCTTAGACACACACAAAATGAGATCAAAGAGCACTCACACATAGACAACTTGTCAGGAATCTAGAACAACAAACATGCTCTGATCCCACTTGTCAGGATGCGAAACCGGAAACATACAATTGATTACCAAACTTCAAGCAACTTAAATATGCAGAAATAACCAGAATCAACAAGTAACTAGAATTCAGAATAACACAACATATGAGAGACAATACACAACTTGTATTAACACTTTATACAGAAAAGAATACAATAAAGAAGATGCCACTTCTTCTCCACCACCTTACAGAGGTTTCCCACACCTCAAGTGAACAGTAATTCTTCTCCCCAAAGCTCTCCCTCTCATAGGTCCCAACACCCAACTCAAATACAGAGTTGGTGTTCACCTCCCATGCTCCACGCACAACACAAGTGCTCCACGCACTCCACAAGCACTCCACGTGCTCCACAAGTACTCAAAGTACTTCAAGTAGATCTCCCATGAATCTGCAACAACTTGCAATTCAACAGACCATACTTATGGAAGGAACTCCCTTGCCTTCCTCTCGCTCTATCCGAGTACACACCTGTACTCCAAGTAGATCCTGCCTGATACTGCTCCCTGTTGTGTTGCTGTCTATATGACCTTGCACACCTGCAAATCAAACAACGGTTCTGCTCACCTGTGAACCTCGACCTTGCACACACATACACCTGCAGATCAACGATCTTACTTACCATGTAGATCTCCTATATAGGCCATGCAACTATGACCAAGATCCTACACTCCTGAAGAACCCAGCTGGCTCTCCAATCCAGCACCAACACACCTGGTACTATGGCACTAGGAGGAACGCACCATTGCTCTACCTCACACACAGAAGGAGCTTATAATTATGCTCTCTTACTCCCTAGCACACTTTTTCAATACAACCATGAGTCTATTATATAGATCTCATCAAACAATAATTAGACATCTAATTACAATAATTAGATCCGCAGCTCTCAGTCTATAATTAGATCTCTTCATGCAAACACTTGGTTCGTTAGCTAACTACCCGTAAATAGCTCACAGTCGAACCACACAGGCGACCGACATCGGTCCCTGTCTGCCTGGAGGTGACCGATGTCGGCCGATATATGACCGACGTCGGTTGCTTCTCAATGCTATCCTGCCGACGTCGGCTGATCAGACCGACCCCAACTTCTCTGCAACTCAGCAACCTTCAGCAACCTCCTCTCTTGTTTGCATCAGTGAAGCTTTTAGCTCCACAATCCTAACACAACTCGCAACTCACCGATGAATATTGGGCATAAGTGATTTTTAGAAAGATTCAAATTCTAATAGTACTTATAAGGATGACCATTTGTCTTAATAATCTCAAATAACATTCATCACAACTATGAATTACATAAACTCTTAGAGACACAAACTACAACCTGCACAAAATCAAGTTTGCTGCATGAAGGTGCAAAAAATTGGATATAAATTAAAGATATGATATAAGTATCATTAGATTACATCAAAAATTCATAAATTACACATAATAAATAACATATGAGAACATAAAATTAATTTATTTATTACTAAAGACGCTGTTTACAAGTCTAAAATTTGACAAGGCTGAGCCACAACTAGCTAAAAGTAGATTATTACTTAAAAAAAATAAGTACATCTAGTGAAAGGAGTCCTTATTGAGGGGACCAGCATTAAAACTTGTCATCAATGTCCTCATTAAGGCTTAAAATTGAAACATAGCTAAAACTAACTTTTAATTGACATCTTATTCCTCATTAAGGTTAAAAATTGAAACATAACTGAAGTTAACTTTAAATTGATATATTCTTCCCTTTTAAATGTATCATTACTTGATTTTAAGTCTCCAAGTTGTGAGGGGTGTGTGGATGTCCTTGTTGGAGACTTAATATTGTCAAAGATCAAGTTGCATGATGAAACTCCATTTTATCTTCAAGTTGAGGTATTTAATTTTGGTACATCATCCCATAGTTAGTCATAGAGGTATAAGACTATCTCTCTCCTTTCATTATCAAGAAGTAGTTTAGGTGAGGATCAAGGTGATTTAACAAGGGAACCAAACCTATCTATAGGTTTACTTTGATTATAAGATGCCAACAACTTAGAAGTGATCCTATTGTGTTAATTGGGTGAGGAAAGCTGAAGACCTTCTACAAGGGTGCAAGCTCAATTTGAAAATAGTTTCTAACATGCCTAGTGGGATATAAACTATTATTAAATTGAGAGTCCACCTTTGAGGAAGTTCTTCAAGAATATTCACCCAATTGACACAATAAGATAACTCTAGTTGGTTGTGGCTCAGTGTTGCCAAATTTCACACTTATAAACACCTTCTTGAGCAATAACAAAATAATTTTACCTTCTCATATGCTGGTTATTACGTGTAATTGATGAATTGTTGATGTAATATTGTTATAATTACATCCTATCCTTGATTTATGTCTAATTTTATACACCTTTATGCAATAAACTTGATCTTGTGTAGGTTGTAGTTTGTGTCTCTAAGAGTTTATAAATTCATAGTTGTGATGAATGCTATTTGAGCTTCATAAGATAGGTTATCATCCTTTTAAGTATTGTTATAGCCTGAATCCTTTTTACAAAATACTTATGCCCAAGATTAATTGGTGAGTTGTTAGTTGTGTATGTGTGAGTGATATTTGAACTCATTCTATGTGTGTCTAAGCAAGTTGAGGTATTCAATTTTGGTACATCATCCTATAATTAGTCATAGAAGTATAGGAATCTCTTTTTTTTTTCCATTGTAAAGTAGTTTAGGTGATGATCAAAGTGATTCATCAAGGGAACCAACCTTATTTGGAGGTTTACTTCCATTATAAGACACTCATAATCTAGAATTGATCTTATTGTGTCAATTGGATGAAGAAACCTTAAGACCTTGTTATGCCTATTTTTTACACCTCTTAATTTTTTAAAACTAACTTTCCTATCTACCATAGAGATGATCTAGTCATAAAGTTTAAAATTGTGTCAGAGACCTAGTCAATTAGTATTATGTTAAAATACATAGTTTTAATTAAATAAGTTGATGATGATTGGTTTATGAATTCATATTTGTATTAAATTTGTTATGAAAAACATAAATGGATGAATGAATACAAATTTACATATGTATTTATCATTTTTGAAGTATTTGTGATCAGTCATAATTTTCAATTGATAGTTTGAGAAATTTGTGGTGACTAATTTTGTATTTTCTATTTGAAATGACAATATGCAACATAGTGTGATCTAGATAGAAAGATATATTAACTGATTATAATGGTTTTCTTGTTTATTCATTTTCAATTGCAAGTTTTAGATGGATTTTTTATGATTATTATAGTTTGAAAAGTAATGCATCTTATGATTTATCAAATCAAATACATCATTTGAATTTTCATGAACTTTATTTGAAAGTTTGACTATGAGATTTATATGAATTTATTAGTATGATTGATGGATCGGTTTCATGTAGAGTTTAGTTGCAAATATAGTTAACATTTTTGAAATGGTGACATGATTTTAAATTGATATAGTATTTGAATCCTAAACTATTTATTGAAGATTGCTAATTATTCTAAGTGACCTTAAGTTTTAAACTTATACACTATCCTATGTTGAATATCCATCAAAGGTAATGGACCTAGTTCGAAGGATTCTAAGTGGTCATGAGGAATTCATTTATTTCAAAAGGTTAATATGGACTAAGATTACATATTTTGAGGCATGAGGGTTTATGGTATAAGTTATTTGTTTTGAAAGGTTAATTGTATTAACCTATGCTATGTTCATTTTCAAGACACAAAAGGTTATGTGGTTAAAGTGCCAAGTTGACAAGTTGATGTTAGCAGTCTATTTGGCAGAATTCATGGCATGTTAGTTGGTAGGGTGAGTTAATGAGAAGTGTGGTAGATGCTTCAAGATAAAATAGTAGTTGAAGGCTTTAAATAAGATTGGTACATGCCTTGAATCTTTCAAACTGGTAAGTGTTTTAGTAAGCATATCACTTATCATTAAATTTTATAGTGTCGCTAAGTAGGTTGGCAGAATGCTAAGTGCTAGTCTCAATTTGATGAGCCAATGAAAAACATGCATGTAGGCATAAGTAGTTACTTTATAGGAATTGGTTAAAAATAATATTATTTTCATTCTTTTGGTCATTCTGTGAAGCTTTCTTGTGGAAATGACACTTTGTCAGATTGGAGTGTGGAGTTGCAGACATAATTTGTGAGTAAAAAGTTAAAAAAAGCATATACAAGTATGCCAATAACAAAGAGAATAAGTTTTAAAGAAATTTATTTATTTTTTTGAGTAGTTTTTTGCTTGTATGGAGAGAAAATAGTTTTTAGTTTGCATGTTTTGATAAATTTTAAATGTCTATTTAAGATCTGCATGTATATTTTGGAAAGTTAAATGAACTTATAGTTTTGGTGGTTGTTATATCATTTTTATTGTATGGATGTTGATGATAAAGTGGATTTAGTTATTGATATAATTTTGTTTATCTTGGTGGTTGATGAATAAAAGCATGTTGGGTTTGTTAGTTTAGTCTGAAATATTGTATTTTAAAAGAAATTGAGAATTTGCTTGATTGAATGTATATACTAGTTTAATTATTTTATTGATTGATAATTTAAAATGGTGCTTTGAACATATCAGTTTCAATTTCTAATCTATTTTGAGACTTAGGGTTTTGTGTAAAAATGAACTTTGTTTGTTTTCATGAATATTTGGGGAGGTTCAAATAAGTTTATGGCCTGTCATAAAGAAATGATAAAAAAATATTATGTCCAAACATGAAAATATATTATTCATTCATGGATTTGTTATTTCAAAACTATAGTATTATGCATACATGGGTTTTGAAGGAAACAATCTGCATGGTTATGTCATGGAAATCTAGTATGTTGAACTTTGGTTGTGAAGCTAATGGAGGTTGTTTTCAGGATTTGCACATCTCAGTTTTGGATTTCAATGGTTTTTATTATAAAAAATGTTGAGTGGTTCAACATTTTAAAGCCATAATTTTATGCAAGTTTGAGGTTTTATAAAATGAGCTTTTGAAAAATCTGATAAATTTGAAAGTATTTTGGGTTTTATTCAAAGTCTTGGAAATGAATGAATAATAAAAGAAGTGATTAATAATTATCATAGAAATTTGAAATGGATTATTTATCAATTTTAAATTAATATTTTAGATGGATATAATGGTTTTTTGTGGTATTCTTTTTACGTTACATCTATGCAATGGTTTTAAAGTGATTAAAAATTTGAGGTTGAGAATGGTTTTCTCATGAAAATTTGAGTATATTATTTTGGTTAAGACTTAGATTGATAGGATGAAATATCATGCCATATACAACTTTTTAGGTTATTTCAAAACTAAAAATATATAGAATAATAAGAAATGATTATAGTTTCAAGAAAAACTATAATATTGACTTAGAAAAGATAAGTTATTATTCAAAGTTTATATTTTGATGACTCAGTCCTTTATGTTTTAGAAAGTTATACAGATTATAGTTGAGAACTACTTGTCATGAATATGACTTTTATAGAAATATTTCTTTCAATTATTTGAATTGGTTCAATTTATATTCTCAGGTAATAATCACACAATGAAAACATAACTCAAAAAAATATAGTAGAATATTATGAAAATAAGATTCTGAGGATATAATTTTAGTTTTTGAGTTTCATTTGGTATTTGATTATATTTTGATGCAATCAAAATAAATTTTTGTGATGATAGTTGATATAGTTAGAATAGTTTAATTTTGTTTCAGTCAATAAATAGTTTAATTTTTTTTGTCGATAATGAAATTTTTTAAGTGATCATGTGTTTGATATATGGAACTATAGTATGGTTTCATATTGGATATATAAATGTTGATTTTTTTAGTCATATAATAATCAATTCTTAAATATATTTCAAATTGTATAGGATGTCAGACTGTGATCAACCTAATTCAAGTAGAGATAATGATAGTAGAGGTTGAAAAGGAATCAAAATTTAGATAATGTGAATCAGGAAGCATTCAATAGATAATATCAAAAAGAGGGTTTCAGGGTTAGAAGAGTTAGTCCTAGGTATGTTAGTAGAGGAGCCAGGATGTCAATCCATTTTGATGCCAATAAACTTGAGTTCTGGAATGTATTGAACAATTTAACCTTTAATCTTATAAATCATAAGGGTAATAGAGGATTTCATGATTGAATATTTGGAGCTCGATCTCATTCTTATAGCAATTCTTCTCACTACTTGTAGAATAATCTAGATCACCTTCCTCTTCAATCACATACCTGAGAGAGAATCTAACATGTTAATGAACCACATCATATCCATGATCTAACTCAGCTAGACAATGAAATAACTCATACTAAAATTTTTATCAATTTGGGCTTGCCTTCTTATTATGATGATCTCACACCAACTCAAAGAGATCTTAATTTATGAATGCAAAAAATTAAGTTTGAAAGTGCTGCTTTTAAGATGCATAAAACTAATCTTGGATAATCCATTTCATGTTAGTCATCCAACCTCTTCCAAGAAATATCCAATCAATGAAGATGAATCAGACAGTCCTACTGAGATTAGAGTTGTGAAGAAGATTAAATTGGAGGTTGATGATAATACAAGTGAATCGAGGACTAAACTAGTTCGATTTTTAGCAGTTGAGATGGAATAAATGAGTGTGTGAATGAGTAGGAAAAACCAATGATTAAAGTTTTATCTGATTATGATGATTATTAAATGTTAGTAAAATAAATTTTCATTTTAAAGTTAAACTTTTAGTTGATAGAACTTAATTACTTTCAGATTTTGATACTTTGATTTTCAGATTTTAATATTTTGGTTATGATATTTTGAAAGTACAATAGACTTTAAATTTATGATATATATAATATGCTTAATTAATTTTAATAATATACACTATAGAATTAATATAGATAAGAATATCATTAATCTTTTATTTATCTAATTATTTATTAAAGTATATTATTGTTATTATTAATTGATTAAGGGTCCCCATCTATTAAAAATACTCGATCTATATTTAAATATTTGATCCCTTAATACTTTAGTCTTAATTAAATTTTAATTAATAACTATCAAGATTAATTGATTTAAAAAAAATAATTAATTAAAGTTAACTAATAACTAAGGGTTAGTTACAACTTCTTTCAACGAAGTTTGAAGAATAAAAGGAGATCAAAAATTTATTTGAAGAGGAGGAACAATACAGGGATTGAAGACTTATACATTGTGAAGTCAACTATTTATCTCTCTTCTATACTTTTTTGAGATAACATGAATTTTGCAGATAGATCAAATGGTAATTTATCTAATGATTGAGTAAATTGCTTAGAAAATGTATGTATATCTAGTTTTATATTATCATTTATAACATATTATTTAAAATTTGTAAAGTTTAACATCTTTTGATGATTGTTCTTTATAATTTTATGTGCAAAATTCAAGGATTCAACCCGAATAATAATGTAAAATTTTTTATTTGTAAAATTTCATTGATATATTTGATTGTAAAAATTGTCTCTAAAGATATTTTGTAAAAAAAAGATGTTAGTTTCTTAAATAAAATCGATCTATTTTACTAAGATGACTCTCTCTATTGAGACTCACATGTTTTAGCTACCTTGTATTATATTTTGATTTTAAATTTAACTTAATTTAATCTATTTTTATTTAATTTTTAATTAATCTAATTTATTTTTTATTTTAATTTATTTTACTTTTAATTTTCTTTAGCTTATTATTTATTTTTATTCTACTTTTTAGTTAAGTTTATGAGATTAGTTTTCTTCTTTATAGTTTAGTTTGTTAGACTTACTTAGATTTTAGATTAGTTAAGTTTAATTTAGTTTGTTAATATTTAATTAATTTTAAATTATTTGTTTTAATCTAGTTTAGTTTAGATTTAATACTTTACTTTTCTTAATTAATTTGATTTTTTTTGGTTTACTGCTTGCTGTTTGTTTGTGTTTTTTTGTGTGTTGAGTTCTATTTGGTGCTTACTTTATAGAAGATCTATTCACCTTTAATTTATCTCAATTTTATTTTATTTTATATCTATAATTTATTATCTTGATGTTATTTGGAAGTTATTACAAGAGAAGCAAGATATTAATTTGAAATATATTATATTATTGAATCATATATATATATATATATATATATATATATATATATATATATAAAGAGATTGTCTTGTTCATAATTTATTCTATTAGGTAGGATAGATTACACATTCATATCTAAACTAATTTAATATTTGATAAATAAAATTTTAAAATTATAATAGAAAATATTATATTTAATAACTTATTTATTATTTTCTAGGACATAAAAAATCTTCGCATCTTTAGGATTGTAATTAAACCTTTCAAAATTTACTTTTAGGCTTGTATGATTCTAACTTAACCTTCATAATAGATGAAAGAGTTAATTAGTTGATGGTACAATTTTCATCATTAACAAATTTAGTGACTCCGTTGGGGATAATTTTTTAGAAATCTTATTTTTTTGAAGCTATATTTTCTTGTTGCTCATAGTACTTGGAGGACATCCTCCTATTATCCAATCTAAAATTGCTATTGATGATGATCAAGTTGATATTACTTTTAATTTAACTCATTATGAATGATATAATTATACTCATAAGTTTTAACATGTCATTCAAGTCATAAATAAAGAAGAAATTGTAGAGTTTGAGATAGATTGGTATGCTAATCTTACTCATGAGACTCAATAAGACATTTTAAATATACATAGAAAAATTTAAAAAGATAAAACTAGAATTTTAGCTACCAATCTTAGACCTAGAACTCATTTTTTTTTTTTTTTTTGATTCTCATTCATTTGATAATTTGGTTATGTCCTATAAACCTATTGATATAAATATATAATTAAATCAAGTTGATCAGGTTCAAGATAATCAATCAGTTCAATATAAAAGATTGCTAAAACTTTTAATAAGATATCAAGTAGAAGAAAGGATATAAGAGCTGATTCGTAGACTATAAGGTAATAGAGATCAAAATGATCTCACTGAAAATAAAGTTGATTTTAAAGCTAAAGTAGAACAATTGATAACTATAAATCCATGAATTTTTATAAATTCACTTAATATTATAAATCATCTTGATAAGTTACCTTTTTTTAAAGAATTAAATATACCAAAATTTTCTAGAGCTTTTAGAGAATCTTGGAATGATCATTTAGAAGTGTTTAGATTAGTTTGTGCTACTCTTAGTATAACAAATGAAAATATTTAATTAAGATATTTTTCTTAAACAGTTGAAGGGAAATGTTACCACGCATTTATTAGTTTACCTGCTATAGTTATCAGTAGATAAAAAATATTGAATAATGGTTAGAGTTATTCTTTGAGAAAGCTAAATAAGACTTCAACCTAGTCAATGATCTTGTAAACTTTTTTCTTGATTCAGGGGATACTATCTACCATTTTATCACTAAATTTATCAAGTTGTATCAAAATATTCTTCATAATCTTAGACATTCTAAAAAATTAACTATATTTTATTTTTGTAGTGCTTTACCTTTAAAGTATAAAATAGTTTTCGAAGATAAAGATATTACAAAATATGATGAAACTCTAATATTTTTAATTAAATATGAAATAAAACTTAAACATATTAAGTTTAAAGATAGGTCTTAAACAGGTATAAATTTAAATAATATATAAATTTTAAAAGTCATTCAAAGTCTAAGAAATGCACTGGTCGCTATTAAAAAAAATTGTATGATAAACTTTATTCATCTAATAGAAAAAGATGAAAAATTAAAAATTTATTATTATTGTAATGTGTGTGAACTAGATAATGATCTAGATTCATGTATTGCTATTCAAAAATTCAAAATTTTTTAAGGGAAAGATATTATATCTGAAGATCTAACAGACAACATAAACATGTGTGCTGTTGATGATCTATTTGAAAATGAATGTGCTTATATTGTTAAAACTAAAAATAAAGATTATAACTCTTCTTAAAATAACAAAACAATAAATAATGATTCTTATTCTACTGATAAAGGTAAAATGATTCAGAATAATTATTCAAGTAGTTTAGATGATACTTCTCAATTTTTTTTTTTTATCAACTGGTTATAATAATAGTCAATATCAATATTATAAGTCTAAGAGTTTTTGATAATTTGATGCTAAAGCTTATAATATAATTGATGATTTATCTACAATTAAAGCTAGATTTTTATTATTACAAATAACTAGTCTTTCAAGATAACTTGATAAAATTAATGAAGCTATTAAAAATTCTAAGATTGATATAGGTTTATAAAAAATAGATATTAATGAACAATCAATTATTTTTTCTCAGAGTTATGATTCTCCTATAGACTATATACCTCATTTTTATGTTTTGATCAAAATTAGTAAAAAGGTAATCTATAATTGTATCATAAATATGAATGCTTTAAAGAATATAATGCCTAAATTTATTGTAGATCAGTTAGGTATATCT
This sequence comes from Torreya grandis, assembly GCA_037957365.1. Classification (NCBI taxonomy): domain Eukaryota; kingdom Viridiplantae; phylum Streptophyta; class Pinopsida; order Cupressales; family Taxaceae; genus Torreya; species Torreya grandis. Next base: position 3,220,191 of record JARHVA010001279.1, on the reverse strand, counting down.
TATGAAATTGATAATAAGAAACTTACTGAATTTGATTTTAAACAAACTAAAAGTTGTGATAAGTTTTGAGATATAGTCATTAAGATTTTTCAAGATGAAATAATTAAATGCATGACTGATATCTAAGTTTTAGACATTTTTAGTAATTATGCTATGTTATTAGGAAAGGACTGGTTAAAAGTAATATGTACTTTTGTCGTAAAATATGTCACATAGATTACCATTAGTAATAAAATTATTTTTATAAAAAGAGAAGATTGGTCTAGTACACCTATAAAATCATCTATTTATTCCACTATTATTTATATTGAGATAGGAATTAAAACTTATGAGTTGCTAAATTTAAATGAACCAAAAAATCAACATGAATAATTATTTGAGAAATATATTTTATGATCATTTTATTTTCATGGAGCTTGTTCTCAATAAGATAATGGCATTGAAATTTGCTTAATTTTTTTTATTTGTAAATTATTCTGTTATGCTTATAAATTATCATTTGAAATCACTAATAATACAGTAGAATTTGAAGCATTTTGTTTAGTTTCAGAAAAAAACTATTAAACTTAATATTAAACATTTATAAATCTTTGAAGATTTTGAATTAATTATCAAATAAACTTAAAAAAATTATAAAAGTAATCAAACTCATCTACATCATTATAATCAAAATATTTGAGCTTTACATGAACATTTAGAAGATTTAAATATCACTCACATCCTTAAAAAATATAATATTAAAGTTGATAAGCTCGTTGTTTTTGATCTAATGCAACTTAAAGTGAGAGTGAACCAATTATGAAATTCTTTTATTTTAAAAAATTTTGACCTAAAATTTTAGATTTGAATGATAGTTGGCCTATTTTTAGTTGTGATGAACACATATTCTTTTATTAAAGATAATTACTTTAATCATGATGATTATGTACTAAATTGTAAATTTTTATTTATTAAATACTAATAAAGTATCTACTAATTTAATAAGTTTGGAATCTATATTTACACCTAATGACCAGTCTAAATTTTTTAGAATGAAAGAGATTTCTAAAAAAATTATAGGTAAAACTATTCCTATCAACTTAGGCACAAAAGAGGATCCTTATATATATATATATATATATATATATATATATATATATATATATATATATAAGGATTCAAGTTATTGTAAGTGAAAATATTAAATTCATTAAGTTATTTAAAAAATTTACTGATGTATTTACTTAGTCATACAAAATTTTTAAAGGTTATGATATTGATATTATTAAATATGATATATCTATAAATTCTGGTATTAAATCTGTGAGATAAAAAATATAAAAAATTAATCATTTGTTAGAAGACATCATCAATAAAGAGATAGATAAAATGATTGATGATGTCATTTTTCTTATAAAATATTCTGAATGGATAGTTAATTAAGAATAAATAATGATATTAGATTGTGTGTTGATTTTAGAGACTTGAATAAAACTAATGTTAAAGATAATTTTTCTCTACCAAATATAGATAAGATTTTACAATAAGTTGTAAGGTCAAAAATGATATCATTATTTAATAGATTTTTTAGTTATAATTAGATTTTTATAAATCTTGAACATAGACATAAAACTACTTTTATTATTCATAAAGGGACTTTTATTTATAATAGAATGTCATTTAAATTAATGAATATAAGATCTACTTTATAAAGAACTATGCATGTTGATTTTGATGACTTGATTGACATTGTTATTTAGGTGTATTTTGAAGATCTCACTATTTATTCAAAAAGATGAAAAAAATATTTAGATCATCTTTATGAAGTTTTTACAAGATGTAAGAAGTATGATATTTATTTAAATCTAAAGAAATCAATTTTTTGCATTATCGAAGGTAAATTATTAAGACATTATTTCTATGCATGATATTTCTATAGATCTTAAACACATTAAAGTTATTAAAGAGTTACCTCCTCTTAAAGATCAATCTAGTTTAAGGTCTTTCTTTAGTAAAAGTAATTGTGTTAAAAAATTTATATCAAATTTTAATAATAAGTCTAATTATTAATAATTATTGTTTAAAAAAGATAAAATTTATACTTAAAATGAAAGTGTTGAATTAACATTCAATAATAATAAAGATGTCATTGCAAGTGCTCTAGTTTTTGCTAAATGAGATTTAAAAAAATTATTCATTATTTATGTTAATATTAATAAAAAATTAATTGGAGGTGTTATCACTCAAGTGTTTGAAAATAATGATGAAAAATCAATTGATTATATGACTCAAGTTTTAAAAGATGCTGAGACTAGGTACCCTCTTATTGAAAAATTTATTTTCTCATTAATTTTTTTGATTGAATTTCATTATTTATTGATGGAAGACAATTTTTTTATATAATCTAATGTACCTATTTTATCTTATGTTTTGAAACAACCAATCATTCAAGAAAGGCTTGCTAAGTGGATATTATAAATTTAAGAATTTGATCTTAAATTCAAAACTTAAAAAAAATTTAAAAGTAATGACTTAACAAAATATTTAGCTAAAAATGATTCTTCAAATATTAAATTTTTGATTTTATTAGTTGATAATTTGAATGCAAAGGCTCATTTAAAGACCATTTTTTTTTTAAATTTTAAATTTGATCTTGAATGAATGAATGGGATTGTATATTAGTTGAAGATGACTGATATCATGACTTAGTCTTTTATTTTTAAAATCAAGTTTATTCTAATAATTTTGATAAGAAACAAAGACATTCTTTGAATTTAAAAGCATTAAATTTTTGTGTACTATTTTTTTATATATTTTATCAAAATAGAGATGAAGTTTTATTAAGATGCCTTACACATGATCAAATTCAAAAATTTCTTAGAGGTTGTCATAAATTTTTTTGTAGGGGATATTATGCAAAAAAATTACTGCTTATAAGATCTTAAGAGGAGGTTATTTTTGGCCTACTCTATTTCAAAATACTTATAAGTTAGTCTATTCGTGTATGTCATATCAATTATTTGTGGTAGAGATAAGTTACCTGTAATGTCATTAAATCTTGTTATCCCTAACAATTATGAAAGAAATCGGGCATTGACTTTATTTTGGATATACAACCTCCTTCATCTATTGATCATAAGTTTATATTGACAACAACAAATTATTTCACTAAGTGGCCTGATACCAAGGTATTGAAAAGTTATGTAATAGGTAAAATAATTTCATTTAAAAAAAAATAGATTTTTGATAGATTTAAGGTTTTTTATAAAATCATTTCTGATAATGGATCTCAATTTATTTTAAATAAATTTTTAGAATTTTTGGAAAAGTACTATATTATATCTAGTCATTCATCTAAATATTACTTTCAGGGTGATGGTCAATCTGAGTCAATGAATAAAAATTAAATTTTAATCATGAAAAAATTAGTTTTTAAAAATAAAAAGAATTGACATCTTAAAGTTTTTGAAGCTTTATGGATTGATATAACTATTATCAAAGTAACAATCGATTATTCACCTTCCATATTAGCATATGAATTTGAGGTCACTTTAATAATAAAACTTTAATTTTTATTAGCTAGAACCACTTTACAGTATATTATTGAAGATATAAATTTGATTGAACAAAGATTGTATGATCTAATAAATTTTGATGAATCTAAAGCAATAACATTATAGAAATTAGAAAATGTTAAACAAAAATTGAAAAAAAATTTTGATAAAAAAATTTTTAATAAATTTTTTGAAGTTAGTGATGTAATTTTATATTAGGACAAAGTTCATGAAGATCCCAATAAAAATTATAAATTTAATTCATTATGGCTTAGTCCTTATCGAATTATAACTATACTTAGAAATAATACTTTTTATTTGAAAGATTGATAGAAATTGGTTATGTTATTCAGTTAAAGACCATTATTTAAAATTGTTTCATGATTAATTTTCTTTTAGATTTGATTGTTTCTTTTTATTTTTTTTTAATTTTGGCTTCTTTCTTTCTATTTTTCTACTATTTCTTATTTTGTTTGTTGTTTGATTTTTATTATTGTTTGATTTTTACTTTTGAAAATATCAATAAGTGTTTCAAATGGATGAAGTTTTATATTATGAAAGAAGAATGCAAATATACTACAATTTTAGTGTAAGTATCAATTATTTTTAGATATTACTCTTTATAAATTAATTTTTTTATACATGAATAATATACGTTGAGTTGTGACTGTTATTGAAGTAATACTTAATTTTCAGATATTGTATTTAAGGTATTTGTATTAGTTTATGCATTCATCTCAATTTTTTTGTTATATCATTACCTAATTTTGTGCCATGCTAGTCAAACATCTCAGTCGTTATTGAAATTTATTATAAAGAGGTTCATGTGTCTTATTTGAAAAATAATTTACCTGAATCACACTCTCAATATTATATTTCTATAATAAGTAATTTGATTGCTACTCAATTTTATTATTTTAAAATTGACTAGCAAGGTCGCTAGTGTTATGTCTATTTTTCACACACTCAATTCTTTGAAACTAATGTTCCTATCTGCCATAAAGATGATTCAATCATAAAGTTTAAAACTATGTTGTGGACCTAGTTAATTAATATTATGTTGAAATAAATATTTTTAATTAAATAAGTTGATGATGATTGGTTTATGAATTTATATCTATATTAAAGTGGTTTTGAAGAGCATAAATGGATGAATGAATAAAAATTTGTATATATATATATATTTATCATTTTAAAAGTATTTATGATCAATCATAATATTCAGATGATAGTTTGAAAGTTTTTTGATGACTAATTTGGTATTTTCAATTTGAAATGACAATATGCAACATAATTTGACCCACATGGAAATATATATTGACTGGTTATAATGGTTTTCTTGTTTATTCATTTTTAATTGCAAGTTTATGAGTGGATTTGTCATGATTGTTATAGTTTGAGAAGTAATACATCTTATGATTTATTAAATCAAATAAATTATTTGATTTATCATAAAATTTATTTGAAAATTTGACTATGAGTTTTATATGGAGTTATTAGTATGATTGATGGATCGATTTCATGCAGAGTTCAGTTACAAATATAGTTGATATTTTTGAATGGTGACATGATTTTAAATTGATTTAGTATTTGAATCTTAAATTATTTATTGAATATTGATAGTTATTCTAAGTGACCTTAAATTATAAACTTATATACTATCCTATGTTGAATATCCATCAAAGGTAATGGACCTAATTCGAAGGACTCTAAGTGGTCATGAGGAATTTATTTATTTCAAAAGGTTAATATGGATTAAGCTTAAGTATTTCGAGGCATGAGGGTTTATGGGATAAGTGATTTGTTTTGAAATTTTAATTAGATTAACCTATACTATGTTCATTTTAGAGACACATAAAGTTATGTGGTTCAAGTACCAAGTTGACAAGTTCATGCTAGTAGTCTATTTGGCAGATTTTATGGCATGTTAGCTAGTAGAATGAGTTAATGAGAAGTGTGGTAGATGATTTGAGATCAAATGGCGGTATAAGGAATTAAATGAGATGGGTACATCCCTTAAATATCATAAATTGGTAAGTGTTTTAGTAAGCATATCAGTTATCACTAAATTTGATAGTGTCAATAAATAGGTTAGTGGAATGCTAAGTGCTAGTATCAATTTGATGAGCCGATGACAAACATGTATGTAGGCATAGGTAGTTAATTCATAGGACTTGGTTATAAATACCATTATTTTTATTATTTTGGTCATTCTATGAAGCTTTCTTGTGAAAACAACATTATCGGATTGGAGTTTGAAGTTGTAAATAGAATTTTTGAGTATAAAGTTAAAGAAAAGAACATGTAATTATGCCAATAACAAAGTGAATAAGTTTCTAAAAAGTTTATTTGTTATTTTGAGCCATTTTTTAGTTTCATAGAGATAAACATAGTTTTTGGTTAGCATGTTTTGATAAGTTTTAAATGTTTATTTAAAATCTAAATGTATATTTTTGAAATTTTGAATGAACTTATAGTTTTAGTAGTTGTTATATAATTTTTGTTGCATGGATGTTAATGATAACGTGGCTTTAGTTATTGATATAAGTTTGTTTATCATGGTGGTTTATGAATAAAAACATGTTGGGTTTGTGAATTTAGTTTGAAATATGGTATTTTGAAAGGAAATAAGGATTTGCTTGCTTGAATGTATATATTAATTCAATTATTCTATTGATTGATAGTTTAAAATGGTGATTCAAAAATATCAGTTTTAGTTTTGAATCTATTTTAAGACTTAGGGTTTTGTGTAAAAATGAACTTTGTTTGTTTATTTTCATGAATATTTGGAGAGGTTTAAATAAGTTTATGGTCTGTCATAAAGAAATGATAAAAAAATATTATGTTCAAATATACAAATATATTATTTAGTTGTGGCTTGTTATTTCAAAACTACAATATCATGCATACATGGGTTTTGAAGGAAAAGTTATGCATGGTTATGTCATAGAAATCTAGTATGTTGAACTTTGATTATGAAGATAATGGATGTTATTGTTTGGATTTCCACATTTTGATTTTGAGTTTCAATGGTTTTTTTTATAAGAAATGTTGGGTGTTTTAACATTTTGAAGCTATAGTTTCATGTAAGTTTGAGGTTTTATACAATGAACTTTTGAGAAATCTAATAAATTCAAAAGTATTCTGGGTTTTGTTCAAAGTCTTGGAAATGAACAAACATTAAAAAAAATGATTGATAGTTATCATAAAAAATTGAAATGGGTAATTTCTTAGTTTTGAATTATTGTTTTAGATGAATATAATGGTTTGTCATGGTATTTTAGTTATGTTACATATATGCAATGATTTCAAAGTGATTAAAAATTTGAGGTTAAGAATGGTTTTCTCATAAAAATCTAAGTATATTATTTTGGTTAAGACTTTGACTGACAGATGAAATATCATGTCATCTAAATTTTTTTGGGTTATTTCAAAACTATGAATATATAAAATAATAAGAGATGTTTATAGTTTAAAAAAAATTATAATATTGACTTGGAAAAGATAATTTATTATTTAAAGTTGATATTTTGATGACTCAATATCTTATTTTTTGAGAAAGTTATATAAATTACAGTTGAGAAATACTTGTCATGAATAAGACTTTTGTGAAAATATTTATTTTAATTATTTGAATTGGTTCAGTTTATATTTTATATAATATTCATAAAATAAAAATAGAATTCAAAAAAATATAGCAGGATATTGTGAAAATAAGATTACGAGGATATAATTTTAGTTTTTGAGTTTTAGTTGGTTTTTGATGATATTTTTATGCAATTAAAATAAATGATAGTTGACATAATTGGAATAGTTTAGTTTTGTTTCACTCAATAAACAGTTTAGATATTTTTATTGATAATGAGAATTTTATAAGTGACTATGTGTTTAATATACAGAAATATAGTTTGGTTTCATATATATATATGTTGATTTTATTTTAGTCAATTAATAATTAGTTCTTGAATATATTTCAAATTTTATAAGATATCAGGTGGGATTAACCTGGTTCAAGTAGAGATAATGATAGTAAATGTTGGAGAAAGAATCATAATTCAGACAATATAAATCAAGGAACACCCAATAGACAATTTCAAAAAGGAGGTTTCAGGGCTAGGATATTTGGCCCTAGATATGCTAGTAGGGGATCTAGGATGTCAATACATTTTAATGTCACTGACCTTGAATTCTAGAATGTATTGAATAATTTACCCTTTAATCCTATGAACCATAAGAGTAAAAAAAGATTTTGTGGCCAAAGATTTGGAGCCTGATCTCATTTTTAGAGTAGTTCTTCTCACCACTTGTAGAATAATGTAGATCACCTTCCTATTTAGTTATCTACCCCAAAGAGAATCCAACATGTTAATGAACCACATCATGTCCATGAGCTAACATAGTTAGACGATGATATATCCTATGCTATTTTTTTTTCAATATGGCCTTCCCTTCTTGTTTTAATGATCTCACACCAACTCAAAGAGACACTATTTTAGGATGCAAAAAATTAAGTTTGAAAGACGCACTTTTAAGATGTAAAAAACTAAGATTGGAGAAGCCACTTCATGTTATTCATCCAACTTCTTTCAAGAAATCTCTAATCAGTGAGGATGAATCAAACACTCCTCTTAAGATCAAAGTTGTAAAGAAGATTAAATTGAAGGTTGCTGATAATACAAGTAAGTTGGTGACTAAGTTGGTTTGGTTGCTAATAATTAATATGAAATAAAATGAGTGTGTGAATGAGCAGCCAATGATTGAAGTTTTATCTAAATTTGATGACTATTAGATGTCGACAAGAAAAATTTTTATTTCAAAACTGAACTTTTAGTTGGTAAAACTTAATTACTTTCAATTTTTGATATTTTGGTTATTAAAATTTGAAAGTACAACATACTTTTAATTTTTGATATATATAATATGCTTAAGTATTTTTGATAATATGCATTATAGAATTAATATGGATAAGAATATCATTAATCTTTGGTTTATATATATATATATATATATATATATATATATATATATATATATATATATATATATATATATATATATATATATATAATTGATTAAGGGTTCCCACCTATTAAGAAATACTTGGTCTATATTCAAATATTTGATCCCTTAAGATTTTAGTCTTAATTAAATCTTAACTAATAACTGTCAAGATTAATTATTTTATAAAAAATAATTAGTTAAAGTTAACTAATAACTAAGGGTTAGTTACAACTTCTTTCAACCAAGTTTGAGAATAAAAAGATATCAAGGATTCATTTGAAGGGAAATAACAACACAGGTATTGAAGGCTTACACATTATGAAGTCAATCATTTATCTCTCTCTTCTATACAATTTTTTTGAGATAACATGAATTTTACAGATAAATCAAATGGTACTTTCTTTGATGGTTGAGTAAATTATTTAAGCAACATAGGTATATCCAATTTTATATTATCATTTATAGTAGATTATTTAAATTTTATCAAGTTTAACATCTTTTGATGATTTCTCTTTGCAATCCTATATGTATAATCTAAGTATTCAACCCAAATAATGATGAAAAATTTACTTTTTGTGATATTTTATTGATCTATTTGATTGTAAAAATTGTCTCTCAAGATATTTTGTAAAACAAAGATGTTAGTTTTTCAACTAAAATTAATCTATTTTGCTAAGATGACTCTCTTTTTTGAGACTCACATGTTTTGTCTACCTTGTATTATATTTTAATTTCAAATTTTACTTAGTTTAATCTATTTTAGTTTAATTTTTAATTAATCTAATTTCTTCTCTATATTAATGTATTTTAATTTACTTTAGCTTACTATTTATTTTTGTTCTGCTTTTTAGTTAAGTTTCTGAGATTAGTTTTCTTCTTTATAATTTAGTTTGTTAGACTTAGTTAGATTTTAGATTAGTTAAGTTTAATTAAGTTTAGTTTGTTAATAATTAATCAATTTTAGATTATATGTTTTGTTCTATTTTAGTTTAGATTTAATAATTTACTTTTCTTAATTAGTTTTATTTCTTTTAATTTACTTATTGTTTATTTGTGTTTTTTGTGTGTTGAGTTCTATTTGGTGTTTACTTTATAAAATATCTATTCACCTTTGATTTATCTCAATTCTATTTTAATTTGTATCTCTAGTTTATTATCATGGTGTCATTTGGAAGTTATTACAGTAGAAGCAAGATATTACTTTGAAATATATTATATTATTGAATCAGATTTCTTTCCTTCAAAAGATTGTCTTTTCATTGGTCTTCTCTATCAGATATGCTAGATTACAAATTCAAATATGAATTAATTCATTATTTGATAAGTGGATTTCTAAAATTATAATATAATATATTACATTTAATAACTTATTTATTATTTCTTAGAATATATAAAAAACCCTTGCATCTTTAAGATTGTAATTAAAGCTTTAAATCCTTACTATTAGACTGATACGATGCCAACTTAACCTTCACAATAGGTGAAAGGGTTGATTAGTTAACGGTATAATTTTCATCATCAACAAACCTTTCTCAAGGGTGTAAGCTCAATTTGATAACAGTAGTCACGTGACTTTACTTATATTGACTATCATTTATTAATGGGGCACATATTTACACATTCATCTTGGTTTTACACTCTTTTTTCTACTTTGTCTATTTTCATGTATTGTGTTTAAGCTTTAGTTGTGATTTTTGTAAATATTAAAAGGATCCCTAGTTCTATTTATTTCATCTCTACTATTTTTATGTGCTTATGACAATATCAATAAACATGGATTATAGTGGTTTCCAAAAACATATGATGTTGTTAGTAGTGTCCTGGCATAATTTTTAAGTATCTTACAAGTACAAAACCCTTTATGTTGGCTTATTTTATATTTAGGTCTTCTTAGGTCAGCTTGTGCATGCCAATAGTTCACTAATTCAAGCATGTGAGCATTATTTATATAAATACCCTAAGAGTAGACCTCTTCATTTCATTGAAAATTAATTAATTTTGATTCGATGGACTAGGGAAGTCATGTGGAGGTTAATGAAGACCTAATTGATAACTCTCAAGACCCTTATGAAGGTGAGTGTATTTTATCAGTGGATTTAGATATGATCAATAGGTGGAAATCAGAGTGGGATAGACACAAATGGTTAATGAATCAGTAGGAAGATTCCCTAGAAAGAAAATAGTGGAGTAATTTATTTCATTAATAGAACATAAGTTTCATGCATCTCAAGGGTCAAGCTTACTAGATAGAGACCCAAGGTTTTTGGAAATTAGATCGAGGGAAGTGTCTAATAATCTAAAAATATTAGGATATGGGTGAGACCATTGAGGAAGGTTTTATATGGGCATCTAGAAAGAAAACATCTACTAGGTCCTTATAATGTTGATATAACAATAAAGGTATTGATTGGTGTAGTGGGGAAGAAGAGGAAAATGTGTGTAAATATCAGAGATGGGTGATAAAATTTAATTTTAGGTGAATACATCTTGTTGTGTCAAATTTTAGATATGAAAGAAAAAAAATTAATTGGGAGGTTTTATGACATATTTTGCTTAGAACAAATAGTGGGGATTTGGATATAAGAACTCTGGGATCTCTTCTTAGGATATGTACATGTTTTTCACTCATTTGCATGAGTTTGTTTAACCTTTACATTTTGGGTCAGCAAAGGATATAGTGAGGAATTTTTAAAAAATAGGGTATTGGGGATCTTCATCCTTATCCCTAAAGAGATGTTATTCATGTTTTTAATCAATAATGGAGTCCAACTATGTATAGGCTCTATGGTTTAAATTTATAGGTTTACCCATAGAGTGGTGGTCACCTATAATTATACAATAACTTTAAAATTCTTTTGGTTGATTTTTGGATTAGGATTAGGGAGTTCTAAATAGAAATTATCACTCTATGGCCAAGATTGTATTGGACATAGACCTACAAGAGAGACTCTCTGAGGTTATTAAGATTTCCATAGGCAACTAGAAATATGTTCAAATTATTGACTATTAAAAGGTTCCCTTTCATTGTGTACGATGTCATGCTTATGGTTATTTAATGTATGCATGTCTTATGAAATTCACAAATTTTTTATGGATACCTAAGGTCGTGGAAGCTTAATTTTAAAGAGAGACAAATAAGTCTCCTATAGTTATGATACTAGGGTGTAAGTGCAATGTAGGTGAGGAGGCTAAACATCATGGGAAAGAAAAGGTGAATTTAAAGCTTGGGCATGACCATATGATAAAGAAGAAGCATATTTCACCATTAGAAAGCTTTCTAATGAGGAAATCAAAGAGCTGAGGGATGAAAAGGTTGAGGTTTGAAGTAAGATATGCTTGAAAGATAAGAGGGTCAAATATAAGATATGAAATACGTGGGCCTACCTTTATTAGATCTTATTTCTATAGGTAATACAAATAACACTATGTCCCATCCCATCTCTTCCAATTTCTTAAGTCCTCTAAAAATTCTTATTAATCACCATAATGAACCTTCTTAACCGAGAAAGTTATTGGTGACCACATCCTCACTTTCTCCTTTCAATTTCCATAGTACATTAAATTTACCTCTTAACCAATGGATTCTCTTGGGGGATATATCATGTGTTCTATATAATTAAATGGGTAAAGGTGAAGGGTCACTTGAGAGGTTCAACAACAAAGATAGTTAAAACATGGTCTAAATCCTTGGGGTAAACTTTATGTACACTAATAGATCTATTATTCTTCTAGTCAAAAAATCATATGCAAGATAGGTCCTCCAATCTATCTTCCTCCTTCATAGAGGATGGGAGCACATTCTAGGCCATAATAGATACAATATTAGATCCAAAAAGTTGGAAACTATTTATGAAGAGACAACATATTTGGGGCATCTTAATTTTGTTATAAAGAGAAACAAATAAAACTATACCCTAGGGAGAAAGTCCTATTTTTATCAAGCCAAAGATAAATCATTAAGGGAGATACAAAGTGGGAAACAAAAAACTATTTTTGGGGCACTTAGAGAAAATTAAACCCTTGGGATGGTTTCCCAATGCTAATTATCTCTCTTAGTACTCATGGAATAAGTAGTGACTCTAAAAATTCTATAATACAACGGTTAGTATTGCTTCATAATATAGATAAAATCATGCCATAAGAGACTATGGGAGAGGGCAAGAAAGTAAAGGGACTATTACAAAATCTTATGAAGGATTGGTATTTATATCATTATATTCTAATTGATTCTCTAGGGGTTAATTTTGGGGTGGAATAAAAGGTATTTTAGGGTTCTTAATTTTGCTTTCCTTGATTTTATTTTAATAACTTAAATTCATTCTATGGAGAAGTCAATTTATTTTTTAATGGTCAATATTTATGGGTCAAATAAGAAAAAAAATTATTTTTGGGATTTTATGATAGACATGGATTTCATAAAGGAAGAGAGGATTATTTTGGGAGGAGATCTAAATTTTACTTTGAACAGATATGAGGTTTAGGGCACAACAATGATAACTAATACTCAAGCTAATTATTTTATACATAATTTAGAGGAGGTAAGGTTTGTGGAAGTTGAGTTTGTAAAAAATATTCCTACTTGGAGGAATAATAAGACTAGAGATTAATTTATAGAAAAGAGGCTTGATAGGTTTTTAGTCTTAGAGGGTATCATGGCTAAATAATTAGGACCTTGGGTTGAAATAAGAAGAGATTTAGATCACTTTCCCATTTACTGCAACTTGGCATTAAGGTAATTAAAATTTCCATGTCCTTTTAAGTTAAATCTCTCTTGGTGGGAGGATGAAAAATTTTAGTCCTTTTTCAAATATGAATGGAAAGGGTTTGATATAAATTTGGGGAGTTCAACACGTTTCCAATTGGATAAAAAAATTAAGGTGAAGTCTATTTGTCTTAACTTTGGAATTTACTAGATCAAGACAACAAGAACATTTCCTTTCATAAACTAAGAGAGAGATTACTTTTATGATGATTTGGTTGATGGTGTTTTTAAAGAGGAGGTTAAAGCAAAGATTATATAATTAGAGAAAAATAAAGGTAAAACTCTATGAGCAAGAGATGTAGAATTAAGAATGAAAAGAAGGCCAATTTAGTTGGAAGTTAGTGATGAAGGTTCAAAATTTTGCCATAATTATGACAACCATAAGAAAAAGATAAATACTATCTGGAAGATGCCTAAATAGGATGGAGCTAAAGCAAGGTACTTGAATCAACTAGCTGATTTTGAGGTAAATCATTTGAAACATTTGTTTAAAGAGTTAGAAATGACAAATTTAATAGAAATATTGAAACTTACTTCTTTTCTCCATAGTTTTTATAATGAATAAAATAATGAGATGTTTTTGGAGGAGATAACTAAGGAAGAACTTGAATTATTTTTCTTGTCATTTCAAAAGAGCAAAAGTTTAGGGTCTAGATGGGTGGAATGTGGATTTATTTTTAGGCTTTTATTAGTTAGTTGAGGAGGACTTGTTTAAGGTGATTGAGGAGACTAAATTTACATGGATAATTCCCATAGACATCAATTATACTTTTATTTCCCTAATAAATAAAAAGGATAACCTTGAATCTTTTGATAATTTTAGGCCAATATCATTATTCAGTCATTTGTATAAAATCATAGCTAATATTTTAATAAAAAAATAAAAGATTATTTTATAGATTCCATTTCTTGTCAATAATTTGGTTTTCTCAATGGGAGATAAATTCATGATGTAGTAGGAGTGGATTAAGAAGGTTTGCATTAAGTTAAACTAAAAAAACTACCTACTGTTGTGGTTAAATTGGACTTGTCTAAATATTATGATAGATTTCGTTGGTTGTATCTTAGACTCATGATTTTTCATATTGGGTTTAACTCACAAGATATTAATTTGATTATGGGTTGTATTATTACAATTTATTTTCCCATTATTATCAATGGATTATCCTCTAAATTATTCAAGCTTGGGAGAGGGATTAGATAGGTAAATCCATTATCTAAAATTATTTCCATTCTGGTAGTTGAGGAGATGAGTAGGGATACTAAGGATGATAAGAGGACTGGTGATTTGAAATGGATTAGAGTGGTAAGCTCATTATTTCTTAGTCATATTTTATTTGTTAATGTTGTATTGATTTTATGTGATGGTTCTATCAGGGATGTAACTAGAATCAATATATTTTAGAGGCATACAATATTGCTACAGGTATGGAGGTTAATATGTATATGTATACCATGTCTTGTAATGTAGTATTTAAAGAAGAGGATTTTTTTTTTAGATTGTTCCTTTTACCAAAAAAAAGATTTAGGCAATGATAAAATCTTTGGGATTTGTGTTGAATCCAAATGCTTATGAGAAAAATGATTGTGATTGGTTGGCGGAGAAAATAGACAAGTGAATAAACTTATGGTAAAATAAATAGTTATATTTAAGGGGAAGATTGACTCTTGTTAAGTTAGTCTTATAAGAAATTCATATGTATCAACATAACTTAACACATATTCCTATAGGGGTTTTGGAGAATATCAAGAAGAGTGTTTTAATTTTTTATGGATAGGTAAAAAAGACAAAGAAGGCATTACACTATCGAAATGGAAACTTATTTAAAATACAAAGGAAGAAGGGGGTTGGAGTTTCAAAAATCTATATTTTTTTAAAAATCCTTGGCAGCTAAGAGTTTATGGGACTAATTTATAAAGATATCTTTTGGAATAAGATTATTTAAAAAAAATAAATTGAGCCTCTTATGTTAGTAGAGTGGTTTTAGATACTATCTAAAAGTATCAATAATTCCTATATTAATTGGAAGGATTTGGTCAAGGCATTTCTTCTTATATGCGATTGGTTGGTGGAAAATTGGTAATGGAGGTAATGTAAGAATTTGATATGCATATAAGCTACCTAATAATATTATTTTATAGTTACATGATTTAGGTTTTGAGCTTATGTGTCAATTTATTGACCTAACACTATCTCCATTTTTCATCAACATTGGTTGAGGGCAAAATGCTTGGGTTTAAAAAGAAGAGATAGTGACTTATTGAATGAATATGTGAGAAATGGGATTATAAGTCATGTGAAGATTAGAGAGGTTGTGGGGAATGAACTCATGTGGACTAAAAAATATATCTAATAGGGAGTACATAATGAAACTTGGATATAAAGCTATGTTTACTTAAGAATATATACCTTAACGAGAATTTTTGTACAAACCTAGAATTTACTGACTAATAGTAGAGGTTTGTAAATCCAATACGAGAATTTATTTTCCACTCTATCAATAACATACTACCACAAATATGAAGGGAAAATATTTAAAAAAATTAATACCTATTTTATAAAAAAATAGGGAAATAAAGGAAGCATTTTAGTCTTAATTATAACAAACTTATGTGCAAAATAAGAATATTAAGATATGCACTAAATTAATTATTTTTTATTTGAAACTTGTTAAATATAAAACATGAAAATAGGGTAAAGAAAATAGAAAAACTACTTAGTTGGAAATTAAATAATGCAGGACTATGTATATGATTATAGATCTGAATGTGTGACCATGTTGGCTGATTGTGAATTAAGAATATGGATTTGGTTTATTTCTAGATGAGGGCATGATAATCAAATAGAGTTGAACTACATTATATTATATAGGGAGTGCCATAATTTAGTAGGGTTTTTACCCTATGTGAAAATTTAGGTATGTGTTTTATCTAATTTTGGCCCTATGTATGTGTTCTATGATGTGAAATCTATTACAATATCCACTGTGTACCTTCTTATTCATTTGAAACCCTATCTTGATATAAAATAATGAACAAATGAAATAAAATAGAAAAAGGGGTTAGCAATTGAATTTTTGATATAACTCAACACCCCATATGTTGAGCACTACCTACATATTACTACTCTGAAGAGGTATCAAAATCTATGTAGTTTTCCTATGATACAATGGTGTGTATGAAAATATAGTGTAATATTGAATGTTGGTGCAATCCTGGTATAATTAATGTGCTTCAACCATGACTTGTGGCCTTTGAGGTGTATGTAAACTTAGCTCATGGCTACTATATTTGTGTGGAATCTAAATTGGGAATAAAATATTCTTTTTACTCAATGTGCAGTTAGATGTTCTAATATTTTTCCATGTATGAGTCTCTTATGTGCAAAATGGTTTAAAATGTGGATTTATAGTTATATTTTGAGAATTTCCTTAGACAGGGATTGGAAAACATGTAGGGTAACCCATTGAGTTATTTTGAATTTGATATATTAGTCATTATTTAATAGGAGGATGTGGCTGATGGATTGATGCTACCAGTGGGTGAGATAGTCCTCAAAGAGTGGCCTTGTCTAGGAAGTAGAAGCAACTAAGTTAGAAGTGTGAACCTATCTTATGATGAGATTAGGCTATTTTTAATGATAAATAAGAATATTTATGTATCTATATTTGCTAAAGGTATGGACTATTTGCATTGAGATAAAAGGAATGACAGCTTAGAGTTAAGGAATTGGGTATGAGCTAAGTGACTATAAGAAAATGGTCACAAGTTAACAATTTTAGCATTAAATGTTAATTTATATGACTAAATTTTCCCCCATTTTAATATGGTAATGAAACAAGATTAAAATTATAGAATAAAATAAATACAGCTATACCTGAGCTTACCTACATTAAGTCTAGATGTAGGCCACACACTAAATTGTGTTTTATGCAAATCTACAATTAAACACATGTAAATCAATCCTTACTCAAGATGAAAATATAATAGTAAAATACAATAAAATTATAGATCAAATAGAAAATAATGAATACACTTTATTGGTTACATGAACTATATGTTTTCTAGTGCAAAAAGTAGTGCAAAGTTGTGTTGGGACCAACATAGCCCCCTTCTTATTTAAAAATTGGGGACCCTTGAGAAGTCTTTGTGCCTAAGTTTTGAAGCATATAAAAATTAAAGTCTTTAAAAAAATTTTAAGATCATCCTCTATATTAAGGAGCATGCTTGTGTGATTCAAACCTCTTATTTTAGACTAATCCTGCTAACAAGATTATGTGAGTCATTTTGTAGCTTCCATGGAAGATTTAGGGTTCTGTGTTCAAAAACTCTGGGTGGCCCTTGATTCAAATTCAAATATTAGAGGGAGATAAATTGGTGAGAACCGATTTAAAATAAGCTATAAGTAATGGGTTTTCATGGGTTTGAGTCATGTTTTCATAACATAACTCGAACTCTTCTTTGTTTCTTTCCCCTTTCTTTTCCTAAGTTCCTTGGGTCTAATTTAACATGGTTTCATGATGTCCCTTTTTAAATTTCCTAACTTAGCCTAGGTCATTAATACTAAGGCCCTAATAATTATCTCAACCTTAACATTAATTACTTATAATAAGTGCTTTTATTTATGTCCTTGAGTCTAACAATTATCTCCCTCACTCTTTGTAGGATCCTATGATCGATGCTTGCTCATTGGATTTGATCGAACAAAGTGTCCTAACTAAAAGGCTATAGCTTAAATAATGTTCACCATGATAGATAAATGAAAATTACTCACTCAATGGATTTGATCTAATAATGCAAGGCATAGGAGGAAAAGTCAAAAGGGAACATAAGACCCTAAGCACCAGATGTGTGGTGACTTAATGATTGAAAAAGAAGAAATAAAGGGGCCCACCTAATAAAGATGCCTAATTAATGACCAAAAACCTCACATGGATTGATGTCTATAACTGAATTGATGGATTTGATCTAATAATGTGAGGCCCAGGTGGACTTTTCAAAGGCATTCTAGGCTCTCAGGAATGATGCATGTCACATTTTCATTTGAGTCATGACTGGCTAGGAAATCAATGACAATTGCTTGCTCACTAGATTTGATCCAATGGAATGAAACACCCAATGAATTTTTAAAGCTCTACAAGCTTGACATGTGGCCAATTATTGACCAAGGTGATAATTGATAAGAGATATGCAGCATGGATTTTTTTTTGTGAGGGTGCCAAGTGTCACAACTACAAGCTTAGAGATCACTGGACAAATAAATGCTGAGGACTTGGATTTAAATTGATAGATCATTATTTCTTGCTAGATTTGATCCAATGGCATGAAATAAAAGGAATTTTTTAAAAGCCAATGGCTAGTATCTAAATGAACTTATGAAAATTACCATGAAAATCCTAGAATGATGCCACATAGACTCCACATAAGCATAAAAGGTCAAAATCAAAGATCTTCTAAACTTGAAAATGTAAGGGTATATAGAAAAAGGGTCTCCATAAAATAAACACATATTAATTTAAAGTCTAGATGTCTCCTACCATTAAATCTTTTAACCCTAAACCCTCTATAAAAAATACCTAAATCAGTTCAATTAGTTATAGTTCAATCAAGATAGCATAATTATGCTCTTAAGAACAAGTGCTATAGCTAGAACCCTTGGCAATCTAGTGTAGGAAATTCAATAAAATTAAAAATGGCCACTAGAACATCATAATTGAAGATAGAGGTCAAGCTTTATCTAACCTTTGACAATGAAGGAAGGAATTTTTAGGATATGAAGCTGGACTAGGAGGCCCTGAATATCCATGGAGTAAGGAATTGGTTTGAATTATTCTTCATGATAGATGAGTTATAGCCTATTTCTTAGGAGGAAAAGAGGAACACCACAATGAATCAAAGGTATAATAACTTTGATGCAATTCAAATAATTGGTCTCCACCATGCTATGGTGAAACCAGAGGTAATGCACTACATTGATGTCCTTACACCCATCTTTATTGATTTTAGGTAATATGGGGAATGGATCATTCAAGAGGCTATTTATAAAAGGGTGTCTTACATATCTTCTATGTCATTTGAAACCTATTAAAATGCCCCTTTACCCCATCTCAACCTCCCTGACATGAAGAATTGGGCTAACACCCAAGACCTTGATTCAGTCCTTGCAACTTGGTTAATCCGAGGACCCCATGTCTTTAGAACACTAGATGGCATGATTCCCATTGTATAATTCAAGTAAGGCATTAGAATATCCATGACCCTATGAAATCAAGCCTTTAGTGCCCCTTCCACCACATATGTAAACAAAGTCTAGGTGTCTTATGTCCATTTCATGATAGAAGAGAAATTGACCCTTCTAGTAAGAGACCTAATTAACTTATTCTTGGATAAATAATTCATAGCCATCAAAATATGGACCTATAAGTAATTATATATGATGTCCTATTTGTTGGATTCCCTTTTTTCCTCTGTATCCTCCCTAGCATTAGGAACTAGTCCCTTGATGGTAGAACCATAATTTCTCACCACTATTCCAAATTATACATATTCAAGTATAGGAACCACATGGAATTAATCTATGATTATGTTTTCCCAACCATATATGAAGCCATCAAAAGAATTCCTATGCCAATATTTCATCCCCTTATCAAGACATAGATAGAAACCATGGGGGATGTATGATATTATCCAGATTGTACTATCATTAGGATAGAGGGGATCCTAACCCAACCTTATAGGCTACCAATCCATGTCCCCAACAAGATTTCCAAGCAATAAATTTCCTCCCGAATCATATAGGGTGTGGACAAGGTATGTAAAGAGAAGAGGAAAGGCCAAATCCACCCCCTCCCATTGGATATTGAAAAGATTGTAATCAAAGATTGGAAGTAGTTGGAAATCATGGTAACACATGAATTATTTTGATTTCCAATTAGATGAACTTAAAATGTGGGACCCTAGGGGTAGGGTGGTTAACCACATTAAGGAGATAAAGGTCCCTAAGATTGAATATGAACATAAGATAGGTGTTAGTGATGACATCTATCTAGAGCAAAGAATTTGAAGAAGTAATTTCTGGAATCAAAATCTATAATATCAAGTTGGGACATAGATTTATCAAGGACAACAAGCCTATATGGGAGAATGGTAGTTGCATCCCTTGTAATATCATTTATTTCCAAGACCATCTGTGACCAATCATGAGGTGCCATCTAATCTAGGGTAACCATTTAAAC
The DNA here is from genome assembly GCA_037957365.1 of Torreya grandis. Taxonomy (NCBI): domain Eukaryota; kingdom Viridiplantae; phylum Streptophyta; class Pinopsida; order Cupressales; family Taxaceae; genus Torreya; species Torreya grandis. Next base: position 3,199,660 of record JARHVA010001279.1, on the reverse strand, counting down.
CTCAACCCCACCAATAGGAGCCTCAAGCTAAAAAAATTCAAGTTGAACAACCTCAGGATGGAAAGGATAAAGGAAAGGAGAAATTTGGAGAACCAAGATTGAAACATAGACCAGGGGAAGGTCCCTCATCTACAAAACTCCCACAAAGGCCACCTTTTCCCATGGAATTTGTTGACATGATAACTTTTAAGCCAGAAGAGACATTGGAGGGTGATCTTATTGATATAATAGTAACATATGGCTTAGATAGAGAAGGGTATCCATCTGAATAAGTAAGAAAGGAGTTGGTTCTATTAGAAAAGAAGAAAAGGAAAGTAGAGATGGCCTTGGTTCCTATGAATAAGGAAGAAGTTTAGGTTGACCTTTACTCACCCTACTAGTGAAATCAACCTCTTCAGTGATGAGAATCCAATCCATGGACCACTCATCCCTAACTAGTTCATCTATGGGAAGTTATAAAAGATCCCATCCCTCTCGCCTTCATGGGCCTTGACATAGGTTGGCTTGATAATACATGATAATATCAAACCATGGATCAATATTTAGTGTAAATTTAAGAAGAAAGGAGAATATAGATTCGACATATTTAGGGGGGACAAAAAATTGACACCCCAAGAGCCTTTGGTAGTGACATTATGAAGGTGCTTGAGCCCCCAAAGTTCAAGGACCCAGAGGTTAAAGTCCAATTCAACCCAGACACAATAAGATTGGAAAGGATCACCACAAAGAAATTTATGGTTGGTGAATAAGAGTTCACCTTTAAAAAGGTGGAACCATTCATAGGGATAACCCTTGTTGGAGGAAAACAATGTGGAGAGGTTCCCATCCATGAAGAAGATGTGGAAATTTTAATTAAGGCTCAATCTCAAAATGCCAGGGTTGGTGTCTAAGGATTAATGCAAAGAATTAAGAACTTAAAGAAGGAAAAAGAGAATTTGAAAACTCAATCAATTCTCTTAGTGCCAGAGTCAATGATTAAAATGCTTGAGGAGTCATTCCATGACATGTTCAGAGAACTAAAGGCTATGAAATTAAGGTAGGATGCACTAGAAACCTAGGCAACCTTAGCCAAGGAGATGATTAATCAATGGAAAAATTCTAAAGATAAGATTTCCCAACTTCTTAATATCTAGTTTAAGAAGCAAATACCAAATTTTAAAGCCATCAGCATGGGGCACCTAAGTGCCATTTGGGAATTGTTGTAGACAAGGTCTAGGCCTTGATTGCTTGGCATACCAAAATTTAAGAACTTATTGAGGAGGAGAAATATCTCATGGGAAAAATTGAGAAGCTTCTGGGAACCATTCTTGAGGGTCTTGAGTAACCCATTGTCCTGAGGATTATTAGTGATGAAGAGTTCCATCACAGAGCCACTTTGGTGACTCAAGAAATCAAGGGTAAAAGTCAAGGACAATCAAAGAAAGATAATAGTAGAATATTAGAAATGATATTCAATGCAAGGGAGAAGATAAATGAATCTAAAAGCATTAAGGAAGCTTTGGCTAGGAGTGACACAGATTTTGATGAGCTGGTTGATCAAGAAGAGGAGCATATCACAAGGCCTACCATAGACTTAGGCCTAGTGGATGAACAACATGAACGAGTTATGAGTATCCTTTAGTAGTAAAGGGCCCCACCTATAATGTCCTAATTATGGTTTACCTAAGAGTTAGTATATTATTTTGTAAAGGTACAAGCTATTTTATTAGCATGATTATCTCTAGGTCAACATGATTGTAAAAGACATATGTATCATAGTTTGTTACAAAGATAATTGTCTTTATCTTTATACACCTATATTTTTAGACTGACTGGTATACTGCCTAGATCTTTTATAAAGGCATGTATTACCATTTAAAAAAAAGAGAGACTATGAGCTATTTTTGTACCACTTTTAAGCAATTAATATAAAAGATCAATGAATTCTGTAAGAATTATCTGGGTTGATGTGTTTGAATTGCTAATTTTCTGAATTGCTTGTCTAAGTTTGAATATGAATAGTTTTTAGAAATACTAATTTAGATCAATAATTATAGTGTTGAAACTTGTGTAATTCTAGGTTAGTTGAATGAAATTGATTTTTATTCATTTTATTTACTCTACAACAAAGATGTGCATTAGATATCTAGATGTGGTGTAAAAATTTAAAAATAAATCCAATTCTTCCTTGTATTGTCATCATATCTTTAGAATTAAGCCTGGTTTGTAGTGAAATGTGAGCTTAGGATAATTTACACTATATGATGGTTAGTATCATGCTTGGTAATTCTTGAAACTTTATCAATATGTTCACAATCAAGGATCAATAATCACCATTTCTTTCTCACTCTACCCTTTCCTTTTGCTCTTTCTTTAAACAACTCACTTTAGTTTAAACATTGTTCATAACCATTTAGTTTAGTCATAGTTTAGATCTAGACTAATTTTTCAAAATCAGCATCAAGATTCTTAAAAGAAGGCACCACGATGGCTACCAACCATAAAACTTTATAAATATTGTGGAATAGTCCACATTACTTTGCTGCTATTTCACCACATACATCTTAATTGCCAAATACCTGCAACTCATACCCTGAATCCTTTGGATCCTAAAATTAGAAGTGTTCTTTTAACACTAAGATCACATGTAGTAAATTTAAAACCATCAACAAGCTAGTGACTGGAGAAGGTAAGATCCTTAGATATTTATATTTATTGAATAAATTGGATTGGATTGTGCATGTTCCAACCCTCATTGATAGGTGAGTGATTTAAATTTTAAGGGATTTATGGAGTTTAAAACCCCATGTTGTTAAAGGGTTGGAACATTAAATTAAGAAATAAATATGCAATAAATATATCCACTAATTTGTATAACTAATAACCGAATCTAATTATTCCAATAATAGCAATGAATCACACAAGTATGTACTTATCTAAAAACTGACTAAGATGAATGAATTAGAGGCTATAAATTGGTACACAAGCTATTCATAGTGTCATAAACTAAAAACATGAATAAAAAATCCTCTTGAATAGTAGTGTGGTCCTCTAGATAGTAACACACTATGCTAGTGTCCTCAGGGGCACAAAATTGTCCCTTACAGGCATGGAATGTGAGATTTTAGGATGTCCTTCACCTGTGTTAGATATGGTTGTGCCTATATGGGTGAGCCATATTATGATATCTATGACATGTTTTTGACTGATTTTGAATGTAAAAATCCTAAACCTCCATGTTGTTAAGGTATTTGAGGATCATAATTAGAAAAAGTAATATTAGCTAAATAGGTTGGATGTGACCTCAATACCCTACTGTGTTGAGAGTTTCATACATACCAATACCTTGAGACAGTGTCAAACCCAATGTAATTATCCCATTTAAGTGCTTGGTGCAAATACAAGTGAATACTAGTATGAGTACCAAGTTGAGTGTTTTAAGTGTGATTAAGATTAGAAATATGAGTAATATGAGTTTAGGAATGTTGTAGATGGGTATATGTAGAAGTAGGGAATAATATGAATTAATGACCTTGAATTGTAAAACTATTTCCAAGTTTGTTCATGAGCATTTGCATCTGATTTCCCTCTTTAGTGGGTAAAGGGATAAAAGTAGTGTAGATATATCGATCTAGTGCTTGTCAAGATATGAAACAAGTATAATCGGACCCTAAGGTGTCTTGAGAAGTGTAAATATGTCTATTAGAGGAGAAAAGAGATAAGGGATAATAACATGGTCCCTTAGTCACTAGTACGGTGTGAAAGTGTCCAAAGGGCCACACTAGTGTCCAAGTGGTAGAATTTAGTACACCAAGGACCTGGATGCCTAGGAGATAGTTTGGGACTACTATTGGTACATTTAGGGTTGGATTAAACCCTTATAAAAGCTAGGTAAAGATCAAAATAGGCCCTAAGATAGGTCTAGGGATAAACTAAGGATAGGGTGGTCCTAAATGACACTCATTACACTTAAGTGACATTTTATTTGACTACATTTACCCTCACCCCCCACCCATCCTACACCTTTATTCTATAAATGCATCAAAATAAAATGACTAGGATAAAATAAAAATAAGCATAATTGGACTTACCGAAGAGGTGAAGCCCTTGAGTCTAGGTTTGAGTATGCAAATCATTATACATTATTTGTCATGAAAATGAAACATGAATGAATTAGTCCCTATAATAAATATCAAAATCAAAACCAAAATTGAGTAAAGAGATAAGAGAAAGAGGAAATGAATGAATACACCTCATTGGGTACATGAACCAATTCAAGAACATAGTGACATCCTCTATGTGTGTGTGGATGGTGATCAAATGGTGAATAAATTACATTGAGTTGATGTATTTCTTAATCTTAATGTGTGGGTGGCTCAATAATTCAAGTAGGCCCTGACTCCATCATTGCCTACCCCTAATTATTGGATCATGAACTATGAATAACTTAGATTGGAATGATGGCTTGTCCAACCCTCCTATGTAGGTGGATCAAGGAATCAAGTAGGCTATGACTCCATCATTGCCTACCCATGTGTAATAGATGCATATGTAACTAAAACTATGTAATGTAATTGAAGCTGTGATGTAACTAAAATTATGTAAAATGGCTCTAGGGCCACTTATAAACTATAAAATAAAAAATGGCTTATGGCCCTCTCAATCACTCAAGTATGTAGCTCAAGGACTACTCAATAATGCCAACCACTATAGATAAAGTAATGCATTAATTTGGTGCAAATGGTGTATGGATTAACAACATGGAATTTACCATTCTATCAGATTGAATGGTGCAAAAGTGAGCATATGAAAATAATGTGCCACACATTGCCAATTATGATATCTATGCATATGGATTATGGATTGAGTTATAGTAATATGTCTAAGAGCATATATAAAACTAAAACATGAGTGATCATGCCACACATGATTCCCCAATCTGATCAAACTAGTATGATTCTATGTAAAATTGAGTATACACTAAGCATAATCAATAATTTATGATCAATACTATGTAAACCTAAACTATAACTATTTTACCTTTTTGACCAATCTAGATTTCCTATTTATAGGAATTCTAGATAGTAACACAGTCCTTTGGATATTATCACATCATGCTAGTGTCGACTAGGCCATGATAGTATCCTTTCGTACTATTTCTGTGCCAAACTATAAATGATAAGATATGACTTATTTTTACTATGTTTTCCTGATTTTGTGCTCAATAATATGTGTCTATGTGTTGAAAACTATATTTTGAGTGCATACATATGGCCTAATCTCTATGCAAACCCCTTTAAATTCCCCCTCTTATGAGGGAAGTAATTGAACATATCCAATAATTATCCTCAAAAGAAAAGTTATGAAACCTATGTGTTAACTTGGACATACATGATATCTATGTAATAAACTAATATAATGTGTACACATGACATCAAAATGTAAGATAATCTAAACATATGTTGGTAATGTATGATATGTGTTAAATCTAGCATTCAAAAGGTTGTCAAAATAGATGTAACAATGTAAGCATGTATATGAGCAATAAATATGGATATAATCTGAGTAACTACTTAGGGGGATGGGCATGATGTCTATCAAGGCACCCAAGAAGGAAGGGAAGATGCATGAGGTCCCTCATGGCATAAAAAACTTAGTATAAGTGTAACAAATAAGAGACAAATGTCATGGTCATGATGCATACATAAAAAGACATGAGACATGCAAAGTAGGCCAAGGGGCCACAATACAAGTGACATGACACATGTCACTAAGTTTGAAAAATAAATACATACAAGGATGTGTTCAAATGTCCACATACACAAAGAGTAAGAAAGGTTGGCTTAGAGCCATATGAAAGGACATGTTCAAATGTCTGCATACACAATCAAGAAGGCACACAAAAGGACATGGGCACATGTCCAAAGCATACACACAATCAAAGAATTGGCATAGAGCCATATACCAATGACATATTCAAATGCCCTTAGATAGATGTAGAAGAAAAGAGACACAATCAAGTCTAAACTAGGAAAGCTAGAAATGAAAGTGTACATGAACATGTGGTATAAATATGTATAAGATAAAATATGTACATAAACTAAGTTTATAGTAGTAGCAGTCAATAAAAAGTTAGTGTAGTATAGAATGATATAACCTGGGAAAATGGAAGCTATGTATAAGATGCCACCAATGGGTTAATGTATCAATGTTAGGTCTATGTATCACTGTATGTGCCCCTTGTGATTAGATAGTAGCAAATTTGGATCTGTGTGATGGGCCTAAGTCCTATAAGTATCTACAAACATTTGAAGAGAAAAATTAAAGCATGCATGTATGTTAAAACTGACGAGACCATATGTAGTATATAAAAAATATAAGGAGTGTAAAAATGGAAATACATATAATAAAATATTTTTTATTTTATAACAAAATATTTCATTTTTTTTGTATTTTGAACATATTATATTGTTTTTGTATTTTTTGAGTATAAGGTATGTACAAGCGATGATGAAAATTAAACTATATACAAGTGAAATGTGATTTTTTATGTATATAATCTTCATATATGCATGATGTGTAGTGTATTATTCATTACCTTACCTTGAGTGAAACTAAACTATACACCTTTGGGCTAAGCTTTTTTATTACTAAGGGTCAAGCCAATTTGGTTTGAATTTTCCTTTTGTTTCTTCTTTGTCATTGACATTTTTGAGGTTATCTTTTATGATGAGATCATTGAATTCAAATTATATGCTATGAACACAACTATTGTAGGCCTATTGAATTCATTTATGGTATGCTCTAAGGTGTTACACGGTTTACATATGCATGTGATCTATTTTTTATAATTCATGGAGGCATCTTTATCTATATTGATCATCTATGATAAGCCAATTAAGGGATAGTCATAAGGATGGAATTTATGAATCCAGTGGGATAAATAATTTAGTTCCATATATCAATGAATAAGGATTAGATATTTTTAGTGTGTTAATAATAGTGTGGTAGGCCCACAATGCATAAACAAGTTGATTGTGATAATCATTACCAAATTTGGTAACCATTTTCCTAAAGATACTGTTAATTGTATTGTTTTTAGCTTCTACTTGGCCATTTCCCTATGGTTAGTATGAAGTAGAGAATGTGTGTTAGTTATTATATTTAGCAAAAAATTTCTTCACTATTTTGTTCTTAAAATAAGTTTCATTATCTATAATGATGGCCACTGATAGGCTAAAATGAGAAATAATGTTGGTCATGAGAAAGTGACATATATATTCTCCTTTTATGGACTGTAATAGAATGGCCTCTACACACTTTGTAAATTATTATGTAGCTGTAATAATGAATTTTTGACCTCATGCTAATTCTATATTTATTTTAACAATTAGATCAAAGCTCCATAACATGAATGGCCATGGAGAGACAATGGTTTGTAACTGTTATGAAGGAACATGGTGTAGGTTACCATGTCATTGACTTTGTCACATAATATAGCATATTCTTGACATTATTATTCCATGGTGAGTCAATAATATCCCTATCATAGTAATTTGTGTGACATTGCTTTACCACTAAAATGGCCACCACATTCACTATCATGCACTTAGATTATGGCTAGTTTATCCTCCTCAAATATTAGACATCGAAGTAAGTGTACCTTGAAATATAGATTGAATAAGTCCCCATCAATGATGATGTAGTGGAGGGAATTTATTTTTAATTTATGCTTATCATTCTTGGTGAAAGTATTTGGTGTAATGGATTTGTGTAGAAAATTATATATATCAAAAAACCATTCTGAGGTTGTTGTACTATGCATGGTGGATAAAACTATTACAACTATGAGGTCAACATGGGATATCAATGATGACTATAATTATTTTATAATTAATATATCCTAGTCATCATTGATGTTAATGGGGATCAATGATGTCGCATTGGCCATTACATCAGTGTGATAACTACCTTTACAAGGAATATTACCAATATAAAAGTATTCAAATTGTGCTTGTAGACATTGAACCATATTAGTGTAAGGAATTAGATGTTATTATTGGTTTGGTATAAATTAATAACCTGAATGATGACCAATTATGAATCCTCATAGAACTTAATATATTTTATTTAGAGATCTTAATCTGCTTGGAGGCTGAGGATAAGGGGCTTGTATTCTATGACATTGTTTGTACATGAAAAACTTAATCAATAAGTGGTAGTGTGTGCCTAAGTGGGTTGATAAAAAAAATTCCTAATCTAAAACCTAGCATACATATAGAACCATCAAATAACATTGTTTATGTGTCAAAAGTGGTACTATAAGCTATGAAGCCATCTCAAAAATTATCATTGATAGGATTGATGTCTAAAAGTGGTGTTACTGCTAATTGATGTGCAATTATCTAACCCTTTATTAATTTTTATAACATAAAGTTAAGGTCAAATTACATGAGTAACATTACCCATTTTGTGATACATCTTAAGAGATGTGATTTAAACATTAAAAACTTTAAAAGATCTAATTTTATAATAACCTACTTCTCATTATTGATCATATAGTGCTAGAGATTTTAGGTATTAAATATGAGTGCTAAAAATAGTTTTTTTATTAGAAGATAATTTAATTCATAATAAATAAGTATACAATTTATGTAGTAAATAAATCACTCCTTACGCTGATCATCATGTTGTGATAAGAGTGCACCAAGTGCATGATCTATCATTGAGAGGTACAGGAGAAGTGGTTTATTACATGTTGGTGGTATTGGGTTAGGTGGGTTAAATAAGTATTATTTGAGTGCATAAAATATTTCATGACATGTGATATCCCAATCAAATTTTATATCCTTAAGTATTTTTTTGAATGAATGAGTCTTATCTACTAGATATACCACAAACTAGTGTATTGCTTGGAGTTTTCCCTGTAAAGATTAAAGTTAATTTAAGTTTGTAGGAGGCATGTAAATTGTAGATTTGAATTTATTTGGGTCTACTTCAAGACTGCATTGGGATAATATGAATCCCAAAAGTTTACCAGATGAAACCCCAAATACATATTTCTTGGGATTTAGTCATACATTGTATTGTCTCAACCTTTCAAAAATGTGTCATAAATCTATTGCATGGTGTTGTCACTCTTTTGATTTTATAGTTAAGTCATCCATATAGTATTCAAATATCTTATGAATGAGATCATGAAAAATATGGGTCATGGTTCATTTGTATGTTGACCCTACACTATTTATTCTAAAAGGCATGACGATATAGTAGAAGGTGCCCCATGGTATGGTAAAAGAATTTTTTTGGGTCCTCCTTAGCTATCTTAATTTAATTATAACTAATGAAACCATCCATGAAAGAGAGCATATCATATCCTACCATGGAATCGAATATCATATTGATGTTGGCCAAAGGAAATTTATCTTTAGGACATGATTTGTTTAAGTCTCTAGAATCACAACATCAGAATTGGCCATTAGGCTTAACAACTAGCATTATGTTAGAAATCCATTTAGGGTGAGTGATTGATTAAATGAAATTGGTATCAATAAGTTGTTCAATATCATATTTGACTAGAAGAGCCACCTTATGATGCATATTTTGAATTTTTTATTTAATGAGATTTATATCTTGACAGAGTATAATTCTATGTACTACAATTAAAGGATTGATGCTAGGTATATCAGAATAGGCCCAAGCAAATTTTTTAGGGAAGTCTTTTAAAATATGTTGAATATCTATATCTTTTTCTTTACACAAGCCAATAGCCAATAATATTATATGAGGATCAGTGTCTATGTCATAATTGAATTCAATTGTCTCTTCATTAAGTAATGTAGATTGATCAACAATGTAAGGTATTATAGTTATGGTGTCATCTATGTCAGGTGGGATATTATCTAAAATGTCTGAGTGGTCACCAAAGTATGCCTAGGCATTTGTGGAATGAGGAAACCTATTATTATGATAGAAGGAAGAGAGATACTCATATGCCCATAAAAATTCTAATAGAGCTTAATCATTATAAGATTCATCATAAGTAGTTAACTCTAGAGAAATTGTATCATCAATAAGATTAGGCTAAATAAATAAGAGTGTAGAGATATGATTTACTTTATTATCTATCCATGGAATGGATGGAAAAAACATGATATGTTGATAATTATGATGAGAATACTAGCATTAGATGTTCCATCCTTATATCCAAGTCCCTACTTACCTTATATGCCTTAATAGGATTAAGAATTCCTTGTTCATTTTTTTCAAAGCCCTGTCCTGTGTAACCCATTTTTTGGAATTATTTCAATGCAAATGGAGAAGTAAATCTATTATCATGTACTTATGAGGTGTTTTAGGGAATTATATGTGGTCTCTGTGCAGTGGAGTGTAGATATCATATCAAAATCTACATGAGGAATATAATTGTATGCAAGCTTTGTATACTGATAATATTTGAATGGTTTTTTATCTATAGGGAATGTGTATATATGGCCTTTGTAACTAAAATTTAAACATGCATGTAAAGTTGATAGAACTATGTGTATACATATAATGTTTTAAAAGTTTATTAATTAATAATGCTTTCTCTCTTGTAGGAACCTATCAAGTCTCAATCTCTTTAAGTGCACACCCTAAGGGGCACACTAGGAAAGGGGGTGGGCAGACCATTGGTGCTTCACAAGTTTGTTATCTTTATACTACCACTTGATAGCTACATAAGCATCTCTTAAAAACACTTCCCTAAGATTTGCCTCCTCTTTTACACCATATTCTAGTTATTTTCCACTTTCATTAGCCCTTACCTAGCCTAAAACCCTTTTCAAAGGTTTACATTACACCTTTAGCCCCATTGACCCTGTACTCTAATTGATAAAAAAAATTAAGGGTCTAGGTCAGCCCTTAGTCAACCTAAACCAAGACTTAATTTAATTTTATCAATAACGATATAAACTCTATTGGGATGACCCTCTCACTAAAATTTTGGAAAGGTTTAGGGTTAGATTCAACTATATATACACATTCATTTTCCATTTCTTAGAGAGAGAGAAAGAGTTAATTATTCATTTGTGCTTATTTACAATCTACTCTTTCACCATTATACTTGAGGAGTTATAGCTTAGGGTTTATACTTGGAGAAGAATATTGTCTTGTGTAAAAGTCTTAGATGCTCTAGAATTTTTTAGTGATCCTTACAAAGCACACAACCTCTTATGAATCACCTTTGGCCAAGGGCGAGATTGGGTCTTGATAGGTTCATTTTCAAGGTAAGTATCTCTAACTTTACTCCTCTACTTTAGTAGATATAAGTAACATAAGTAATGGATTTTGATTATATTACTCTCTCCATGAATTAGGGTTTTACCTATACATAGATTAATTAGGATTCTCTTATACATATTTACTTCAATTTTTACTAACCCCCACTTTGTGCCACAAGCTTTGGTGAGCATTAGATTAGATTTTACTTTTTATTTACTATGTGAATATTAAAACATAAGACCTAGCTAGGGTTATTGCATGGTGTTTCTTGACTAAATGATTTGAAACCCTCTCTAATGAGGTTATTATGGTAAGATATCCCTTGGTTAGGTTTAATAGATCCATCTTGGTCATGTACCTGAATATCTAATGAAACAACAATCAGACATGTAAGTAGGATTTATCTTATCTGAGATAGGATTGATTAATAAATCAATTGTATTTCTCTTTGTATAAATTTTAGTGAACCCAACGTGAATCAAACCCTTAAAATTTTTATTTCATGCCATCATTTTATCATCACATTATATTTTTATATATTTGTAATACTGTATCCAACTAGTCTATATAGTTCTAACTTTATGTGGATAGGTTTAACATAGTTTCTTCAAAATGACTCTATCATGTCTATATAGGTATTCACAAAATACAAGTTATTAGATCAATCAATTCAACATAATATTCTTCTTCAGTTCCATATTGGCATACATAATTGACCCAATCAACTTTATCTATTATTCTCTTCTATCAACATACAAGTCTGCAAACATATTTGACTCTATTTTCCATTTCTTCTCCAATATATAGGGTTTTGAAAACTTGGTCGAACTAGTTGACCTAGTTAGAATAATTTTGAAACAACATTTGAGATCATAACATAAAAATTTACAATCTAAAATGTCTTCAATCTCATCAAGGTTGCTTCCTCTCTTTCTTTGTCATTTTAGTTCTTCTTTCAGTACTATTTGTTATAAGTTTAGAATATATAAAACTACACCCTATATCCAATTGGTTCAACTTGGTTGACATAATTCTATAGTCTATCTTCTATCTAAAATACATAATCGACCTATTTGACTATGTACTTATAGACCTTGCTTCTATAGAATAATAATGACCTAGTTGACTATGTTTTATAATGTTTTCATACAATGTCATCTAAACTGACTCTATACTATTCTCAATCAATTAATTAACCTATATTTGTTAGTAATTAATTCACATTTCCTTTTTAGTTATTTTTATGCTGAGAGTAACTCAAAAAGAATAATTAGGTGGTTTTTAAATTTAAAAATTTAGTCACACTATTTTTATTTTTTGTACACATTACCAAATCACTCTACATTCAAAAAACATTAAACATGTGTCTTCCCAAGGCCTACCTACTTGAAAAATAATGCCTTCACTAAGGAGGAAACTGACTTATTTTTTTGGCCAAGTATAAATATGTGATTGATGGTATATATTGGAAAAGCACTTGACACCCTTATTACTATAGAATTATTAAGTGAGGGGGTAGTCCCCAATACCAAGCCAATACCATCACCAATACAGATTCATTTCATTCTAAAAATCCTAAAACCATTCTTAGATTGCTTTCCATTTCCTTATTTCAGCCAACTTCCCTATCACATTAAAATCAAACTTTATTATAATCTAACAACACTTAGGATGACCAACTAATTAACATTTAATTGTTAGTTATTGTTTACTCCTTGATCATTGTGTGTTTTATTGTAAAACTTGCATTGGCCAACATTGGTGCAAGGTTTTTGTTATGTTTTCTAGTTATATTATCCACATTAATCCAATTTCTTGTGTGATTACTTTCATTTTGATTCAAAATTTTCTTCTACTTCTAAACACTATCATTTTGGTTGATATAGTCTCTTACAGACCATTTAGCATTCTTGCATGCAGTATATAGTTGACCTATTTGATTGTGTGTCCTTATCTTCCCATTCAAATCCCTATTAAATAGTACACTATCAACCCATCCAACTATTTATTCTTCTTATCCTATTTTAAATCCATCCCTTTTAACACATAGTCGACCAACTCGACTGCCCCCTTCTCTTTTTATTTTGTTAATTTATTTACATAACTCTATTGACCTAGTTGACTCTATACCTATTGGCCAACTCTATTCTCTATCTTGCTGAATTTGTCCCTATTTTCTCTTTTATTTCCTAAATCTCAATTCCTTTCCTCAAGCATCATGAAATCCCCTATCATAATCTTCTTGGACAACCTGAATTAATTTAGACACTATATGAGGTGCTCTTTTATTCCTCTCTTTAATTCCCAAGAGAATCTTCATTCTTGGAGTACTTCTTCTCCTCCCTCATCTTTAAATTTCAACATGGTTCAAATCACTCCACCATATGAGATTGGTGATCAAATCCTTTTCATACCTATAAAGACAATTCCCATCTTCAAACATCTCACCATAATGTGGGGGAAATTAACAAAAGTCTATCCAATAACTCCACAGGTAATCCACCTCATAATAACCCTCCCCCTAATACAAATTTTCGGAGTCCTCCTATAAACACCAATACATAAATTGATACCACTCAAATTCTTGCATAGATAGTGCAACAAATAAACATAATGCAAACATATAACACTCCTAAAATGATGCAACTACATCATCATTTGATCAACATGGATTATCAACCTCCCATTCTTTTCCCTCAGAATAATTAAAATTTTATTCCTTCACCTCTTGGAGATGACACATAACCTATCATGAATAATAAAATGATCCAACACATCTAAAATGAGCCTTTATCCCCTTTTATTATTTTTATTGATATTGGTAATATATCTCCAACTATTAAATATGATGGGACTAAAGACCCTACATTTTTTCTAAAGGCATTTGGAAATATTTATAAGGAATGGATCCAAACTAATAATTTCACCATAACTAAAATTTTAGTTAAAACTTTCATTGGTGATGTATTAGAATGGTACAATCAAGTTTCCCAACATTCTATATGACAACTAGAGGATTTAGTCAAACCTTGTACTTAAAGAGTTTCAACACAATGACCTTCTTGAAAATTGACTTAGCCATTTCATCAACGTTAAGCAATCTCCCAATGAATAAAATCATGTTTTTATCAAAAGATAGAAAAAATTGGATCACAAGGCTGATCATATCATGACTAATGATATTTTGTTTAAAATCTTTATAACAACATTAAATCCTTCACTTTAATATAAGGTTCAAAATTTTGCTCACTAAACATTAGATGAAGCTCTTGACCAAGTTAAGCACCAGTAATTCTTAATGAAATAACTTGAACCTAATACCAAACTCATTAAATGATCTTTTCAACATTCAACTAATGTGATAATCGACAATCCTCCTCAACCCAAACTAGGAGTTGCTAAAGCCAACAATCCCCAACATTCTCATATGCCATTAACTATGCATCAAATTAAATAATTTTTAGTGACCTCTAAAATATTTACTTATCCTAATAATCTTTCTAAATGGTATGACCCTAATTCTTAATCAATTTTTTTGGTTCTATGCTAGCATCAGTCATTCCCAAAAAAATATGTAGAGGGCTTACTAAATTTATTGTCTCCTATATGATTGGTAATTAATTTAGTCATAAAACCATGATCAAATTTATTATCAAGATTACAATACCACTTCCAAAAAATGACAAGCTCCCAAATATTCTTATTCTAATAACCCAAAATATTTTTCCACATCTGATGCTCAACAATCTAATAAGGATGTTTATGTAACTGGTGCTGACTATGACCAATATTACACCAATTTTCAATATGTCAATGCAACTAAGGTCAATTATCAGCATAAAATAGCCCACAAATATCCTATCACCAAACTTAAGAAACCATATTTTTAAGAACAACTCCTCAAATATACTACAAATACTCACTTAGCTTTAGTAACCACAAGGAATCATATCCTCATTCTAAACCCCAACCACTTCTCTTCCTCCTAAAACTATTTTACCTTCTAAACCTTGTGTTGGTTCTTCTTCCAAAACCCATTGGAACTTCTTAGAAGAACTAAAGTCCATACCTTAAAAAATTCCTCTCTTAAAGATATTTTGTACTTCTCCTTATCATTGTAAGTTCCTTATGCAACACATTCAATAAATTAAAGATCCATCTTATTTAAATAAGGAACCACCTTATCATGAGCCTTAACCAACCAAAGTGCATATCATTTAATCCATTTGTTCTTCTTCAAAACCCTCCATAAAATTTATCAAAGAAGACATGATCAATTATGACATCCTCTTTTGAGCCAACGATCCACCCCTCTTCATCAAAATAGCCATTAATACCACCCTCAATTTCAAATTCCTAGTAGATGAAAGATCTGATATCAATGTGACATTTCTATGGCTCATCCAATAACTTGGATATAACAAAGATCATCTTAAATAAACTTGATTGACATGTTGTGGATTTGACAAAACTAATCAAAATCCACTTGGTTATATTTGGATCCCTCTTATAATTGGACCTAAGACTATATAAACTAAGATCATGGTCCTTTGTTTACCCTTATCTTATAACATACTCACAAGATGCCCATTAAATCATATAATGAGAGCCATCACCTCTTCTAGAAGCCAATATATCAAGCTCCTTCATAAAAACAAAAGGTATAAACATGAATCTGATCCTAACCCTTGGAGTATTGAAATTCTAAATCCCAAAACTCAATATTGAATTCCCACTAGTTTGAAGATTAATAATGATCCTTTACCTAAATTCAATAACATGAATCCAAATTTACATGTCCCTCTTATTGATTTTGATGATGATGAGCTTAATAAAATGTAAATTACCTAAAACACTACCGATCTACCTCCTTACAAATTAGAATGGACACCTCCCTCTTTATTTCCTTGTGATCACACCATCCCTCTCATCAATACGATCACTAATTTCCCCTCTCCATGCAATGTCCAAGAATCCTCTTACATGAAAGATGACTTTACATGCAATGATTATAGAGTGGATAAATTATTCCAAGATAATTTAATCATGTCTCCACATAAATTCAATGATTTAGGTGTCTCCCCTTCTGAAGTTCCTCTCAAATCACAAACATGTACAATTTATCCAACTTATGATGATAACTACATAATGGCCCAAACTCAGTCATGAGGCTTGGATGTTCAACATTATCATAAAAATCTAGCTCGGATACATGCTTTCAATCATGATGTTCATACAATTTCCATAGATTTAGAGTTATCACTTGAAGGTCATGTACCTCCTATTAATTCCCCAATTATTAATACCCCTTAGGTGGTGGAACAAATCTTACCCTCTTAACCTCCATAATTTATACCATATTCTATACTTCCTATTGAACCAATCATTTTATTTGATCCCCTCCTCATCAATGCTATTAATGATAAAACAATCAAATTGAATCAACCTTTTTCTCCTATTCCACCTAATCCTAAGATTACCCTAGATGCCAAGGCCATATATGTATGTCAAATAAATTCTAAATATGATCACCATGGTAAAAAAATTATCCATATTGAAGTGGATGTGAAGTATTATGGTCCTCTTTCCACTTTTCCTAGTGATGAAGCCATTATTGAATTGCTTCATGCCTGAGAACCTCAAATCCCTCAACAACATCATAAATTGGGTTATTTTAAACAAAAAACCCCTCATTTTAACAAATTCATCGCTAGCATTGATCCTAAACAAATCCCATTTCCTCTTTACCTAATGTACTATATCATTTCCAAGATGGAAATTTTATGCTTATCGAGGAAACTACACAAATAGAATATGGCATCCCATCATGTCATTGATTAATAATAGTCTCTAGAAAACTTACACCAAATGAACATGATAGATTTAGTTTATTCTTTGATAAATATCCTGATAATTTTGATTGGTCCTTTGAGGACATGCCTAACATTTACTTTCACATCATGGTGAATAATATCATCATCTATCTAGATGCCAAACCTGTGTGATAAAAACAACAAAAATTTCCACCTAAAGTTTGCAATTTATATCATAAAAAAATCATTAAAATTATTGATGCTAAGTTTATCAAGCCTATGGACTATTTAGAATGGGTCTCAAACATTGTCCCTATTCGAAAAAGGTTATTATGGACATTCACATTTGCATCAATTTTCATAATCTCAATCTTGCTTGTCCCAAGGAAAACTTCCCTTTGCCTTCCAAATATGCCATCATCAATTCCACTATTGGGTAGGAAATCTTGTTCCTTATGGATATTTTTTAGGTTACATTAAAATTCACATTGCCCCCGAAGATCAACATAAGACAACTTTCACCATGGAATGGCACACCTATTATTATGTTAAAATGCCCTTTGGCCTCAAAAATGTTGGAGCTACTTATCACCAAGTTATGACCCACATTTTACATGATCTTATCCATAATATTGTGGAAACTTATGTGGATGACCTTATTACCAAGTATATAATCTATAAAACTCATCTTGATCTTAATATCATCTTTGATTACCTCATCAAATATAAAGTTAGAGTAAATCCTTACAAATGTGTCTTTGGCATCACATATGGAAAATTGTTAGGTTTCTTAATCTCTCTTTTCAATATTAAAATCAATCCCATAAATATAAATGCTATTATCAACATGCCTATCCTTCATTCCATTCTATATATTCACACTTACCTTGGCAAGCTTAGGGCAATAAGATGATTTGTCCCAAAATGGATTAAAAGCATCTATTCTATTAATTATCTTATAAAGAAAGGTAATGATCTCAAATAGATGGATCCTTGTTAGAAATCATTTGAAAATATGAAATAATTTTTGCTTCATCCACCCACTCTTCATCCACCTTCTAACAACCATCCTTTAATCTTACATACTTCTTCCACACCCATATCAATTAGGGCAATGCTCACCAAAAAAGATGATAATAAAAGAGAATATTCCATCTATTATATCAATTGAGGCCTCATTGATAATGAAAATCATTATATAAAAGTATAACGTGATTTCCTCACCATATATTTTTAGCTAAAAAGATTTATCAAACAATTTATGTTATCATTCATTCTAATCCACTCCATCACTTTTCCTCTAAAACCTTTCCTCTTGGAGATAGAATTGGCAAGTGGATGGTTCTTATAATGGAATTTGATCTCTGTATTATTACACAAACAATTTTTAAAGGATAAATCATTACTGACCAAATCATAGTAGGTCCCATAATTTTTACTGACCACCTTCAAGATAGTCTCTCAAATGATAATATCCTCTATATTAAAGGTCTTAACCAAGATATATCTCTTAAAGATTACTTCCATAATTTTGCTGCTGATCTTGAATCAAGTAATCTAGAAAAGTCCTCTATCCTTATTGATAGTACTAAATCTAAAGTAGTCATTAAAGAACTACCTGAAATTAATGTCAATTTACAAGAAGATACTTGGACCCTTCATTTTGATGGTACCAAATTCATTTAAAGAGTTGGGAAAGTTATATCTTTATTAGTCCTCTTTGTAAAATCATCCTTTTATAATTTTTCCTTACATTTGATCTCACTAATAACATGGAAAAATATGAAGCATTAATCCTAGGCATGGGAGCAATACTTGATTTAGACATTACATATCTACATACTTTGGGTGACTCCCAACTCATCTACTAACAAGTTAATGGAAATTATCAATACAAAAGAAAAAATCTCATTACTTATCATCACATAAATACTATCCTTGAAAAATAATTTTCTTCTTTTACCATTGAGCCCATCCCTTGAGATCAAAATTTTATCACTAATTCCCTTGTTTCTTAAACATCCATTTTTCATTGACACCAAGTTCTTACCGATTCTACCTTTTTTGTTCAAATAAGAATGTCCCCATATTCCATTCAATCATAATATTCACTTATCTACCACATTGATATTGTCACCATTCAATAGAGCTGTGTTATAAATACATCATTAAATTCCTTGAGCATCAAACCTATCCTCCAAACATATATTCTTACAAAAAGACTCAAATTTGTAAATAATATTTCAAATATATATTTTGATATAACATATTTTATTATCGCAATACTAAAGGTACCCTGATCTATTGTGTTATGAAAGAAGAGATTCCTCATCTCCTTAAACAAGCACATGAGGGCATTTGTAGTGGTCATTATAGTGGACATGCTACACATACAAATTATTGTGCATGGGATATTTTTGGCCTACTCTTGAAAATGATGTAATCAACTTTGCCAAAAAGTGTAGTCCCTACCAAATTCATGATGATATAATCCATTTGCCTCTAGCTGAGTTTCAAACTATGGAGTCTCCTTATCCATTCTCAATGTGGGGATTATATCTCATAGGCAAACTTCCTAGATCATAGGATAGGCACGCATTTATTATCATGATTACTGAGTATTTTACCAAATGGGTCAAAACCATGCTTACTATAAATGTAATCAAAACCACCATTTCCAAATTCATCCAAAATCAGATAATTTTTCATTTTGGATTTCCTCATACTATCATTTCTGATAATGGTGGCAACTTCAAAAATAAAGATGTCAAAAAACTCTATGCTAAATTCAAAATCAATCACAAATTTTCCATGCCTACCATCCACAATGTGATGTCCAAGCTGAGGACACTAATAAAATTATTAATAAAATCCTCCAAAATATAATTTGTGACTTTCACATAGATTGGCATCTTCATCTATATCTTGATCTTTGGGCCTATTGCATTAGCATATGCATTGCCACTAGGACAACCCCATTTTTACTAGTCCATGGTTCTAAATTAGTCCTCCCCTTAGAATTTGAGATTCCCTCTCTTTATATATCTCTTCATGGTATCATACCTGATAAAGAACTACATGAATCTCACCTTTCATACTCTCGATCTTCTTGACGAACACCATCTTTTTTCTCTACAACACAATCACCAATACAAGGCTTGCATTACCAAATAACATAACAAAAGAGTTAAAGTTTATACTTTTAATGTTGGTTATCTTGTCCTTAAATTAAACTACACTCATGAGAAATAAGGAAAATACACCCAAATGGGGCCCTTATTTAGTCAAAGACATCCTTGGTCCTAACACCTATTGCCTTCAAGATAATGAAGGTCAAATCTTTAAAGAGCCCACCAATGCATAATTTTTAAATTACTTTTCCTAGATATTTGCCTTCTTATCATGATTTATATATTATCTCCTTATAACACTTTTTGTAGGATATATACATGGCTCTCACCCTCTACAATAGTCTCTCTTTCCACAAACATTAGTTCCTTCTTTTAGTCCTTTGGTTTTCTTTTTCTCATGAGTTGCATTGTAAAACCATAAATATGACCTAATCTTCCTCATGATTTCATTTTGTTCTCATTGTTTCTTTGATTTATAATTCTTTTTGCACCCATTAAGTTTTTATTTTGTGAGTTATAGTGTAAGAGCATGGATAGGACCAATATTTCCTCACAAATACTAGTTTTATCATTTATTTTTTACATGCTTTGTGCACCCTCAAGGTTTCTCTTTTATGAGTTGCAATGTAAGACCATGGATAGGACCAGGCCTTTCTCATAAAATCACCATCTTTAATTCAATGTTCCTTTTTTATAATGCATTCACAATGGTTACAAGTTCATGATCTCTTGTTCTCAACTTTAGCTTTTATTTATTTTATAGATAAAATTTTCACAACAATAAGGTGTTAGCATGTTTCCTACATTTCCCTTATTATTATGATAAAGAATCACACTTCATTGTCATTGTATCCCTTTTTCACATTTTCTAAATTTTAAGTAATTCAAACTATTTCATGTTTCATTCCTCTTTATTTCCTCTCCTTTCATTCCACTTTGGATAAAACACGATCAACGTCAAGATAACACTTTTATTTCACCTAAAGTAATAAGACTATTAAACACCATGCTATTTAAATTCTCTTTATTAAAAACCAAGTCAAAATGTCTTCAAATGATAATCATATTTAACACCCTTGTTTGGTTCTCCGAATCTATATGGAAGAGGAATAGAAAAATCCATCCAAAATTTAAAATCTAAACAAAAGGTAATGATATAAAAGGAAACATACAAAGTCAAAATTCAAAATCACACCAAAAGATGTGAATAATAACACATATCTTATTTTCAAGAGAATCTGAAATTCCATAGTTGGCCTCATGATAGAGCTAAGGTCCATTGGGGTGCGATAGACTAGTATATTAGAATAGGAGAATAAAAAAAATAAAAAATTCTATGGTGATACCTACTTTCCCATGTAAGTACCAATCTTCACAGTAGACCAATGACTCTATAAGGGGTCCTAAGGAATAGGGAACATATTGTGGGAAGGTAGCTCCATTTTAGTTTTCATGATATAGCCTTCATGGGTTGATCTTCATACTTCATTTGTTGACCTAATATTTGTGTGGCTAGGGGAATTTCCTTAGAGTCCTTAATGTCAAAAGTCCTCTTATTTTGACAAACCTAATTTAAGTGTATTAACTTTGATAAAGAGTTTCTCTACCTTGTTTTTTTCCTTTATTTTCCCATCCACCCATTTCATTCCCCCTCTTGACAAGCGAGTGTGATTCTAAATTTATTTTTCCATTTATTCTATATTCCCTCTTCTTCACATCTTCAAAAACATGCTAGCACTACTTTGTTTTACTTTTATCTATCTTCAAAACATAAAAATATGCTTGAAAAACTATGGATTATTTTTATTTACATCATGGATTTACATTTATAAAATTAATTTATTTTATTTTACCATTTTTTATTGTTTTAATTCCATTTTTTTTGACAACTATGTCCATTTCTACTTGTACTTTTTTTCCATTATTGAGTGAGGTTGGCTTGTTAATCCTCATTCACCAATGTTGTTTTCCCTTTTATGCACTTTTTTCATTGATGATTTAGTTAAGATTATTACTGATCAATCATCAATGTTATTTTACCATTTTTATTGTCCATATTTGTTTAAGTAAATATTGTTACTTCTTTCACATTGATATTTGATTACTATTTTTGACATGTATCCTTGGTTTGACTTGGTGAGTTTGCCTTTCTTACTCAAGGTTTACTTTTTTGAGTTTTTTGGTCTTTAGTAGCCTTGGATTTTTAGTCACCTAATTTATTATAAATTTTAACTTGGTAATTTTATCCTAAACATTTATCACCCTGGCTTACTAAATTTCCAAGTATATCTCATCTCCACTACATCAATTATCTTGGATTTCCTACATTTGTTTATTTTTTCTCTTTAGTTTTGTATCTTTGGGTTTATTGAAAGTAGTCTCTACACCCTCCATGATCAAAACTAAAAACATAGTAGAAAATCATACATTGATAAAGGTAAGTCAAGGTACACATACATTACTTTTAATTTTAGTTACTTCCCTTTTAGTCCTTTAATTTTAGTTATCTTATGCTTTAAAATATTGTAATTTTTTAGCTTTAGCATTGTGTGTTGCTATGTTATTTTATCGAAGCATCATCCCCTATTGTATTTGATTGACACATGATGAGATTTGAGTGGGGCATATGTATACATAATATTTTCAAACTTTATCAATTACTGATGCTTTGTATCTTGCAAGAATCTGGCAAGTCTTGATTTCTCTAACTACATGCCCTAAAGGGTGTACTGGGAAAGGGGTGGGTAGACCAATGGTGCTTTGCAAGATTGTTTTCCCTATACTACCAATTTATATCTACACAACCATTTCCTAAAAACACTTCCTTAAGATTTTCCTCCTCTTTTTCACCCTCCTCTAGTCATTTTATGCTTTCATTAGCCTTCCATAGCCTACAACCCTTTCCAACAGTTTATGTTACACTGTCGGCCCCATTGACCTTGTACTCTAATTGATAAAACTTATTTAAGGTATAGGTCAACCCCTGCTGACCTAAACTAAGACCTAACTTGATTTTGTCAATAATGATATAGAGTCGATTGGGCCAACCCTATTGACTAAACTTTTGGAAAGGTTTAGATTTAGATTCAACTATATATACACATTCATTTCACCATTTATTAGAGAAAGAACAAGAGTTAATTATTCATTTGTGATTATTTACATTCTAATCTTCCACCATTATACTTGAGGATCTATAACTTAGGGTTTCTACTTGGATAAGAATGTTATCTTATAGAAAATTCTTGTATGCTTTAGCATTTCTTAGTGATCCTTATAAACCACCACTGTCTCTTGCAAAAAACCTTTGTCCAAGGGAGAGATCAAGTCTCATTCATCTTCAAGGTAATTATCTCTAACTTTACTCCTCTACTTTAGTAGATATAAGTAATGTTGATGGTTAAAATTGTGCTATTTCTAACACCAACAATGGGAAGTTTCAGGAATGTGGGACTTGAAACCTGAAATAACCTCTAGATTTTAAAGAAGCTGGCTCTTCTTTATATCAAGTGTATAATGGGAAAAGGGATAGGAATTAAACAGAAACACAAGTGCAATGAAATAAAATCTAACTATGGCGATGCATAATTCAACCCTTAATTCAAAGCATAGTGAAGCTATATGTAAGATTTAATTACATTAAAGAGTGAAAAAGACATGATCAATGTAAAGGATGAAAAATAATAGAAATAGAGGCCCACAACTTAGACTACTTTTGTAGTGACACAAAAAAATATCAACAAAGGCAAAAAAATCGATCTTCTTATTAATTCTCCAGTCACATAAAAGACATAGAAACATGCATAGTTACATAAACTTTCTAACTCAAGAAAATAGAACAAAGGCAAATGATATTCCTGATCACAGCTAAGAAGTCTAAAAACTCTTGACAATAATCTCTCACAAAAAAATCTCTCTATCTTCTGATCTCCTTTTGGTGATCTTTGCACCCATATTTATAGCATTGGATTAGCTCTAGATTGTCTGCATGTTCCCAATCCAATGGCCTAACTGAACTCTAACTGAATTGGAAGTGTCTAATATAGGATATTTCTTGGATCCAAAATGTTCTATCTTCCTACAAGTTCATTGGCTAAAATAGATACCCAGGATGCTTCCCACTTTCAAATGGGAGAGGACACTTGGCCAATTCCATTAATCTACTTAAAAACTTTCTTATTTTTTAGGAGGCACTGGAAAATGACACTTGGCATGTTCTGCAACATTTATTGAAGACACACGACACTTTTTGTGTAACCTATACTCTTTACTGTGTCTTTGCTCAGGAGTGTTCCATCTTTGACATCTATCACAGTCCACTTCTTCAAAACTTTAACAACTTATAGAAAATGGGACCCACTACACTTCTCACCTGAGCAACTTCAAAAAGGGAATAGGAGCAGGTGGCACTTTTCATGCATCTTTAACAAGGGATATGTGGCAGTCTCTACTACTTTTAGCTATCTTTTGAGAATCCTGTGGAAGGTGACGCTTGTTGGTCTCTGCATCACTCTATCTATACTATAGAAACATTTGGGCCTCATTTCATATTTACATGGATGATGACACTTGGTGGCTTTCGCTTACCTTAGAAACAAAACTTGGGACCCACCACAATCTTTACTTATCAATGAAACAAAGTGAAAATATTTTAGATGTTGACACGTGACAACTTCTACTTTCTTCAGCTAGGGATACGTGGCATCTTTCATTGCTTTTTAGAAAAACATTTTAAAACCTTTTGTAGTTGCCACTTGGCACCTTTTGCTTGATCCTGAGAAAAGCTTATTGAAAAGAAGCTTTCAAAACATATAAGAAACATGAGATGTGGATGTGACACTTGTTGTGCTCCACTGAGTTACTATGGGACACATGGCACATTCTGACCAACTTATAGAAATTATGAAATGTGCCTCAGCTAATGACACTTGGCAACTTCCACATGATTTTGAAACTTAGACAAAATTTAGGCAAAAAGATATTTGAGCCCGCACTCTGAGTCAAAAACTTCACTGTCTCGAACCAAAATGTGCAAGGATAAAATTTTGGAGCGCATAATTGAAAATCAAAATAAAATGTAGAATATTTTTACTCTACAGTTATTGGCTACCCCAAGGAATTTTGAGCCTGCTAAAAAAAATACAGAACTCCTGCATGATCAAATGTGACAAAAAAAATCACAACTTTAGTAAGGCTGTCTAATAAGTAGACCACTCATCATCAAATAATCCCTACTTATTTTTCAATTCATGAAAGGCTAAATCAAGATTGATAATATCTTTGTGTGAAAAATTATGCAAAATTTGAACTGTAGCCTATAATTTAAATTCAAGATAGGAAATAAGAATTAAAATAGCTTCTACTTCAAGCATTGATGAATCATCCCTTAAACCCTAAAAAACTGCCTGATCATTCTACTTGGCTAACAACAAAGGTTTAATTTCATCAATCATCAACACATTTTTATTATCAAGAAAAGGGGAAGGAAGACCTAATTGCACCAGATCTTTGATGTGTTGTTCCAAGTCTTTGATTCCTTCTTTCATCACATCTAGAAGCTCTCTATAATTTATCATTGTGGAGTTGCAATTGAGAACTTCATTCACTCTTTTAGTAGTGATCATTCTATCATTAATCCATGCTACGACAATGTTCCATCAATTAACTTTTACAACATATAGCTTTTACAATAGTGTTTGAGAGTCAAACACTCTCAAAGAGATAGTAGACAGAGTGTCTTCTATTGAAGTCTCCACCTTTTTGCATAATTTTTGTGCATTTAGTAGAAAGGTTAGAGAAGGTCTGAGTTGAGTAATCTCCTGAGAGATTCTGTTCCATATTGATTCATAAAACTTCTTAACTAGATTCAACACCCCTACATTCTTTGGCCTATTAGTCAACTCAAGTGTCAATTGTTCTATCCTTTATCACTCAAATTGAAGTTGGGCCTATATAGTAGTGGTATTGTTCTACTCATTTAGTAGCTTCTATTGAAGTTGAGTGACTTGTAGCAAGCTTTCCTCATATTTTCCTTGTAATGCTGCATTTTCTCACCTTAAGGTTATCACTACATCTTTCACCTGCATTAGCCCTGCTTTTAAAGAATCATTTTGGCCCTGAATAACTTGATGAGTCTGAAGAGAAATAGTATCTTGCAACTATTTATTTAGACTCTCTATTTTGTTATTCTTAGTATTAATCTCTGTAGTCAAACTACTATAGTTTGCCTTCTCTTGGGCTAGGTCAACCTTCATTTTCTATAGATTCTTTGATATTTTCAAATAATCTTTAGCTACTATATAAGTGGATTCATTTAGCAGCTCAAACCTATCTTGTGGTTTGAATAGGGACATGTCTATAGCCACTGCATTCATTGTGTAATCTTTGGGCTGCATCTGCTCATTTAGCTTGACTATATTCGGTGACAAATGGGCCACTGTCAGTTACTGCTAGATTGAGTCAAATTGTGACCTTATATGTGGTGTAGCTAAGGATTTATTATATTTGATCCTATTTTTATCCCTTTAGGCTTCCCTTGCCTTCTTAGCAGTATTTTCTTGAGTTTGGAAGGTAGAAGGAGAGGTAATGTGCCCACCCACAAAAGGATAACCTTGTGGCAAGCCATGTGGAATAGCCAAATGTTGGCTTGGAGAAATATGAGGAGGTAATTTCTTAGGGATAGAGGGGAAAAAATGAGGAAATGATATGGCCTAAGTATGGATAGATGGGGTAAAATGAGAAATGGACATAGCAGAGGTGGCAGGGGATGTCATTAGGCCAGATGGAATCATCACCCCTAAAGGGGAAGAGAGAGATTGAGAAGAAAAAGGAGAAACAATAATTACTTGAGGAGCAATTGAAGTACTCTATGGTTGGTGTTGTGAGGGTTCTACCCTCTCCTCTGAATCAAGTTGAAATCTCAGCCTCTTATGTTTCCTTGGTGTTTCTTCTTTTGGCTGTGATTCATTCTCTTCAACATCTACCACTATTGCTAGTGGTGCTTGTGTAAAATTGGTAACTCTAAAGACTGATGCTGATGGAGAATCTTTTGGTGGTGAAGATACCACACTCTTTTATTTTTCAATGATACTAAGAGATTGGGGCCAAATTGTTACAACAACTAAAGCTGAGGTTTGCCCTGGAGTCTGCGATGTTTGACTAGATTCTACTCTGGCTTCTAGCTCTCCACCCTATGTCTGCAAATTGCTTGTATCTAGGCTAGACATAAGAGATAGATGACATTCATCCTAGAGTTCCTCCCATTTCTCATATGAATCCACATTTCCAAAAAGAGTGAGTTGTCTCACAGATCTCTTGCCTATATTTCCAATAGGCTTCTATTTTCTCAGCATTCTAGTCTTTATTCTTTAATGATATTCTTAAACCAAAAGTCATTCTAATTTTAGGGTCAAAATCCCTTTACTTAACATAAAAAGTTTCCCATGATCTATCTTGTTGAAGGGGAAAATCCATTAATTCAACATTAAAATTAGGAATATCTTCCTTAGGATTTTTCCTATTTTCCCAAAAGGGGTGGCCCTCATGTGTAATTCTAGTAGCAACCCTATTAGACCTAATCCATGAAGCTATGAAACCATTTGGGTCATATACCCATTTATCTTCAATTAGAAAGAAACCTAGGAAGGCTAGCTTTCTAAGCAACATGATCTCAACATCTCTGGCCTCTAGTGCCATGTTGTTTATCACCCATGGAACATCATACATTTTCCTCTTCTTCTTCCCAGAGCCATATTCATTATCTACCATAGACACCTACCTAGTGACCTCTAAGAATGCTAACCTAAGGGTTAAAATCTTAGGTAGAAACACTGGTTCCCTACTAAAACCATGGACTCTAATAATAGTATGATGGGATCCAAAAAAGTAATCACAAGGAATAGGGAAATTGGTCATAAGGTTTGAGACACTTAGAAATAGTCTATTTACAATTGGTTTTGGGCTCAGATGAAAAAAGCAAGGGCAACAAAAAGTTCCTAAAATTTATAGGGGTTGCTAGTTTTGGATAAGATATGTGTCCATGTAGACACAGGAGTGGTCCTATGTAGACTGAAGCTTGGGTCATACATATTTAAATGCATGTGTTGGGAAAATATTCTAGAGTTTTGATACAACATAAGGTGAAAAAAATAAGAAGAATACCTAAAAATCCCTTTAGATTTGAACTAGGCAAGTTGTTCCACCATTGAATATGCAATCTACTTAGAGAAATCAAGCTGATATTCTTGAGTCTTGTCAATAGTTTTCAATCTAAAGAGGATAGCCATTTGTTCTTCATAAATGGTTATGTCATCTTTCATTCCAAAAATGAAAGCCATCATAGAAAGTGTATCTTGACTAGCTTGTGCAAATTGTGCTCTTGCTGCAGGCAGTGTCGACACAGTGGTATCATGATCACCTAATTGCAATTCTGATTTCAAAAACCTCGATTGAGTATTGACGTTTTCCCACATTTTATGCATTTTGGTGATGGTGGGAAATGTGGCTATCTTATAATGATATAGGGCTAGCATCTCTTTGATAGCCTTTGGTGTAATCTGCACTATGAATGGACCCTATTGTATGGTATTTGAGGGAGCATGAAATAATTTGGTGCATATTTCAACTAAGTCAGGGCATGGATGCACACCTGGGACAATGAATTGTGCTAGCTGTGAAATCCATATCCTCATTACAAATGTTTCATATTGTCCAACCTTGGCCCTCTGGATACACCTTTGATGTGCCCCTTCTCTGAGAGTTTTGATACCATTTATTTGAAGAATTGGGTCCATGATTCCATCTACAAAATCTTTCACCTTTGCCAGGTCATTTACAGGACCAACTTCAGGGACTCTAGTCCATGGGTAGGTCTTTAACGATTGTGCAGGGGCTAAAGCATATGATTTGCTTGTAAGAAACTTGTCATTGGATTCATAAATCCCAACCCTTGATAAAAAGGCTATTGGATGCTCTCCCTCCTGTCTATCATCCTTCTATGTTAGGACAACAACAATACTGAGCTCTCCTCCATAGACATACATTAAAAAAGGCTTAGAAAAGTCTAGGTTTCTAAGTAATGGGGCTGTTGAGATATATTTCTTGACCTCTTCAAAGGCTTGCCTTCCTTCCGTAGTCCACTTGAAAATCAGGTCTTTCTTCAACAAGAGTGTTACTGGTCTTACTAAGCCTACAAAGTTAGATATGAACCTACTAACAAAATTAATCTTCCCCAAAAAATACTGAACTGCTTTTTTATTTACTAGAAGAGGTAAGTTCATTATAGCTATAACTCTCTCTGGATCTATGAAGACTCCTTCTTTAGATATTATATGTCCCAATAATTTTCCTTGAGGTACAACAAAGATACATTTCTTGGGATTTAGTGATATTCTAAATTCTTGACATTTCTTAAAAATAGATTCTAAATGATCAAAATGATCAACAACATTCTTGAAAAAAATAGTAAGATCATCAAGATAAATCAGGATGATTTTATTTATAAGTTCCCCAAATGCTACATCCATAGCTCTTTGAAAAGTGGCTCCTACATTTGACAGGCCAAATGGCATCTTAACATATGCAAATGTTCCCCATTTGGTAGTAAAAGTAGTCTTGTATTGGTCTTCATCAGCCAACCAAATTTGATTGTATCCAGAGAAACCATCTAGCAAGGAAAATCTCTCTGATCTAGCCACAGTCTATAAAATTTGTTCCATAGATGGCAAGGGATAGTGATCTTTTAGAGATGCTCTATTCAAGTCTCTAAAATCTACACAGAGTCTTATGTCATCATTCTTTTTCCTGACTGGCACTAGATTTGATACCCAAGTTGAGTGCTTAATTGGAAAAATTATTTTAGAATCTAAAAGTTTTTGCAACTCATCCACCATTAGAGATTCAATCCTTGGATTTACTAGCTTTGCTTTTGTCTAACTGGTTTAGATCCTTCAGTCAGCTCTATTGTGTGCTAAATGATATCTCTATTATATCCATGAAGGTCTTCATAGCTCTAGGCTATGACTCTATCATATATTTTGCATAGGTCAGTTAGTCTTTCCCTTTCCTCTTGAGTTGCAGAATTTCCAATTTTTAATTTTCTCCCTTTACTCACCTCTATTTCAAAATAATCTACTTTATTTACCTGGAACCTTTTCTTCTCTAGACCTACATCTTCTAGATCAAATAGATTTTCTAAAGTGATCAGGCCTTTGGGAAGCTTATTAGTCTTTAATTATATAACTTGGTCTCCATATGCCTCTTCAATCTTAGGTTGCAATTGATCAGTAAACTCCCCTGATTGTTGTAAGAAAGAGAGTACCTGAGAATCATTTTCAAAAACTTTCCAATTCTCATCATTGTCTAGGATAGTTGGCCTTACAATAACTTTTACTGACTCATTGTTAACTAATAAGCCAGTTTCTAGATCAAACTGCGAGCCAATCTATGACATCCTATTAGCTTCAAAATTTTGGGTTCTAAGAACTACTTCAATATTGAAAGCTTTAAAATCTTCTATTAAGTCCCAAATTCTGTGTCTATAGGATCTCATCCTTACATTTTTGGCTATTGCCTTTTCTCTAATTCGCTTCACCACTAATTCTAAATCTCCTTTTACTATTAAATTATTTATTCCCTTTTTTTGGCTAAAATGAGCCCATGTACTAAGGATTCATATTCAACATCATTATTAGTACAAGCAAATTGGAAACTAATAGCTCTAAAAAATTTCTCCCTATTTGGAGCAACAAGACAAATTCTTGCTCCATCACCACTTTTAATTCTAGCCCCATCAAAATTTAAGGTCCAAATTTTTGACTCTTTTTTAGATTCTTGAGTAGTTGGCATTTATTCCCTTAAAACATTTGGGATTTCATGGTCCTCATCAAAAATGACATAAGTGCCCAGACCAATAGAGTCATAATTTCCATATGGATCACTATGCATCATAGCTAACAAATGGTTATTTTCCTCTTCTTGGTCATGTTCAGTCCAGTCACCCAACTCTTTAATAAAAACCCTTTCTTCTTTATTTAACATAGCATGATCTACCTCTAATTTTGATGTTGGTTCATTGGTGATGTGATCTTTTGATAGTGGTTCAGATAGAATTTTCATCTTTGAACCATATTTGGTTCTTAGGATGAGGTGAGACCAATCAAGGGACATATATCCTCCTATTTTGGAAGTAAAGTCTTTGGATAAACATAAACCAAAAACAAGAGGTATATCTATGACTACTACATCTTGATTGACAATTATATTGGGACAAGTATATAATTGCAATGGGAGTTTTTTGATTCTCCCTATTATTTGTATTGATTTGCCATCTAGCTACATAACTCCTTTAGTAAGTGGCTCATATTTTATCTTTAAAGCATCAGCTATTTGCTTAGGCATTACTATAGTACTAGCCCCTGAATCTATTATCACATTATGCAATAGTTTCTTTCCCACTATCAGAGTCAAATAGAAGGGCTCTGGTTTGGATTTACTTACCTCTGTTGCATTGTTCATAAGGGTTATTGTCTGTAGATGAACTGTGTCTTTGAGCTTTTCTTTATCAGCAAGTCTTTCTTTGGTGCTAGTATGTTTAGGCACTAATTGACCTTGCAGAGCTTCTTATAACAATGTATTTTACTCAGGAATAGATAATATGTCCCACATTGACACATGTGCTGGGGTTCTCTTCAACTGATCTACCACATTCACTGGTCCTATTGTTTGGGTTCTTGTAAAATAAGATTACCTTGCTTTTTCTTGATTATGTCTAGGAACTACTTGATTCTGCACTGGCTAAGGCACTTCTTGTCTAATAGCTATGTTTCATTGACCTTAAAATGGAGGATTCTCCATAACTTGATTATTCACAACTTTAGGTTGTTCCATCATTCTTGTCTTTGATCTAGTATAGTAGTTTGATTGCACCACTGGTTACTTGGAAGTAGAAGCTTCATTCAAGAATACTAATTCTTCATCTTCAACCCATGAAAAAAAAGTAAATTCAAGGGATATTTATTCTTTTTTTTGTAAAGACATCCCTTGCATTTGAGCCATCAGGACTAAATTTTGCATACCAAGAGACTGGCAAGTTTATGTATCAGAAGTACTTGCAAATTGTCCATCCATTCTTCTTTGCTCTGCTACCTTTTGTTGTAGATTACCCATAGGACAATCTCTAGGTGTGTGAGCATTATTACAAGGAAAACAATAGGCATTGGTGCTATTTGCATAATTATTCTACCCTTGACCAATCTCTCTATTTAGATTGGGAGGAACAGTCTATGAGGGTGTATGGACTGCAACTAATTGGTTTGTTGGATGACAGTTATTTTACCTTTAAGGACCCTGATATTGGTTTGGCTATGATGGAAATATATTTCCTTGATAGCCTTGATATTGGGGTCTAGGGTAAGGATTCTATTGTCTCTTTATGTTAATTAACTCATTAAAAAATGTCCTTAAGATATTATTGATATCATCCATCTCAGATGACTGGGCAGGGATAAGTTATTTAGCAGGTGATTGAGGATATTTATACATAGACACAGGTGGGGCTATGGAATTAGGGGCTTCTTGAGGCAATGGTAAGGTAATCTTTGGAAACATGGGCATGGGAGGCCTTGGGGGCAACTTTTTAGCATCTATTAAATTATTTTCACCTCTGAATGCATAGTCATAAGCCTCTGGTAGAGTCTGACCTCCAAGTGACTAAATCATGACTGATATATTTGAATTTAAAGCCTTAAGATAAAACACTATAGCCATACCTAGTAATGGTCTTGTTATAGCAGGGATTCTTTCCCAAGTCCTTTAAAATCTTGAATTGAAGTCAGTAATTACTTCTTGTGGTGCCCTTTTTATAATAATCAATTGTTGCAATAGAGAAGATTTATCACCTTTTTCCTCAAATCTTTCAAATAAAAGATCTTCAAGTTGATCCCATGTAGATATTGTATTTGGGGTCAAAGATCTGTACCATTCTAGAGCCTTTCCTTTAAAAGAAACTGCTAACAATCTTATAGCCACATTCTACTGTGTGACCACATGAATTACATAAACATCAAAAACATCTTGTAGATGTTCTTCAGGTGTTTTGAAATCTTGCCCACTACATTTGGGTAGAGCTTTCAGGGCATTTACTGGAATAGGGTCCCAAGTAGCTAGTGGTATTGGGAGAATCAAAGGACTGCTAGTGTTCCAACTTGCATAATTCCTTAGGGGTATAGGAGCTCCCATGTTTACTCTTGGTATTGGTATAAACTGATTGACTCTTCATCTTGGACTAGTTAACAATGGTGGAAAAAGAATACCTAGATTTACAGTAGATTGAGATCTTGTTACTGGTCCACAACTCTGACTCCTTGTAGCTCTCTGGTTCATATGGTCTTGAAATAAACTTCAAGATGGTGTCCTACCGGGTGTGCCAAGAATTATTGATGATTAAAATTGTGTTGTTTCTAACACCAACAATGGGAAGTTTCAGGAATGTGGGACTTGTAACTTGAAATAACCTCTAGATTTTAAAGAAGCTATCTCTTCTTTATATCAAGTGTATAATGGGAAAAGGGATAGGAATTAAATAGAAACACAAGTGCAATAAAAGAAAATATAACTATGAAAATGCACCTAAAATTAATTCAACCCTTAATTTTGAGCACAATGAAGCTATATGTAAGATTTAATTACATTAAAGAGTGAACAAGGCATGACCAATGTAAAGGATGAAAAATAATAGAAACAGAGGCTCACAACTTAGACTACTTTTGCAGTGACATAGAAAATATCAACAAAGGCACATAACTCGATCTTCTTATTAATTCTATAGTAAAATAAAAGGCACAGAAATGTGCACAGATACATAAAATTTCTAACTCAAGAAAATAGAATAAAATCAAATGATATTCTTGATCACAACTAAAAAGTCTAAAAACTCTTGACAATAATCTCTCGCAAAAAATTCTCTCTATCTTTTGATCTCCTTCTGGTGATCTATGCACCCCTATTTATAGCATTGGATTAGCTCTAGGTTTTCTGCACATTCCCAATCCAATGGCCTAACTAAACTCTAATTGAATTGGAAGTGTCTAACATAGGATATTTCTTAGATCCAAAACATTCTATCTTCCTGCAAGTTCATTAGCTAAAATAGATACCCAAGATGCCTCCCACTTTCAAAGGGGAGAGGACACTTGGCTGATTCCCTTACTCTACTTTAAAACCTTCTTATTATTTAGGAGGCACCAAAAAATGACACTTGGCATGTTTCGCAACACTTACTGAAGACACACAACACTTTCTGCATAACCTATACTCTTTACTGTGTCTTTGCTCAGGGGTGTTCCATCTTTGACATCTATTACAGTCTGCTTCTTCAAAACTTTAACAACTTATAGAAAATGGGACCCACCACACTTCTCACTTGAGCAACTTCAAAAAGGGAACATGAATAGGTGGCACTTTTCATGCATCTTTAACAAGGGATATGTGGTAGTCTCTATTACTTTTAGCTATCTTTTGAGAATCTTGCAGAAGGTAACACTTTGTGGTCTCTGCATCACTCTGTCTATACTATAGAGAAATTCAGGCCTCATTTCATATTTACATAGATGGTGACACTTGGTGGCTTTTGCTTGCCTCAAAAACAAAACCCAGGACCCACAATAGTCTTTACTTATCGATGAAACAAAGTGAAGATATTTTAGATGTTGACATGTGATAGCTTCTACTTTCTTCAACTAGGGATACGTGGCATCTTTCGTTGCTTTTTATAAAAGCATTTTGAAACCTTATATATTTGCCACTTGGCACCTTCCACTTAATCCTAAGAAAAGCTTATTGAATAGAAGCTTTCAAAATGTATAAGAAACATGAAATGTGGATGCTGACACTTGTTGTGCTCCACTAAGTTATTATGGGACATGTGGCACATTTTGACCAACTTATAGAAATTATGAAATGTGCCTCGACCAATGACGCTTGGAAGTTTTCGCATGATTTTGACACTTAGACAAAATTTAGGCAAAAAGAAATTCAAGCCCGCGCTTTGAGTCAAAAAATTCACTGTCTCCAGCCAAAATGTGCAAGGACAAAATTTTGGAGCGTAAAATTGAAAATCAAAATAAATTGTAGAGTATTTTTACTCTACAAGTAACATAAGTAATAGCTTTTGAATATATTACTCTTTCCATGCATTAGAGTTTTACTTATACATAGCTTAATTAGGATTCTCTTAAGCATGTTTAATTTTATGTTTACTAATCTCCACTTTGTTTCAAAAGATTTGGTGAGCACTATATTATATTTTAATTTACTTTTCATTTACTCTATGAATATAAAAACATAGGACCTATCTAGGGTTATTTCATGGTATTACTTGACTAGAGGATTTGGAACCCTCTCTAATGATGTTATTGTGATAAGAGATCCCTTGGTTAGGTTTAGTGGATCCATCTTGGTCATGACCCTATATATATAATGTATCAACAATCATAAGTATGAGTAGGATTTATCTTCTTTGAGATAGAATTGATTAATAGATCAATTGCATTTACCTTTGCATACACTATGTGCATGTCATGAATCCAAGGTCTCTTGAGCAAGATATTGTAATTAAGATCATTGGGCATAACTTGACATGTTGTAAGTAGTGTTATAGGTCCTAATGTAAGGTTTAGTGTGATTTGAATCAAAAAATTTCATAGAATATTATAAAATCCTCAAATATTCATATCAGGAGGATCCAAATCCTTAGCATGTATATTGAAAATCTAGATAAAAGAGATATTACAAATATTCAAACCTAATCCATTTTTAATTAATACTCATTTGACACCCACCTCTTTAATTTGTAATACAATGTAAAGAGATATATGTTGCTCTATGATGTGGTGAGGTGGGATATCTTATTTTTAAAATGAGATATGATCTTCAATTCATTTCATAGTATTGATTATAAAAACAACATGAGCTAGCTATGATATGCTAGGCACCTTAGTATCACAAAGTGTTGCATACAAAATATATTTATATCTATCATAATGTTATAGGATCATTAAAATGGTAACTGTGGTTGAAATAAAATTGATCTTGTTGACAAATTTATATCCATGGGTTTGGCCAACCTACCATGTTTTTTGACCACTTGTGGACATCATAACATGGACCGTAGGGTCTAATAAGAGCATATAGATGGTAGTAGAAGTGGCATAGTAGCTAGATGTTTAGGGTTAGTAGGAAAAATTAAGGATCAAAGTGAACCAAAGAGAAAAAAACATCTAAAAGAGACTTGTTAATTTTAGGTAATGTGTTTGTTATCTTATGTAATATATTTTCAATATGTGTAAGGGTTTGCTTCTTAATTGAATTCCACATGGGAGAAAAATAACATGCTAGAGAAATAATGAAGTATGACATAAATTTAAATTGATATAAATCATCATGTACATATGTGTTTATGTCTTCTTTGAATTCATTCCAAATTAAAGTAAACAAACATGAAAATGAAGCTATAAAATTTTGCATCAAAAAGTGATAAACATATGTTGTCATTATTATCATGATTATATCAAAGTAAAAATAAAAAAATATAGGGATTTAAAATATAAGTATGAATTATAAAAGGCTAGAAACATAAACACTAAAGTAATATAGGGTTAACATTTTTAAATTATTTGAAGTAAGTCAGGTTCACCAAATGATTTAAATTTTAAGGGATTTATGGAGTTTAAAACCCTAAGTTTTTAAAGGGATAGAACATTAAATTAAGGAATAAATATGAATTAAATACAAACATTTAATTATACAATAATTGATGTAATCTAATTATTCTAATAATAGTAATGAATCACACAAGTGTATATTTATCTATAACTAATTGAGATGAATGAATTGGAGGCTAGAAACTATTACAAAAGATCTTGAAAGGATCAAAAACTAGAAATAGGACTCAAAATTCCTCCTAGAAAATAACATGGCCCTCTATATAGTATCACAATACACTAGTGTCCTCAAGGGCACAATAATTTCCCTTACATGCAAGTACTAGGAGCTTCTAAGAGGTCCTTCACCTATTTATGATATGCTTGTGCCTATGTGGGTGAGCCTTGATACACTATCAGTGACCTATTTTTGACTGACTTAGAATGTAAAAAACCTAAAAATCCTAAAGCTCCATGTTGTTAAGCTATTTTAAGATCACAAGTAACAAAAGCATAATGTTAGCTGGATAGGATAGACATGACCTCAACACCCTACTATGTTGAGAGTTGCCTACATACCAATATCTTGAGAGGAGATCAAGCTTGTTGTAGTTCTCCTGCTTAAGTATTTGGTACAAGTGTAAGTGAATTCTTGTATGAGTTTTGGCTTGAGTGTTTTGAGTGTGCTTGAGAAAATAAATATGAGTAATATGAGCTTAAGAATGTTGTATATGGCTATATGTAGAAGTAGGGTAGAATAGGGATTAATGACCATGATTTTCACAATTATTTATGAGTATGTTCATGAGTCTTTACATCTAATTTCTCTCTCTAATGTGTAAAGGGATAAAATTAGTGTATATATACTAATCATTAATTGTCAAGATATGGAATAGGTCTAAGTTGACCCTAAGGTATCTTGAGAAGTAAAAATACGTCTATTAGAGGAGAAAAGAGATAAGGGATAGTGACATAGTCCCTTGGTCACTAGCTCAGTGTGCTAGTGTCCAAAGGGTTATGCTAGTGTCTAGATGCCAGAATATGGTGCACTAGGGGCTTGGATTCCTAAGAGATGGTATGAGACTACTCTTAGTACATATGAAGATGGGTTAGACCCACATAACATCTAGATAAGGATAAAAATAGGACCTAAGATAGTCTAGGGCTAAGTTAGGGATATGATGGTCTAAAGTGACACTTATTGCAATCAAGTGACCTTTTATATAACCACAATGAGTGTGATTAATAAATTAAGGTGTTCTTGAAACCATCATTACATACCCAAATTATTAGAGTGACTTAGAGTCATTGTATAAATACTAATAGATAATTTCTAGTGTAAAAAGGTGAATAAACCACTACAGACAAAATGAGATTCATTTCTAGTGAAAACTTGGTGTAAAAATAATATGATCTAATTCTAGTTTATACAACATAGAGAATGATATGGGTTTCCATTCTTTCTATAAAACTAGTGAATTTTTTTTTAAGGAGGTGTTCATGTGCCATGCACATGCCACCAATCTGATATCTATGTTTATATAGATTCTCAAAATGATTAATATCAAGTGATTTTGTGAATAAAAAATTGTATGATAACTTGTAACACATGTCACACATGACACCACAATTCTAAGAAAAATTATATGACAAACATGAGTGTAATTATGAAACTCTCCTAGATACCTATTGAAAACTATCTTGTAATTGACTATGATTCTAATAAATTATGTGAAATATTGTTTTCTACATAATGGGATGACAACATGTTGTTATGGATAAGGCTAACATTTACCCTTGTCCAAATGGAGAGTTTTTATTTGAAATAGTTTTTATGAGTAAATTATAGGAGTGAGTTATGATAAACTGAGTGAAACTATCTTTTTCTTTTTATGTACAGAGTCTGTGCAACTTAGTCTTTAAGACCTACCACTATGTATGCCCCCTCTTTTGAGGTGATTTTTGAAGCTTGTGAAATAAATTAACTCAAAATAAGAAGCTATGTGAAATGATGTTATGTAAAATTATTGAAATTTGATTAATAATGATAAAATTTGGAGAGCATGGCATCACCATATATAAATTTACTAATATAATAACATAAGATGCATGTAAAACCAAACATTAATAGTGTCATGTTTAGATAGATGTTATCGATTAGGAATGTAGTGAGTCATAATTGAGTACTTAAAACTAAATATAAAAACTTGGTAAAGGATGCATGATATCCATCATGGCATCAACAAACTAGGGAGATGCGTGATATTGATCATGGCATCACAAACTTAGTATCCAAAAAAACAAGAGTCATGAATTGGATGTATACATAAAGAAGCACACATAAAATCACACAAACAAGTAAGAAGGCCAAGGGGACAAATACAACAAACATGTTACAATTTTACTCACACACATATAAACATACAATAGGATCAAAGACACAAAAAAGAACATGTTCAAATGTACATAATGCAAACATGAAACACACATGAAATATGAAGCATATAATGAAACACACAAAATATGCTTGAGTAAATGTAATTTATCAAAATAAGAAATTGGTAACATCATTATATTCAATAACTCATGTATCCTATAAGATATTTAATGTGAATGCAATTGAGAAAAATGGAAAACATTTTTTGCAATGTAGTGAATTGAAATATGAACAAGTGGGATAGTCATAGAAGGATAGAACCTGAATAAAAAGATGCCCCCAGTGAAATTTATAAGATGCACAAAATTTGTATAAATCTTGTGAGTGATTTTGATATGAGATTATATAACTTATATTCATTAGGATAAGTCTATTAGATTTAGATAAGAACACAATGCGTGGCCATCTAAAAAGAGCATTATTGTCTCTTCTAATTTTATGGGTATGAGATAATGTCACCACTTGAAATTGCATCTAGGGATGACAACTTGTATGTTCTATAACTCACTCAAGTACACTTGTGAAACATTTTTTAATAGAAACTAGAAATATAAATATATTTTATATATTAAGCAAATAAACTGATGTAAATAAACTACACATACCATGCATAAGTCCTAATTTTGGAAATTTATGGAATATTTTTTTTGGTAGTTTTTAATATATGAAAATGAAAAAGGAAAACACTAAATAATGACTCATACAAGAAGCTTATAATTAATAAGTCATGTATCAAAGGAAGGGTGACCTCTTATGAATGGAAAGTGTCATACCACTATATAGGTTCTATATCATCATGATCATACAAATTTTATATACTCTCTGGGTTAAAATAATCAATTTAATCCTCATCATAGGAGAGTACTAACTTCTTAGGGTATGATTGAAGTTGTGAGGAGGCATTTTGGACATCTTGTGTATGGAAAATTCACTTCACTATATATTGGAGTTATCTTCTATAAATTATGTTTCTTTTGATGTGTTCATCATTGTTGTGGTCTTAGATCTCATTATGGACTTTAGAAGAATCATGTATCGTGAATTGAGTACTAGGAATAGAAGTAACTTGTGCTTTGAATTAATTGTTTAGCAAATT
Source organism: Torreya grandis (assembly GCA_037957365.1). Lineage (NCBI taxonomy): Eukaryota > Viridiplantae > Streptophyta > Pinopsida > Cupressales > Taxaceae > Torreya > Torreya grandis. The sequence continues at coordinate 3,159,245 of JARHVA010001279.1, read as the reverse complement.
ATGCAGTCTGAACAGGACACAAAGTGAGGTGGCAGGAAACATTAGAAAAGAATGTGTATCTTAGAGCACTCATTCATCATGATGCAACTCATGCAAAGGAGGGAAAGATTAGCTTGTAATAGAAATCTAATGAGTTGGGGGAGTGGCTTCACAGAGAAATGTTTACAATCATTAAAAAGGAAGGCCCTCAAGAATGAGAAATGGATCCTGAACGTGCCTAAAAAAAGGCAAGCTTTGAACCAAATTGGTAGTAGGTGGGATCATTGTATAGTTTACAGTGATTGGGTATCAAAGGAAATCTACATGGCTCGCGTAAGGAAAGGGGAACCAAGGAAGTAGGAACCCAAAAATTGCAAAGAGTGGAGAGTGAAATAAGATGTCTAGAGAATCCTATAGAGAGGGAAGGTTGTGAACTATATGGAAAGGCTCCATGGTTCAAAACCTCATATTACAATGGTTTTTTCAAAAACTGGATTGATGATAGGGTCACTCTGCATGGCATCACAGTGAATCTAACAGAGGAATTTATAGCAGAGGTTACGGGGCTGCCTACAGATGGAAAAAAATTCTCCAAGCAGACTAACATTTCAAATAAGGCCTTTTGCAAATTCCCTAAGACGGACGTTGAAGAGCAGAAGCTGGAAAAGAATGGGGATTTCTTTGAACTGGAATAGATTAAGGGCATTTGGAGGGATGTCTTATGCTATATTCAGGAGTACTTCATCCTCGATGGAAGAAGCAAGAGAGTCCACAAATTCCACTTTGTATTCTTAAATCATTTTAGACACAATGTAAGAATTTCCTTTCCCTTTTATCTGCATTTCTCTTTGGTCTAAAGTTTATTCGCTCACAGGAAGAAGGAAACACGTCCTATTCTACATGAAGGGTTAATTATGATAATTGAAGGATATTGCAAGAACAAGGCCATGGTTATGAACCCTTATCTGGGGAAAAACAAGGATTCACAGAGTAACAAGAGTGAAATTGTTAAAGGGAAAGATAAAATCAAAATCAAGCCCCCTAGTGGCAAGAATCAAAATGTTGATGAGGACACAGAGTGGGAGAGAACTGATAAGTCTGGGGAGGAAAGGTTGGAGGAAGAGGGAGGAACAGAAAGTAGGAATACATGTTCCAAAGAGGATGAAGAAGTTCAAGAGAAGAATGAGAAAGAAGGAGTCAACATAGAGGAGTCTGAAAATAGTGAAGATGACTCTGAGGAAAACCAACAAGTGTTTGAGGATGATAAAGTCCTGGATGACCCTGTTGAGGACCCTATTTCGATAAATGAGAGGGAAAACATAGTTTAGGCCGACAACCAAGAAATGGACCTGGAAGTTCAAACTGAAACTAAGGTACAAAATCAAAGGGGAAGAGAGGATCACATTAAAGAAGGCAGGAACAGTCCTAATAAGAACACAAAAGAGTGGAGTGATAAGAGGCAGAATGATGGAAGGCACACACATATGAGATGGGTTAATTGCAAAGTAGAGGCTATCCTCCAACTCGATTCATGGATGTTTAAGGAGATAATGGATCTCAAAAGGAAAATGGAAATTATGGAAGACAACCAGAAGGCAGTTTGGAACAAAATCAATAACATGGAAAAATAGATGAGAGACATCCCCATCAAGCTCAAAGACTATGAGAACAACCTAAGGGAACTCATCAAGGAGAGAAAAATGAAAATGGAGGAAGTTACATCTAACATATGTGCTACAACTGTTAATAGTGGAAAAAGAGCTAATGAGGAGATCAAATCCTTGGAGGGGCCTAGCAAGAGGACGAGACAGAGCTCAAGAAAGAAAGCTATGCAAGAGGGAGCCATGTCGGTAGCTATTGCCATTCAAGATACTACTATGAAAGGTAAGGAAGTAGTGAAAATGATTTTAGAACTAGAAGAATAGCTTGGTTCTTCTAGTTGGTTGTGTTATCTGGTCCTATTTCCTAGTTTTTTGTAATCTTTTGACTATGGTGTAGCCAGGTCTATGTAAAACCTGGGTTTTGACTTGTGGTCTTTCAGGTGGTATCAAGTCCATATAAAACCTGTATATGCTACTTCTCTGTTATAGGTTTTAGGTTTTGCCTGTGGTCATAAATACTTCATCTTTCTATCTTTGTATCAGGGTCCCTTCAAAACCTGTTTTTACCTTAATCTAAAACTTGTGCTTTGAATTATTGATTTAAATATGTAACCAAAACTTTATTAGGATGTGCCTTATCTTTTTCCTTGATGTATAGAGTAGATATAATACTTGAATCTTTAGAAACCATAGTTGTATCATTAGACTTTGTAGGAACATTTGGTTTTGGAAATTCCTTCATGAGAAGCCCTTTCAAAAGTGTACTTAATTTATTATCTTTAATTTGTTCTTTTGACTTATGTTCTTGATCTTTTTGTAATAATGCTTTTGTGATACATGATGAGACCATAAAATGGCTCATTACATACATGAATTAACATCCTTTTTCTTTCATAAGAAGTGGATTTAAATGTAGTTTTAAAACTTGTGGTTTATTTAGAATAAAATAACAAGTATATATCATGGTTATTTATTTAGAATTCATTGTTATCTATTTGTTAGTTATTTCTAATAATTATTGAGAAAAAGATGTCAATATGTGTATACATAGTCTATACTAAGTTATAATGATTCAAAGTATGAAGAGTAACCGTTAAATAACAATGTTGGAGTAGTGTCAGAGTCTTCTATAGTAGCTCCTAAAAGAAGATTCAATATTTTGGCATTATATCAACTCACCTAGTCTATTCTAGATTTAGCTATGGACTCACCTAGTAGCTTTGGACTCAATTCATACCTATGCCCAATATCTGTAGACTATATTAGGCATGCTATGGACTACATCAAACTTGCTATAGATTATATAGGTTTGATATAGACTACATCAAGTTTGCTACATACTACATTAGACTTGCTATAGACTGCATTAGGGGTGCTACAAATTGCATCATAACTATTACAATCTGCATCAAGACTACTATAAAATTCAAAAAAATTGCTAAAAACTTGTTTGAAAAGTATTTCTAAATGTATTATAATGATTACTTGGTCTATTTTGACTATCACAAGAGCACTTTCCATTTGGAGTCTTTCTATATATAGACTTTCCATTTATAGATTATATCCAAATATTGATTTATGTAATTACATTCCAATAAATAGCTCTCTCCATATTTTATGGAGATTGAGAATATGTTTTAATAGATTAAATTCTTATAATAAATATCTCTCTCCATATTTTATGGAGATTAAGATAGGCTATAATGTGTAGGTTGATACTCCTAAATAAGGTGTTGGTTGGAAGCATGAGATTATAAATGCAACCTCCCACACCTAAATGAAATCAATCAATATACTTTTATCTCCATCATTTTGAGTAATCTATTCTAAAACTTGTGTTTTAAATAAATTCTCTTACAAGGAATGAGTTGGCTACTCATTCTAAATAAGATGGATCAATATATTTTTATTTATTTCTTTATTTTGTTATTATTATTTTGTTGTAAATTGTTATTTTATTTCTTTGTGTCTATAACTATTCTTATTTACAATTTGTTGTGAACTTGCAGGTGTTTTATTTGTTTATCATTTCTTTTCAATACAATAATTTACTTTATTGAAAGTGTGGTTTAATTTTATGCATGTGTGATTTAATTTTTGCAAGAGTGTTTTTTAATTTTTACAAGTGTGGAGTGTGATAGAAGGGACCATTTACTAGATATCTCTTTCTCTTAGTGCATATTGCCTTCGAACAACAACCTTGGATTGACATTATTAAATGAAGAGGATTGATGACCCTCATCAATACATTTTGTTGGTAATTTCTCTTTGTCATCTTATTCATTTGGTAATTTTCCTTGTTATAAATTTGTGTTTTGAATCTTTTCTTCCTCCAATTTGTCCTTTTGTATCCATACTCACTCTTTTTTGTCCTTTTGTATCCATATGTGCTCTTTTTTGTCCTTTTATATCCATATTTTCTTTTTTTGTTCTTTTGGCACTTGCATTTTAAAATATGCAATCACAATGTGATTTGGTTTCTTTAGTGATGTATCTATTATAGGATCACCACTACCAATTATATTTTGTATTTTTTCCTTTAAAGCCAAACAAATATCTATATGATGCCCATGCATTCTATGATATATATAATAGTATTTTGATCTCCTTAAAGGATGTATAAGGGGTAATTTTATCAACTTATTTCAAAGCATTTCTATTAAAATTTCACTTAAAATTTTACTAGCCTTTTACATATTTTTTGAGTCATTAGTTGTAGATGTTTTATGTTGTAGCTTCTAATTTTGATATGAAGTCTTGTTAGGAACAACAATGTTATATGAAGATACAAATGCATGATTAACACTAACATGTTATAGAATATTTGTATATATAATAGAATTTTCCCATGATGTAATATTTTAAATCAATATTGATTTTAATTTTGTAATTCTTATATTAAGTTTCTCATAATGATGATTTAATCATGAAGGGCTTCACAAGCACAAACTCTAAGTGATTTTAATCAGATATGCATACAAACATCATCAAGAGGAGATGTTGGAGTTGGATGGGGTGAGGAAGGACATGTTGGCTACCTTAATTTATCACTATAGGGTGGGATACCTTACCTCTTGGAATAGTGATGACATGGACCTAGTTAGAGGGAAAGTAATTATCACCATCTTGACAAGAGTCAGTGGAAGTTAACATAGACATATAAGGTGTTTTGTGATTAAGTGTAACATTGATTTTATTGTATATTAATGTTATATAATATATTGAATAATTATGAATGATATTGAATATTTCTATTTGACACATGCAATTAGAAAAATTATTGCTTGAAAAGAGTATACACCAAGAGTAACCCATATAGACATTATATGATGTACACAATAAAGAACTAAATACTAAAATAAATTTGTTATTTTTTTTGAAATATGAAAGATATTTTATATTAAAATAAGCAAATGGATGAAACCCATAAGTGAATAAGGAATAAGGATTCACTTGATTTTTGGATGAGGCCTTTATAATTAGATAGGGCCAACATGCATTGTAGTCCATATGGAATGAAAATGTTTGGTAGGGTATTTTCCCTCTATGAAAATATAGGTCTATGCATTGTCACATGTTGGTCCTGTGTATGTGTTATATGATGCACAATTTGATGTGAGATCCACTAAGTACATTATTATTTACTTGAAACCTTGGCTTGATAGATAATGATGAATAAATAAAATAAAATAGAAAAATGGGTTAGAGGTTGAAGTTTTGTTTGAAATAAACACATCCTATGTTGAGTGTTGACTACATAATAATACTTTGAAGAGGGATCAAACTCCATGTAGTTCTCCCATACTATGGTGGTATGTGTGAAAGACTAGTGTAATGTTTAATGTTTATGCAATATTAGTGTAACTAATGTGATTCAATAGTGACTTGTGACCTTTGAGGTGTATGTAGAATTAGTTTAGGGCTACTAGGGTTGTGTTGACTCTAAATAAAGAAGAATAAGTTCTTTTTCCTCAATGTGTAGTTAGATATTTTAATGATTTTATATGTATGAGACTTTTGTGTGAAAAATGGTTTGAAAGTGTGGCTTTATAGTTATATTTTGAGAATTCACTTGAATAGGGATTGAAAAATGTGTAGGGTGACCTACCAAGAGATTTTGAATTTGAATAATTATCCATTATTTGGTAGAGGACATGACCAACAGATTTAGACACTACTGGGGGGGTGGGATAGTCCTGAAAGAAAGATTTTGTTGAATAATTAGAAGCAGGTAAGTTAGAAGTCTGAATCATTTTTGGGATGAACTTAGGATATTTGGAATGATAAATAGGAATAATTATGTATTTTTATTCGTTGAAAGTATGGATCATCTAAAAATAGATAAAAATAATGGCAGCTTGGAGCCATGGAATTGGGAATGAGCTAGATGGTGTAAGAAGATGGTCACAAGTGCACTATTTTAGTATTAAATGTTAATTTATACGAATATAATAATAAGGAATTTGAATATCTCCTTTATTTATCCATTTTCATTGATAATGATAGATCCATTCAAGAAAAGGCATCATGTTATATCTTTTACATTAAGTTTTATCCCATTGTAAATTAGGCCCTAAATATTTACAAAATATGTCAAGGCATCAAAGGTCCTATTTAAATGATGCTTATTATTTTCCTAGGGTAAATAAGGTATCATCTACAAATTTCCCATTAATGAGATAAAAGGAGTGATCAAGAAGAATAAAACCCCCAATAAGTTCTCTATCTGTTCTAAATACCTTAGAAATTAAACCATATAAAGTAGGGGCTAGAGGGAAACCCTGTCTAATAGAGTGAAAAAGGCCCATTCATAGTAAGGAAATATGATGCATTATAAAAAAAAAAATCACTGTTAAGAGACATAATTAGCCCAAACACATAGCCTTAAGCATATCAAGAATAAAGGGGCATTCTATCTAATCACAACCTTTTTAAAAATCAAGTTTGAGAAAGATTATCGTTTGGTAAGAGACACGATCCCATTCCATCCCTTACTAAACAATAATTAAATTATCTAGTATATATTTGATTTTGATGAATCCTATTTGCTCAGGTCTAATGATTATAAGTAGAATATGGTGGAGATGATTTTCTAGGGCCTTATCAATGATTTTATAAGAAATAATCAAAAGGGTGGTTGGGTGTCAATTGGTAATAAGATTTGGGTCAGTAGTATTTGGGATGAGTTTAATATTTAATTATTTATAAAAACTCCTAATGGCTTATCTTTCAAGGCTTCTTTATAAATTTACAATAGGTTGAACCCTACAAATTTCCAAGTAGATTTATAGAATTCACAAAGAAAGCCATCAATCCTTGGTGCTTCATCATTGGCCATGTATTACACTAGGCAAAAGAGATCATCAATATAAATAGGACCATAAAAATATTTTTGGTCTATAAGTATTAATTTATGTGTCACCACATTCAAACATTCCTATAAATCCTAAGCTCTTTCTACTGAATATCCCTAATGTTAGGACAATAATTTGTAGTGGTCCAAATAAGTCAAGGTTATCAATAGATTGATGATATGATTATGTGAAATATGGATCGATTTATCCACTCCTTAGATTTTTTTACCTAATATACTTGAATAAATACTTTAAATAATGATCCCTATCTTAATCTAATGTAAAGGGATCTAATTTTTGCCCCTCTAGTTGCATGCTATCAATGATTTTGATCTTGTACTTGAGAGAGGTAGCCATGGTTTGTAAGTGTGAGTCAAAATGTTTTTTTATAAAGGATAGAAAATATCATTTGGTAATACTTCATGAAAACAAAATTTTACTACTTACTAACATGCAAAATCTACTTTCCATAGTGTAAAAGTAAGGTGGTGGTGTGGTTGATCACCTCATTCCAAAATTAGATCTAACTAGAAGTATATGGAAAATGTGGAGACAAATTCCACACTCTAGATATGAGTTAGATAGGATATTCATGGCTAAGAAGGGACATGTTTATAAATAATTGATTATGCGGGACTTTAAGATGGTCTCCACCTCACTCCAATCCACAAGTGATAGGATTATTATCAGTAAATAAAATTTCTAAATGGACTACGATAGTTTTATCATCATAAAATGAGAAGGATAACATGTGCTACTTTAAAATCATGACACAATCCAACTATTTTAAAAACCCATTGGCATTCATTTAATAATTGGACCAAGTATACATATACCATGACATATTAGTTAATGCACACCTTTGGAGGAACGGGTCCACTAGGCCCCATCAAAGTTTAAAATAATACCAAACTTCATGTTCTCCTAAAAATCATCTCATTAAAAGGGAACCAAATTTGTCCTAGGGACTCTCAAATATATTTTAGTCACCATAAATGACTTAGGTAAAAAGGGGAAGGTTATAACAATCCATATCCATAAACCCATTATGTTAGGGACTAATTTGGGGCATAAATATTTAGAACCCATAAGTAATGACCATTAATTTCATGTAATACTTGAATAACTTAATGTGATGGATATTCTCCCAAGAAGCCAATTAAGGGGTTAAAATTTGGTTAAATAAAATTACTGGTGCCACCACATCCATATTCATGTGAATTGTAAAATTTATATGTTTCATATCATATACTCCTAAGAGAAGATTGCAAAATAAATCCCAAAATTTCAACTTCTTGTAAATAAATGAAATCTAGATCACCCAACCATTGATAAATAACAAACACATATAATTTGTTGGATGACTCTATGAGATATCAAACATTCTAAGAGAGTAAATTCATTGGGAGGATTATTCCATGAATAATTATCCCTATCCATCCTCTATATCTTATTTTGAACTATGTGTAAAAAAAGGTTTCCTAATAATGATTGTTGGTTTGGAAAAATGAAATCCCCAAGTAAAATAGAATAATGTTTAGCCCCATTTAATTCATGGGGAGAGTGTCATTCAACGAGGTAGACTATGTAATGATTATGGAGTAGGACTCCTTGTAAAAAGGGTCCTTACATGAAAATAACTCAATGAAAAATGATTAACTTGAGAAAATTATCTCTGATAGGCCATAAGATCACTATGAGATTAGGGAGGACTAATAAGAGGTGGAGTAACTTTATAATTCTTTTCATCTTGCTAGGGTTTGAAAACTAGGGGAATGGAGGTCACCTTAGTATTCTTATTTGTATTAGGTGATTTTTTTATACACCATAATCTAACCATCATTGTTTTCATCCACCTCTACTTTTTAAGTGGCATTAATTTGGTAGATGGATTTGCATGAATCATAAGGGGATAATAGTGAATCCTATGGGTATGTGCCTAACATTTAAATCATGTTTTAGTGATATTAAAGTAGGTGACCTTTTTTAAGAAGAGTTTTATCCCTAGTTGTATATCAATGGATTATTTTAGGTCCTTTTTAAGATTAACCTCAACACAAACATACTTATTAGGGTGTGTAGGGTATAATTTATAGACCTCATGAGTAATCACCCACCCTATGGGTTTGACATTATCATCAAGGAAATACCATAAAGGAAGAAAAAGACCTGGAAGTTTAACCTAAACATGCACCTTAAGGGAGATATTTTGATACACTTTGAAATTGTAGATATATGGGGGCATAATCATGAGATTGCTCATTAAAAACCAAAAAAAAAATATAAATGAGGGATTGGAATTGAGAGGTCTCCTTAAAAGAGAAAAAAATAAACTCATAATAAAGTTACAAACATTATTAACTTGAAAACCTAAAGGTTCCTAGTGGTGTCGAATCCAAGAATTGAGAGATTCCTCTAAGAGAACAAAACCAACATATTAATCAATAAGATAATTATTTTCATTCCATATACATACATTCTTGACAACATAGACTTGTAAAAAAGCATTAGGCTGAGGAGGATTATAATAATATTTACTTTTTTGTAAACTTTTCAGATGAACTTTTAATATTATTTCAACACTATCCTTCCCAATAGTTTAAATAATGGCCATTTAAAGAACAATAATATGCCTAAAAGGTAGAGAATAAAGTGAAATAAATGAAAGTTAAGTGTTGGAAATAACGTGGAGGCAATATGAAAACATGGTGAAACATGCTAACACAACACAAGACTAACATGCAAACCCTAGTAGAAAAAGTTTATCAAGTTTGAAAATTCAATGCCAACAACTCTTTTTTTATTGGAGAAAATTGATATATGTATTATCCATTAAAAATGTTACATATATATTATAATAAAAATATGGCCAATTGGTATTTAGGATTTGAAATCTAGATCTAAAAATATACAATTGAAAATAGATTATATAAAACATAGATGCAATGCTAATTTACAAAATCATTATCAAAACAACATATCAAAAAGAAAGTGTGAATTTCATACACAAGCAGTTGTACCAAAAGGTGGTGGTGGTGGATCATCCTGAAGATTAATATTAACCTAAGAAGAGGGCTCTCCTAGAGGTGAAATAGCTGCAACACATCCGCTTTGAGTATTCTTTGAAGGATCCAAAAATACCATGATGCCCCACCTAAAATATGGAGGCATGATCACACCCATTTTATCACCACTATACACAAGGGAAGATACATAAAATAAGCCACTAGATGTTTTTAATAAATGGTGATAGAATCTACCCCCTAAGCTGAGGAGGAGGGGTGAAGAAGCAATTACGAGTGCATATCTACCACTATCTAGGTACCAATCAAGAAGAAGATTATAATAATAGAGGTAAAGGAACCCGACTCATGGCACAAGATGTGTTCCCCAGTGGTTGAACAACTTCAAGAGATGATGAAACTCTAGGCAAGATTTCTCTGGTTGTGCTTGAATCTATAAAGATAAAATATATGACAATAATTTTTTCATTAACATAAAAATAAAGAGAGAGATTCATTTTTGACAATAGTTAAATTTATATATTTCCAAATCTAAAAAATAATGATGGATTTGAAAAATTTATACAAAATAAAAACATTGTAATTGACTAAAAAGTATTATCCCCAAATCAATCCAATCTCCTAAATAAGGGATCTAGGTGAAAAGGATGAAATAAATTATGAATCCATGGCCAAGATTGTTGAGCATGAGGACAAGTTGAGGAAATATATTAAAATGTCATGGGTCTAAAATATGTAGGGAATTTAGGATTAAATATCCTTATGTGTTTGAGTATTTCACCTAGTTTTAAACCTTGGTAGATAAGACATAAAATAAAATGAGAAATTTTGGGCTCGAGCTTGGAATTATACATATGGTTGAGTCTCAAAATACATGTAATGGGAGAGGAATTAAAACTACATAATAGATTTAACTTACCAAAATATGAAGAGAAAGGCTTCAATATGATATAAGAGACCTAGAGAGTAATTATTAAAAGCAATGTCACAATTCCACCACCAAAATTTATACCGGGAAATAAATGGTTAAATAACAAGTTTATGAAACACAACACCTTGATATAAAATATAGAAGGTAATTAAGAATATAAAATCATGAATTTCCTTCATAAGTAGGGAATAGAATCCAACCTCTAGAAGCAACAAGATCTTTAACAATGGAAATGTCTTTTCTAAATAGGAAAAGGGATTTGATTCATGACATTTTAGTAAGAGGAATGATGATACTAGTCATTATAGGATACCACCATATATTATGGTCATTGAAAGAAATACTAATTTTGAATCCATCACCAAATTGATTGAGATGAGGCTTGATAGTTTATTAAGCTTTCCAAATGCTCTTGGCCACAAAATAGCCTTCAATTTTGATTGAGTTAAAGGTGATAAGAAGATTTTAAACCCTTTATTTTTATATAGGAAGTGCCTATATAAATTTAATTTATAAAAAAAAAATTTCAAAGCCTTGAATCCATTAATAACCCACACAACCCATTAGCAAATAGGGTAATGCTTTTCCTATAAATATCAATGATAACCATGCCACCCTTATCATGATGGAAGAAACATATCTCTGAGGTTACACTATGAAATAATATAGACTACTTAACATTATCCCAAAAAACATCTCTGAATAAATTAGCTAGTTTATCATAGGATGCCTTAGAAGTACCCCAAAAATAATAACAATAAACTTTACTGGTGGATATAATTTTAATGCAAATCTAAAACTTGAATACTATAGACAAAGGGTGATCCAATAATAATTTTTTTCAACTCTTTAAATAACATAATACCTTAGTTAGAAGGGATAACTATCAAAATAAAAAGGAATTTTAAATACTCTTAACTTCTCCCCTCTTTTGACCCATTTCCTTTGATATTATTTGAGATAATCCAACAAGAACATCATTATATGTTTGAAACATTATGTTTTGGCCCACTAAAAATTAGATTTTAAAGTTTTTCAAAATATATCAAGGCAACATAACACCTCTTTTAAAGAGTCTTCATTTTTATAAAGTGTAAATAAATAATCATTTTTGAAGTGACCATTTATTAGCTAAGTTTTTATATTGAGAAGAATAATTTCTTGAATCAAGCCATGCCCTATTCTATGAGCAAGAAGATAGTATTAAATTATCTAGATAGGGTATTAAATCATGCTAAATACCATAAGAAAAACATCCATAATACTTGCATAAAAAATATATGAAATTAAAAAAAAAAACTAACACAAATTCATCCAAACATCATAACTACATATTTTGATTAAGAGTACCATCCTAATTATGCTAGTATAACAATAAATCTCATCCCAAATATATCCCTCGTCCACTATCCCTCTATGTTCTTATATAAATAAGAGGGGAGGATAGGGTTAGAGTTTTTTTGATTAGTTAAAAATACAATAAGATAAAAATATTACTAGAAATCCTATTATATATTTACTGATAATCCTCTCCAATAATATGTTGTGGATAAGTATGCACCAATTAGTGCCTAGACATTAATTAAGAATAAATAGTATAAGTGCATCTTAAAACCATAAAATAGTGTAAAAGTAATTTAATTCATTGAAAACCCCCATTAAGATGAACTTTAATGAAGGAAATGATGGATGAATCACTTAACCATCTCCCAATGAAGACACCTTCCTTCATTCCTAAAAATTATCTAACAAAGGTTTTATGAAGATGTCTACAACCTGATCAAAGGTTCAATAAAATATAAGATTAATGACCTTGTATTTTATAGATTTATAAATATAATTCATGTTGATCTCAATATGTTTTGTGCATTGGTTCTCCATTGGGTTAGGAGAAATGTTGATAAGACTTTGATTATTGCACCAAAGTAATGTGTGTTGGATTTATTGAAATCCAAATTCAAAAATTAAGTGTCAAATCCAAATTGACTAATACCCCATAGTAAAAACTCTAATATGATTATATTTTATATTAGATAAAGTAATATTAGTTTGATTCTTTTTAGACCAAGTTACGTGAATAACCTAAAGATGATAGATGTAAATTGAAGTTGACTTACAGTCATCTAGATCTCCTGCCCAATTATTTTCGATGTAGCCAACAACTGTTGTGTTCCCATAAGAAGTGTAACTATTAATTGAATATTTTACTCCTAAATTTTACTCAATTATATAATTATTAATACCATGAAGATACATTAGAATGTATTTTGTGGCTTGATAATGGATTTCATGGGGGTATTAATAGTAGAGTGATACCAATTTCACAACAAATAAAAGATCATAATGAATATGAGTCAAGTATATAAGACTTCCCACAAATTCCCTCTTGATTGCACCATCAACTAAAGGAGAAGAAAACTTGGTATAAATATTAAATCCATATTTGTAAGAAGTCAGTGTGGACTTGTAGTATTTCATGTTGAAGTGGTTGAGTATGTCTTGAGCATACTTGAATTGATTAATTTTTTTATCAGATTTTGAAATAGGAAGATCAAGGAAGAAATGCAAAAGAGCCAAGTCAGTCATCTCAAATGTCTTAATTATTTGGGCTTTCAAATGATGAATCTATGTGATGGAACTCCGTGTGATGATTAATTCATTGATATAAAGGACCAAGTTTAGGATTTTCCCTTCAACTTTGTTGGTGTAAATTATGGGGTTAAAGGGATTTCATATAGAACCATAGTTTATTAAGAATGTGTCAATATTTTCATACTAAGCTCAAGAAGCCTATTTCAAACCATACAAAGACTTATTCAATCTACACACAAATTTGGATTTATTATTATTTATGTACCTGGCAAGTTGGGACATGTAGATTTATTCACGCAAGTCTCCATGCAAGAAGGCACCTTTGACATCCATATGATGAAGTTCCTATCTATTTGTTGTAGTTAAGGAGAGTACTATCTTGATGGAACTAATTTTGGAAACTAGAGAAATTTTTTCATGGTAGTTAAAACCTTCAATTTATGAAAATAATTTTTCTACAATTATAGTTTTTAATTTGTCAATGGGCCCATCTACTCCATGTACACACTTAGTTTTATCCATTTTTGTGCCTAAATTAGGATTCGGTTCAATTTATAGAAAACAACAAATTTTAAGCCTATAAATCCCATAAATTTCCTAATTTCATCCACATAAGGGATTTAATTTCCCAAAAATGTCCTGAGGCTAGCTTATTTGACATATTACCCTATATGCACCAATAACCTAGTTTAGTTTTAACCCTAGTCAATTCATGACTTAGTAATTTGAAACTTTTGGCCTATCAATATATTAATTAATTAAATTAAAAATAATTACCAAAATCCAAAAAGTAATAAAAAATATTAATTACATCACAAATCTTGATTAACTTGCCTAAAAAAATTATAAATAAAATTAATGATTTTTATTTAAAAAAAGGATTTTTTTAGCCAAATATGAAGTCAAAAGGCCAAAAGAGCTAATAAAGTGATTTTTTATCTCTTAAATATTCCAAAAATATGAGTCATAACCTCACATATATATAAAGTGAGTTGTCATGCCTCACAAATATATGAAACTAAGCTGTCAAGATTTCATGAGTGCTTTGAACCAACCTTGGGTTAGAATGACTCAACCTAGGTTAATTTAGACTCAATAAAAGTTAGAATCTAACCTAACCTCCCTAGGGTTAGAATTATTTCTTTGAGATATAAATACAATTTCCCACACCATATGCCAACAAGCTTTTGTGTGAAAAGTTATTCTTCTAGAATACCTTCTTGAAGCCTTTAACAGTAGTGTTATAATGCCCAATTTATGCCAAGCTTCACATCAATAAACAAGTGACTATTGGAGAGATGATACCACTATGGAAGAGAATTTATATAATACTCAAATAATCATAGGCCAAGCATGAAAATCCTTATGACAAAAAGTAAACATCAAATTTAATAAAAAAGGTAAGAAATTTGTATTGTCTTTATCCTTATTTTGTGATCTTACTTATATGTTATGTTCTCCTTAGTTCTTAGGTAAGAGTGTTTAGTCCTAGTGTATTTTTATATTTGTGTTTTTTTCATTTGGAATAATAAGGGACTAATCTACATATTATTTACTCTTTAAACACCTAAGGTACATAATGGCATGCCTAGCAGGACCATGCATCCCATATGGCCAAGGAAAATGGTATGCTAACCTTAGTTTTGCTGACAAATGTATTTAATTCTTCAAGTTTAGAGTTTTAGTCTTGAAATATATGTCATTATATTTTTTGAGTAAACAATGGCTTCACCCTATGTAACAATAGATTCACCATTACCATGCTTGTTTGAGATATTTATTTTTGTCTAAATGATAACTTCATAAAGGTGGATTTGAATTGATAAACAAAAGCTTTGATTTATAAAATCGATGGCTTTGCCCCTATTGAATAGTGGTTTTGCTAGGCAAACTTACTTTCTACCTAATTGTTTTATAGATTATTTTGGTGGCTTCACTTGACCTGATTTGTGACTTCACCCTGATAAATGGTGGATTCACCAAACTTTCTCTTTATGTTTGTGTTTATAGGAAATTAGTGACTTCACCCTACTAAATGGTGGCTTCGCTCTGTGTTTTCCAAAAACCTGAGAGATTAAAATGGATTGTTATTTACTCACTTGATCTTTGGCTTCAAGGCAAGAAAAACCTAAAACATTTTTTAGGGCCTAAGGTGGAGAGGGAGAAGATTAAACATTGTTAAAATATCACTTACATTTTTGTTTGGTACTTAAAAAATCCACTTAGCCCTATTTGTCTTTTAATTTCTTTCAAAGTTTTTACAAGTGAAAACAAGGCCAAGGGGATAAAATTTTAGTCACACTTATATTTTGGGATATTAAAAGGAACATACATTTTATATATAACTTTTAAGATCTTTTTCACTTTATATTTGTTTTTTATTATTAGCTAAGTTTCAAAGTTCGTTATACTAGTTTCTTTATTTATGGTAAATTAGAAACTATTATGTGTATGCTCTCCCTCCATCCCCTTTAGGGAACTTAAGTGACAAAAATTACTTAGTTTATTTCCATTGTTTATAAAGTTGTGTTAGAAAGAATGTTGTGTATGCTCTCCCCAAGCTTTGAGTGACTTAGATGATTCAAAAGCAACCTCTAAAGTCTTTCCATATTCATTTATTTATTTATTTTTATGCATTTTTCTATTGGGCATGAGTCTATTTCTCCTTCATATGCTCTCTAGGGGTGTATTTAATTGAGGTTTCATCTCCCATAATCATACCAAACCCAATCCATGGTGGGTATACAAATTAGGAAAACTATTGGATGGGATAGTGGTGAGCATTTAGCCTGGCCATCCTAGTGGGTACCTGGGCCATGTGGTAGTTAGACATAAAATTCACTAAGAAGTACACAAATTAATTTGTTATAGAAAGTACTAGACCATTTCATAACAAGCTAGATGGTTTGGACTCAATTGATGTGATTACACCCTTGTGTTAGCCATACTTGGGACCATTTAGTGCATTCGAGATTTATATATTTTTAGTCAATCCCACTTATTGAAAAATTTATTTCCAAATTCCAATTTTTACTCAATCTACTTTCATGCCACGTATCAATGATTGAGAGATAGAGGTGGGTGTAAAAACTCTACCTTCACTGGTACTTTAATTTTTGGATTAACACTTAATTCATCACAAATATTGGTATATTAGTGGAATTTTTGTAGAAGCTATGCAAACCCATGTTATTTTTAGATATAGGATGACCATTAGTGATACTTCTATTTTCTTTGATTTACATGCATGTTTTTAGACTAAAATTATTTGTTTGTATTGTCACATCAAAACAAGTCTAAAAATATCATGTTGTTTTCACACCCCTTTATCCTAAGAGGTGTTACTCTATCTATTTTATGTCACACTTTTTGACTTAGAGTTTTATTAAAAAAAAATTGTGTGTTACTTGTTTAAGTGAGGCATTATTATGATTCTTATTTCATCTCAAACATTTGCCTTGGATTTTTAAGTCCAAAACCATTTGTCATGTCATTTGTTTGAAGGAGCATTGTTATGCTATCTAAATCATTATAAATCTCTTGTCACTTTTGAAACCAAGTTGTAAGACATTGGTATACCTCTCTTGTTTAAAACACATGGTTACACTACCTATTTTGGTCTAACCTTTTTATCTTAGAAAACTCAAGTCTTTTTACATTAAATCTAAAACTCAACCTTATTAAATTAAAAATACTAAACTAATCAGGTTTATGCCAAAGCCTCATCTAATTTGGGATTAGGTTGTCCACATTTTATGTTTAGATTGTGTTACTTGGGTTGATTTCTTATTTGATCTAAAATATACCTTACCTATATCTAGTGATTGTTGTTTATCTTTAACCTTGTTTGAGAATCCTTTGAGCAAAGCTATTGCCAAGTGCCTTATTTGAAGTTTGTTATGCCAAATTTTGAGTGTCCTAGTTCCATTATTCCAAAAGTATTTTATGAATCAAATATCAAGTATTAGTGAGTCAATTATTGAGTGTTTTCTAAGCCAAATGCCTCAGTTTACTTTATTTTCAAGTTCTTTTTTGACTTATCTATTTTTGAGTCTACCCTTGTTTTTCACATTAAATGATTATAACCACCCTTAGGCAAATCATTGCTATCCTTTGATCCTAGTTCACAATTATTATACTTTGTCTAGACACTTTCATCATTGATTATAAATGCCTTTGAATAAATCATTAATTTTTCCATAGATGAGTTTTGAGCCTTTGTGTTACTTCTACCACTGATTATAACTACCTTTGGGCAAATTAGTATAATTTTTTAAGATTGGTTTTGAGTTTGTTTTAACCTATCTTGGACTAGTTAGTTGTTTTACCCTTTGGGCCTCTTTTATAGATCCAAATGTTTTTTTTTGACTTCTATTATTTGTGACCTTTTGACCCTTTATTTTTCATGTGACTTATTCATAGATCTGAACATACTTCATTACACACATAATGGGACCATGCATAATCTAGGCTATGAGAAATTTGTCACCAATGACCCTTTTATTCAGGAGTTGTATGATGATGTAGCTTATGATATGGATCCTTATCCATCTTATGCCATTCCATACATTAAATAAAGGCATGAACATTTATCACAATATTTGATGTCTGTAATTCCTTATCTAAGCCAATAACTAGAGAAAATGGCATAATACCTTGCTTAAATGATGCCTAACATTAATCAAAGCCAAAAATAAGAGCCCTATTATGTTATTATGCCAACATAAATAAGCTATGATCCATACTTATTTTAACTTCATTTATTATATAATCAAGACAAAGTTCTTGTTAGATCTATCAAATTAGGAGCCAAGTTTCTGCCGGACTTCCCACATGAAAGTCTGAGTAGTTTGATTAGAACTCCTAGCAATGTGACTTAAACTCAACCATTTGAAATTGCATCAAATAGTTATAGTCAAGGTCTAGTCCAAATGCCATATCAAGACCAAAATATGCTTGCAAAAGGGAAAGGCCATATGGAAGAAAAATGGAATAGGTACAACAAGCATACCAAAACTATCTAAATATATATCACAATCTTAATGTAATGGATATTTCAAACACACTACTTATTGAGATAACTTCATCAATAGGGTAAAAAAAGGATGCTTCAGGCTATGTGAGCCAAAATGTAAATCCATTTAGCTAAATCACATTGGTTGGTGACATGTATATTGTCCCTATTTCTATGGAAGAGTCCTCACTCAAAATGTTGTAGATAACATGCAAGTGCATTCCAACCTAAACCAAAATGGGTTTAGTTTACTACCGAGTAATGCATAATAGATTCTTATAAATAATGTTCTGAGTGGACTAAAATAATAGGGGATGGGTACACCTATTTTCTAAAATAAACAAGTAACTTATACTCTTCAACCAATTACTTATTCAAGTGTGCAAGAGGGGGAAACAACCGAAAAATAGAACAAATTACCACCACAAGTGTAGAGCATTATTCCAAATCAACAAATGAAAATGAATTTTCTATCATAAAACACACATACCAATATACCTCTTCAATCATAAATGTTGCCTAACAAATAACATGTTTCTATTAGTCATAAAATGCAGACTAGTCAACCATAACAAATTCTAAACCCCCAATAGTTGCCTAACCAACAAAAAATACCTAACCAATAATAAATGAATATTCAAAATCAAGTGCTTATATAACATGCTTTTAGCCAATAACAAGGTCCTTATGTATAATAGGTATTAGGTTTTAGGTAGCAATTACCTTTCACCCAATGGGTATCACATGTGCAACAAGGCTATAACTATCAACACCTCCAACAACAAGGATCTAGTCAACAACATGTTCCCTATATATAATAGAGTTTGAAAATTAGGCAACAAGTTCCCTCCTAAACCCAATGATACCAACACATTCTAAAATCTAAATGCAATTACTATAGTCATAATTCACTATCTAGATTTATGTAACCAATCCAAATAAGAATATGTTTCAACAATAATGTATTTCATATCCATAGTATAATCCAATACACATATATGCATACTTGGTCATCTAGCCAATTCAATAAACATTCCATAATATGCCCACCTTGATCAAGGTAATCCACCTTTGACCACATGGCCTTAATAACAATAAGCCAATCCATTTGATTTCTTTTCCCAAGATTTGTAATAGATAAAGGATGTAATTCAATCTATATAGATCAAAAAATAAACAAAGAAATTCAAACTAGATGAGATATGCTCTTACCCATTCAACATGGATTATTTGTGAATACCATTTTTTCTTGGTTAAGAGCCACCTAAATTTTACAAATATGAAGACAAAGGTGACCCTAAAGAGTATCTAAAAGAATTAGTTTTTGCTTTCCAGCCATTAGCTTATAGAGACGTATACTTGTTTATACTCTTTCTACCACATAGCCTCAATAGCAATATGACAATCCATCTAATTTATTTTCCCAAGATTTAAAATGGATGAAGGATGCAATTCAATCTATATAGATCAAAAAATAAATAAAGAAATTCAAACTAGATGAGATATGCTCTTACCCATTCAACATGGAGTATTTGTGAATACCATTTCTTCTAGGTTATGAGCCACCTAAATTTGACAAATATAAAGACAAAGGTGAACCTAAAGAGCATCTAAAATAATTATTTTTTTCCTACCAACCATTGGCTTATAGAGACATAAAATTTCTTATACTCTTTTTAAGGAGTCTAACTAGACAAGCCTTGGAATGGTTGTTGAAATTAACAAAGAAATATGTTCCTATCTTTGATGATATTTTAGAGAAGTTCATATAACATTTTTCATATAATATTGAGCATAATATTAATATTATGGATTTAGGCCAATGTAAGTAGAAGACTAGTGAAAGATTTTTCGCATAATTGCATTGTTGGAGAGCACTAGTGATCTGGTTTACTCATAATCTACCAAATAAATAGTTGGCCACAATATTTAATAGGAGCCTACACAATGAGATATCATATCATATTGAGTTGTAATGTGTTCATACATTTAAAGAGGTTATAGATAAAGGAATATATATTGAGAAATCCCTTGTCAATAAAGGGATGATCAAGCTATCATCTTCTAATTAGAACCAAAACAAAACCAAGGATATAACCATAATTAGAACCCAATTCATACACTAGATTTAATGCCACTTCAATCCAACAACAACAAGAGACCTAAACCCTTCAACCATAATAAGAATGTTGTTGGCAATGGGAATGATGAAAACACTGACTATCCATCTACCTCCACCCACTTAATAACTACTTCCTCCATACATTTAACCAAGACCTCCACAAAACCAACTACCATAGAATCAAAACTAATTACAAGACCCTCCTCTAAGGAGATTACTACCCATTTCTTGATAATTTAGTGACCTTGGTGATCTTATTAAATTTGTGTTCCAAATATTGGTTCATGAAAATATGATCAGTTGGTCGATATTGAAGACATTTACTAAAGGGATTCCTTTTCTTGATTGGTACAAGGAACATGAATTTTGTGAGTACCATCATGTTATAGGACATTACATAAGATGATGTATCCAACTCAAGTATTTGATTGAGAATATACTATAAAATGGAGAGATAGAAAGAGACACCCATGCTCCTATGAATAATCTTAACTTGGGTATTTAACAAAATTCATTTCCCCAACATAACAATAATAATAACTAGAAGCAATACCAATAAAAACAACAACAACAATGGTAGAGAACTCTATTGAAAAATTAGTAACAATAATGACAACCATAACAAAAACAACATAATGGTTGAAACCAGAGGTAAAATTATCAAACCAACCAAGTAAATATTCATGTTGTTGTGTATACCTATAATAATGTTATAGGACACATTTTAGGTTGTTATGTTATCACTATCACTATTAACCCTCAGTCAATTACCAATCAACCTAGAACTTCAACCAATAATTCCTATTTATTGAGTAATGCTTACCAACCCCATTATTCTAGTGATTCTTCTATGGACCATGTTGATAACCAGGATCCATATCATCTAAGAATCATCATTCTAAGCCTTATTGCCTACCTAGCCAACTACCAAAGCCAAGTTATAGATCAAGATTGTGTAATTACAAATCGATGAGCCAGGGTTACTATCAAAAGACTGAAACCAAATACTACAAATGGACCTAATAAACCGTTCATGCCTATTAGAAATAAAACAACTAACAAAATTGAGGGGAAGGCCTATGATATTATGAAACAACTAAATAAGACACCTGCACACATATCCATCATGGATTTGATACATACATCTAACATCCATAAAGACATATTGAATGAGTATATAAAACAACCCCTCATGTTAGATGACATCACTTCAAATAAATTCCAAGCCATTATAGGACACTTGGCTCCTGGCCACCATCTTACATTTGACCAAGGTGATATGTCATCCTTTAGCCCTTTGCATAATAAGTTATTGTATATTGAGATTGGTATAATAAACTATAGAGTTAAACATGTCCTTATAGATAATGGTTTGGGTCTCAACATTGTGTCTTTGAATTTGGTCAAACATCTTGGATATATATTAGCTGACTTGTAGCTAGATACCATCATTATCAAGGCATATGGTAATGAAGAACAAGAATATCAAGGTACTATTAGCTTACTAGTGGTCATTGGGCCATTGACCCATGATACTCTATGCCATTTTTTGGACATGGAGCTATCTTACAATCTATTATTGGGATGAAATTGGATCCATGAGATTAGGGCTATACCTTCTACATTGCATCAATGTATAAAATTTACACATTTAGGAATGGAAGTGACTATACCAGTGGATATTCAACCATATCTATATTATAAATGCCTTAAGGCTGAATATAAAAGCTATAACTACCAATTTAACATGAATCTTATGCCCAAATTAGATGACAAAAGAGCCAAAAAAGGAAAGGCCATTGAATCAGGGCTAGAAGCTAATTACATTTACCCAAATAGCTTAGCCTTTACCTTAGCCATGCCTCCACCTTAGCCATTCCTCCATCAAAAATTTCTAACTACTTTCATATAACTAACAAAGGTCTTAGAGAATATAGTACCCATAATGCATTCCATATTGCCAATGCCTAAAAATCCAAAAGATTATGAGATACCCAAGACCAAATCTACTTGTATGGAGTGGGAAACCAAAGGAAAATTTTGGCTAAACAAACCCATTATTTTAAAACTAACCTCTAGCCTAGAATAGGCCCCCTTAGCAATAGATGATTCATGGTTCTACACTAATCAATTAGTCAAATGTTACCAAAATGTAAAGTATCTTATTCCTAATTGGATTATGGATCACTTAGCTTATGAAGATAGAGGTCTCATGATACATTAACAAGGCATGATATAACTAGTATTAATGACCAACTATAAGGGAACCTATGGTATTGGATTTAAACCACTTGGGGGTGACCCTACATACTTCATTCACATTTCAACACCAATGACTAGTGATGATGATGATGATGATGATGATGATGATAGCAATGAATGGTATTATTATAAAATCTATGATGACCTTGAAACTACAAATTTGTTTAACCCCCATGTCATTTTCCATATTATCCTTGTTTATCAACCTTCACATTTAACCCTTTACCATCCACAATTGATAGACTAGGACCAAGAAGATTCAACAATGACATCATATGAGTTTGAAAATGATGAGGCCATATATAACTATCTAGGATTGAGGATTCACATTCCTCTTAGAGACTACAAATAGAGATTTTCTATTTTAATAGATCTTTTTACCTACTTCAGAGAGTGGTGAAATTCCCTAGCCAAAAAAAAAAAAATTAAACATTGAGGTTTGAAAGTGAAAACCTCTTTGAGGCACTTTTGGACCAGTCAAAAAGTAAAGAGAAAGGCAAGTCTCTTGGTGAAAACTAGTTTTCAATGGCATTATATGGGGATGTTCAGCCCTCTTCCTATGAAGCATAGGAGACCTATAACCCAAAGCCTATTTATGGATCAAAATTTAGTACTGAAGAGTGACAAATTTTGCATAAATTTATTAAGAGTGACTTGATATATTTGTTTCATGACCATTAATAGCACTAAGAGATTATGATTCATCCTACTCAGGAGAATTAGATGAGTCAATTTATCTAGAAGACTTTTCCATTGCCAATCAGTTTAACTCCTTATCGACTATTTTATACGATGGTTCTACACTTCTTGTGGAGGACACTTTAGAGGTGAACATTGGGGCTCTAGAGGACCCAAAGTGGATTAAACTAGGTACATTTCTCACTAAGGAAGAACATGAATTTTTATAACCATTTTGAGGGAATTTAGGGACATATTTTCGTGGGCCTATTCATACATGCCAAGTTTGAACCCCTCCTTGGTTGTATACCATCTTGTTGTACATCTTGATGCCATGCTTGTTAAATAGAAGTTGCATAAGATGCATCCTTATATTGCTATGCTAGTCAAGAAAGAGTTGGAGAAGCTCTTAGACAAAAAATGCATCAGGGTAATCAACTATTCAGAGTGTATTTCAAATATTGTGCTAGTGAGAAAGAAATCATAAGGTATGAAAATTTGTACTAATTTTAGAGATATCAACAAAGTTTACTTAAAAAATGACTTCCATTTTCCTAATATTGACATGATAGTAGACTTTAACAACTAGTTATGAAAGTTTTCTTTAATGGATGGATTTTTATGGTATAATCATATTAGAATAGCACTAAAAGACCAACATAAGACAACATTCACCACTCTATGGGGAAAATTTTGCTATCAAGGGATGTCGTTTAGACTTCAGAATGTTGGAGCCAATTACCAAAGAGTTATGACAATTATTTATGTTATGCTATTTATTTACTTATTTATTTATTTATTTCACTTTTTTGTTCCTTAGTTACCATAAGATTATTACATTTTATTTATACTTATATGCATATCATGTACTAAGGTTGTGAATTTTTGTATTTAGTCTTATAAATGGTTTATTTGTTATAATTACACTTAGGATTTGATTATTCATATATTATTCCTAGGTTGTTTATATTTACATTTAAATTAAGTTTTCCATGATTCAAGTATATATTACCATTTTAATTATCCATATCTATCATGCATAATATCAAAAGCGAAAGCAAAATTATGCTCACAAAGTCTATCCTAGCAATGCAATGGAAGTACTTCTCTGATATATCAAAAACCAGTTGATTACCCTAAAACATGCTTGAATCTATGAGTAATAAATGATTTATTATGTGTAAATTTCATATACATATATTGATGGTGTCTCAAATATACATTATTATGATGATATAATGGGTACAATGCCATAGGCCAAAACAAAGCCCAAAACTATGACAAAATGCCAAGGTCCTTATGATAAACTCTCACTCTATGTGTCCATGGGGATTGTAGTTAGAGGAGGCCCTAGTGTCCCTAGTGGTCCTAGTGGTAGTGGTAGAAGTTGATGAACAATCTAGATTGAGGCAACTCAAACATGAGTCCTAGTCTAAGACTAACCAAATATGTTCCCTACCCTCTGTACATCCTAAATCTTAAAAGTAATAAACTATTGATCCATAGGAATGATATAATCATAGGGTCACTTATAATAAGAGGTCTTATCTTTAGCTTATAGGCTCCCTAGAATCATCTATGAAAACTCGATCGATATATTAGCTCCTCAAACCACATCCTACTCTTATCTCATCTTATCTATAGTAGTCAATTCCTAATCTTGCTCACTAATGGCCTAATCTCTCTTAGTGGTGAGATGGATTTGTACCTACACCATCATATATATCTTACTCTTTGGTTGAGTCATATCATCATACATCATATCTAGGGTAATTTGTAAATCAAATAGCTAATGTTGTAACCTTGTCACCTCTCATACTCGAGTACTAATCTCTTACTCAAGAATGCTAGTGTCCTTACTTACTGTGGCTATACTAAAAGGCCCTACCTAGATTAGATCCTCTTATGTGCTTGAAGGCCCTACCTATCCTAAGCCAACCTATGCCATTACCACCACTATAAAGACTAGATCTAGTATCATCACATTTAGCCCCTATCATATCTATCTCCTTTGCCATCTCCTCCATCCTAACCATATTCATCATCATCATCATCCACAAACTCACTCTCCTAATTTCAAATAATACCACTCAAGGTATTAACCTCCATCTCATTGATGTCCATAGGTACTTGACCCCTTATCGATAATGAAGCTATCAACCTCAAAGGGCACACTTGTACCCATTAGTACATGTAAGTTGGAGTAAACCCTACATCCATAACTCCTCTTATATAGGCCAAAACAACCTATGGTATGCTGATAGAGGTCACTGTGGCCTCACTACTTATGATCATAGGAGAATCTCAAATAATCTCTCACATGATGTGTGTAAACCAACATGGCCCCTCAGGTACATCATGTGTAAATTCAAACTACTTAAGTACCTAACTAGGGTAGTACTCCTATTTAATGTGGGACTATCTCCTAATAAGAAAACATCTAGTGGTCATGAGCCCATACACCATCCATACCTAGACCACTAAAAATGATAGATGAGGCATGACATATAAATGAATAACTTTAGTGTCAAATCATCAAACATCTAATGATAAAATGGGATGTATCCTCTACACCCATGCCTGCTGGCTCTTATCTAAGCCTAACTATAAGCTATTGGATCCTTGGGATCTCACATCCTAAACATCCCAACTAGTCACTTAATCATGATATAATCCTAACCCCAAACCATGAGAAGTGTGTAAGATTTGACACTTCATCCACCTCAGTACACTATTAGGTGTAAATATCTACACAACTATGTTATAATAGTTGGTCCCCAAGTAAATCATTTTGAATCCTTCAACATGCTCCTAACAATATCACCTAGGACCATATGTAAATATAAGTTTCTCTTGTCAAGCATCAATATGCCACTGATAATGGCTATGATAACAACAACCTCTTTATCAACTAGAGCTAATGGTAATGGATCCCCAATAGGTAAGTTATTTGGCTAAATATCTATATAGGTCTTATTTAGGTCTATATCAACCTTCCCATAAACCATGGGGATACCTTGTTATCTACATAGATCATCAACCACTACTTTATACTATGTTGGTGGTGTCTATAACAAGTTTTTCCCATGCATTGGTAGCTTGAGGATACACCAAGTATCCTCAAGTGTGATAGTGGCCTCCCTAGTCGGTAAGTGAAAGTTGGATGTCTCACTATGCCAACACTCTCTTAGTGCACTTAGTTAAGCTTGATCATCCTAGATAATTAGCATCCATGCCGTGTCATGGAGGTTTAACATCTATATAAAGGTGACCATGGCCGCCATATAGATCTATGAGGTCCTTAGATAATGTGATCATCTCTCATGATAGGTAAGCATAGCTAATCACTCCTATAATAAAAAAATTTATCATTAGCCTAACTATATATTAATACTAGAGCATAAGCCTAGCCTAATAAGTCTAATTTATCCTCTTCTAAGTTTGAACCCAATCCAGGTTCTCAAAATTAGTTATTTTTAGCTCCTAGAGCAAATCCACTATTTTGTTAATGCTAAAGTTGTCATTTAGGAAATTTTGCACATTTTAGGTGAAAGCATCATTTTTGTTTTCAAAAAAATGGTGAATTCAACTAAAAATGGGAATAATTTCCATTTTGATGATTTCTACCATTATTTGCTATTGCTACCATTTCTAGAAATCATAACTTCATTTAAAGGCACCATTTTCCTAGGTGAAGCCATCATTTGACCTACCATGCAAATGGTGATTTTGCCAATTTTTAACCTACCAAATGAAATAAATAGAAATAAATGATAATTAATGCCAAAAGTGAGCTTACTTACCATGGCCCATCATGTGGTGGTTACATATGCTCCCTCACTCACTTTGATACATGTCACTGAGCTCATCTATGGGATATTTTCTCTCAATAATTTTTATAAAAAACCATAACTCTAATTTTCAAAGGGCTAGGGTGAAAATGAATTATTTTTCACCCTAGGGGTGAATATATAGCCAACATTTTGAATTTTTACCCTCAGGGCCTACAACACATTATGCACACTTTAAGAAGTGTATTTTTCACATATGTGGTCTATTTTGTGTACCATTTGATCCTACATGACTTTTTTTTAGTTTTATTGTAACTAAACCATATTTTTGGGCCTCCCCTAAGGCTCATTTAATCACATGAGTTTTCAACCTATATCCCAAGTTTGTTTTAATGAGCATCTTTGAATGCACATTTAGGCAATAAATGTGTTGTTATCCTTTTCTAGTTCATCATAAATCCATTTTATAGATTTTTCACATAAGCTACCCTTGCCAATTTTCCCCAATGAGATAAATTATTTTTTGCTTGATCAAAAATCTATATTGCCTTTTTGGGGCATTCTCATTTTTAATTAGGTAATTTCAATGTGAAAATGATTATAATTACCTTTAGGCAAATCATTATTTTTATGTGCTCCACCTACCCTCCTAGGGCAAATGCTTGTCTTATTAATTATAATCACCTTTAGGCAAATCAATGTTTCCTATTTTTTATTTTTGATTATAAATACCTTTGGGTAAATCAATATTTCCCATTATAACCACCTTTGGTAAAATTAGTGTTTCTAGTTTTATTATTGATTATAACCTACCTTTAGAAAAATCATTATCCATCCCACCGCCTTACTAAGGCAACTATCTATGCCACAATTTATAACCACATTTGGGAAAACTAATATCACACCCTTCATTACTGATTATAACTCCCTTTAGGAAAATTAGTGACTCTACAACCATTATTATTTATAACCACCTTTGGAAAATTTAGTAATCCCACCCTTGTTACCACTAAATCATGTCATTTGCATCATTTAAAGGGACTATTTGATGATTTTATTTTTCCGCCCGCTCCCTCGAGGGGGAATCAAGGGATTATCAACCACCCTTTGTGGCACAAACAATTTATATTAATTACTTTTTAATTATTTGAAAAGACATTACTATGCCTATGTCTTGTAATGTGTTCTGAAATATGGGTAGACTGTATACACTTAGTTTTGGTCACTTTTGTGTTTAAACCAAGATTTTGTTCAATTTCTAGCAAAAGATACATTTAAGCTTAAAAATCACCTAAATTATTAAATTTCATCCACATATGGGATTTAATTATCTAGAAATGTGATGAGGCTAGCTTATTTGGCATATTACCTTGTATGCACCAATACCTTAGTTCAATTTTAATGCTATTCAAATTATGACCTAGTAATTTGACACTTTTGACCTATATAGATATTAATTCATAATATTTAAAATAATTATCAAAATCCAAAAATCATGAATCAAGATTAATTACATCGTAAATCTTAATTAACTTGCTTAAATAAAAATTCCAAATCAAATTATTGAATTTCATTTACCAAAAAAGGAATTTTTAGCCAAATATGAAGTTAAAATGCCAAAAGAGATAATAAAGTGATCTATTATCTCCTAAATATTCCAAAAATATGATTTGTAACCTTGGAAATATATTAAGTGAGTTGTCATGCCTCATAAATATCAAAAATTGAGGTGTCAATATTTCATGAGTATTTTGACCCCACCTTGTGTTAGATTAGCTCAACCTAGGTTAATTTAGACTCAACAAAAGTTAAAATTTAACTTAACATATATAGGGTTAAAATTATTTATTTGAGATATAAATACAATTGCCCACACCATATTCCAATAAGCTTTTGTGTGTAATTTTATTCTACTATATACCTTCTTGAAGCCTTTGAGAGTAGTGTTATAATGCCCAATTTATGCAAAGCTTCATAGCAAGCCACACATGATTATTGGAGATATGATACCACCATGGAAGATCATTTCTAGATGACTCAAATCATCATAGGCCAAGCATGAACATCTTTATACCAATAAGTATCAAATTTGACAAAGGAGGTAAGAAAATTGTATTGTCTTTATCTCTATTTTATGATCTTGCTTATTACGTTATGCTCTCCCTAGTTCTTAGGAAAAAGTTTTTAGTCCTAATGTATTTTTATTCTTGATTTTTTTGTCATTTGGAATAACAAGGGACTAATCTACATATTGTTTACTCTTATAACACCTAAGGTACACTCCATACTTATTGCAGTATACCCACTTGCACCTCACTAGTTTTTTTCCTTTCAAAAGTGGAATAAAGTCCCATGTTTTATTCTTATTCAAAGAAATAGGTTCATTTACCATTCCTACCTACCATTTATGATACTTATAAGCTTTATGATAAGTCTTTAGATCCTACGTCACAACTGTACCAAATGTGCAACACCATAGGTATGGATCTCATCATGCTTGTATCTCTTGGATCCGTTACCAATGCACAAGCCTCATGGTAAATAATGTGAACCCATTTTGGTAGAGGATATGTTTGTTTTATAGGTGCATTCTAAATGTCATTTATCACTAATAGTGGAGGTGATAGTTATCCCTCCTATGGATCATCATTTGAACTATAGTAATTCTAAGAATGAGAGTCATATAAACTATCTTATTCTTCATAAAAGACATCATATGTTATGTCCAAATAAACAAAAGGAAATGGAGGAGGATTAAGAGATGTTGGTGTGAAATCTTTGGATTATTCATGAAATAGAACATCTCACTGCTAAATTACTTTGTGGTGCATAGAACAAGAAGATGATATGCCTTCATATCTTCACAGTAGTCGACAAAGATACAAGGATGACCCTTCCTTTCAAAAATGGAAGTATGGGTGGTTTGAGCCATTTTAAAAGTGAAACATAAGAAATGCTTAGATATTAATTGGGGAGTGGCTAAGGTCAGTCCAAACCAAAGAGATAACCCAATTTTTAGGTCATGTTAGTGTTGAAAGTGAAATTATGGTTTTGAAGCAAAGAAAAGGAAAACATATATTCATGTGCAAGCTTGAAGATGAATGTACACATAAAAGATATATATATATATATATATATATATATATATATATATATATATATATATATATATATATATATATAGAGCAAGAATAGTATTTGAGATTAGACCTGGTAGTATATTCAATTGGGAAAATATTGATAGAGTCTAGATAGTACTAGTTACTGCAAGGGTCTAATATTTTCCAACAACATATACACAAGTTTTGAGGTCCTATTTCCTAATCTCAATAGTCATAAAGCTAATATAAATCATTTTTAGAGACTGTAATGAATCCAATAATAAATAAAATTAGTTAATTTCATTTATTCCCTCTTTACTTTGTTAATTCTAAATATAGTAAGTGCAATACCAATATCCTTTTTTAACTTCATATTTATTGTCAGGATCCATACTTCTTAAGAGTACACTTGATTACCTTTGTATAAGCAACTAAACATGGAATTTAACCATCAATAAAATGTAACTAGAAATCAGAAACATCACAGAATATGAGAGACAATACAATCTTGTATTAACACTCTTCTAGAAGGAAATACAATGAAGAAATCACACTCTTTCCACACCTCTTGGGCGTACCAATAATTCTCCCTCAAGAGTTCTCTCTCTCAATTACAACCAATAATCAACTCAATACCGAGTTGTTGTTACCACTAATCAGTAACAATACTGCCAGTCCACCAAGTACTCAAAGTACTCCAAGTACATCTCCCTGATCTTGCTCCTTGTTGTGTTGCAGATCTCCTTTGACCTTGCTACCTTGTAGATCTCCTTTGACATTGCACAGACACACACACACCTAAAGATCAACTGACCTTACTTACCATATAGATCTCCCTGATCTTGCACACCTGCAAATCAATTTGGTCTTGCAAACTTGCAAACCTAGATCTTACATACCTTGGAAGAACCCTTGTCCTTGCCTTTGTAAGTCCTTATGATTCTACAAATTACAATACAGACCCATGGGTCTCTTAAATAGATCCCATACAAACAATAATTATAATTTCTAATTACAATAATTAGAAACCTAGACTCAAGACTAAAATTAGTCTTTTACATGCAAACTGACTATCCATCTAAAATTAGACCAGTTCTGGAAGTGCATGAAAAACACACACACACAGGTTGCCAACATTAGTTCCTATCTGACTGATGTCAGCTGACCCCTAACCAATTTTGGTTGCTCTGCAAATTGAATATGACTGACGTTAGTTGGCCTAACCAATGTTGGTTGCTCTGTAACTCAGCAACCTCCTCTGTTTACATCAGTGAAGCTTTTAGATCCACAACCTAACATTTGTATGGTTAACACCCTATTTTATATAACCAAAATATTCCATATTTTTTTATTATTTATATTGCATTAATCATAAAATCAAAAATGTTTTGGTGAACCTAATCATTACTCGAGTGTAAAAAAGCCATTATATTTTTTCCTTAGGGTTTCATATTTATTTATTAAGGTTTTAGATTTCTCATACATCAGGATTTGATTTTAAAATTTAATTTTTACTTTCCCCTTCATAGTTTTCTATTTATTTTATGGTTTTAATTATTGATATATAATCTTTACAAACCCTAGTTTTTTATGTTTGCTTTTATCATAGCTATAATTTTTGTGATTATGTTCCTTGTTATCTTAGGGTCTGAAAACTTTTTTATGCATTTTCATCCTTCAAACTCAACTATGAATCAATTTATGGATTCCTTATTTTCTACCCATGTCATGCCTTATAATTATATAAATTTGTGGATAAATATGGATGTAAATACTCCTACTTGACTAATGATAATGCTTATGTGAATGATTACCATGCTTATGTGAATGAAGGTAATCATTATAATTATTTTTATTTTATGCTTGATGATGTGGAATAGTTGTATGCTAGTGATATATATTTATATAATGGTAGTGAAGGATAATTAAGTAAAATTAATTTTATAATTTAGGAGATCAGTCATGAAGTATAATAAGATAAAAGTGAAAAATAATTAACCAACATACTTCTTAATACTAAGATCACAATTAAAAAAGACATACAATTAAAAAATGGATAGATGACATACATGTTGCTTCTCATGATGCTCTACCTAGCAAGGATGTTTCTAAATGTAGTGATTCTTCTTGTTACATCAATTGTGATGATAATTCTTCTATTTCCTTGAGATGTATTGTTATTCCTAAATGAAATTATTCTCTTATTTATATGAAATGTTAATCTTTTTTTGATATGAAAGGTGATGCTAATATTTCTATTGATACTAAATGTATTGATAATCTTTTTATTGACATGAAGTGTGATGATAATTCTAAACAATACAATGAATTTTTATTGATATGAAATATGCCAATGTTTCTAAAAAGTGTAATGTAGGAATGTTTGTGATGAATTTGTTATATCCATGTTTATGCTACATGGTGAGATGAAACTTATGAATGAACCTTTCCAATCTATAACCATGCCTAATAGCCATATAGTGACCATGATGCATGCAATGGATGAACTTTAAAAGAAAGTTGCTACTTTATTTTTAGAGTTTGAATCATATAATTCTAAGTTTGGTAATAATGCCATACTAGGGTATCCTATAATGTGAAGGGTATTTAATCATCCATATCAAAAAGGATTCATTATGAATACATTTAGCTTACTTTATGGACATGGAGATATTCATGCCCACATTGCATAATTTGTTTACTATTATGGAAAAAATTCATGTGATGGTAAAGTATTATTAAAGTCATTTCATCAAAGTCTAATAGTAAAGGCTTATATTAGTTATTAAATTTACTTACTGGATCTATAACTTTTTTTAAAAACTAAAAGATGTTTTTTTTGTCTCATTTCAATAAGATAAAAGGTCCTATATTAACATTGGAATATCTACAAAGCCTTAAACAAGTCATGATGAACCTATATAAGATTAAATTTTAAGGTTAAAAATTACATTGCATTGCTTAATATATCAACCAATTAAATTTGAAAATAAATTCATAATTATTAAAGGTCTTTTACCTCTACTTATAAGTAACACTTTATAATGCTTATCCTTCTTTTGATAAACTCTAATTTGATGCTAATGATTATGAGTGTGATATTATATGTGCATGCACATGTTCCTCTAATTTTATTACTTCCCAAAAGTCAAAAACCTCAAATCTCCATGTTCAATCTCCACCTACAAAATATAAAAATAAGATAATTTATCAAAATAAGACTTGCATGAGTCCTAATTAAATCATTGAGCAACCAATTTGATTTGATATATTTAAGGATAGACAAATTGGTATTTTATGCACACTTATTGATAATATGTTGGTAATGTTACCTTTTAATAAACATCACCGCGCACATTGTTTAATGTGAGTGGGGGAAATATAATTTAATAAATATCATCACATTAGTAGGCCTAAAGATAAAAATTGTTATGTAATGAAAAACAAAATTAAAAAAATTGTGGATTAGGGTTTCTTACATTTGAAAAATCTAACAACACTCCCAAATACTTATCTTCTCCATCTTATTCTATTTAAAAATATACTAAGGCCAAAATATCCTAAGAACTTCCTTAAAAATAACCAATGATCATTCAAGCTCTTGTAGAAGGTAAACATAAAAAATAATTATCATTGATGACAAGGTATAATACAATTTATGCAAATTTTTTTTCTTAAGGATATAGGATATAATGAGATTACATTACAACATATTAACACCTATGGGGAGCTAAATGGCATATTACCTTACTAGTTTCAATTGGGCCTAAGATAGTGGCTACATTATTTTTTATGAA